>OX336899.1:20171928-20186928 GCA_946959425.1 Argyrosomus regius
GTAATCTGTCAAAAAGAGTAAATAAATACCGTAATTTCATATTAACAAATCAAAAAACAAAATTAAGATGTCAAATTGGTGTCAGAAACATGTTTGCTGCTCCCATGATGTGCTTTCAAGCTGTATTTGGGAGGATGCTTTCACATTAAGAGCATGGCCCGTTTGCTTTCACACTCTCATTCCTCTTATTAATTCTTCATGCTAACATTAAACATTAATTAAGAGTTATTCCCACTAGTCCGCTGTGCTCTGAACGAACACAAAACAGTTTTGTTTATGGCTTAGATGAGAGTGGCCACAGTTACACCTACTTAACACTCTGGTTCGCACAAATCGTGAAATAATTGTGTCTTAAATCAATCATGTGTTGTCTCCCAACAGCTTTCTAAAATGTATACAGCAGAGTCTGATTGATGGCTCTTTGCAATTACACAGGGCATATGGATTTGACAAGCATGTTGTGGGGAAAATAAGACACGATATGGTTCAGATAATAAGGGGATTTGGGGGATTTACTCATGTATCAGCTTATAGTGATCGGAGTATTGCCTTAATCGCAATATTGGCAACAGTTGCCTGAATGAAATGAATCTCCCCCCCCAATGATAATCAGTAATACGCTACAAGCAATAAATACAATATTGACTCCCATTGATAGTTTGGTGACAAATTGCCAAAAATACAAATAAACAAAAGGGCAATGCCCAAAAATTGAACAGCCGTATCACTTTAGTAGGAGGTCTGTGTCTGTCTGTGACTGTGTGTGTGTGTGTGTGTGTGTGTGTGTGCGTGGGTGGATGCACATTACGTGTTGGTGTTCCAGGCGGACTGTCTGCCGCTTTCCACATGCGTGTGTGAGTGGCTGAGTGTGTGTGTCTGTCTGTGTGTGTTAAATGTGATCTTGGCAGGTTCCTGAAAGCCCGCTGAGCTGTGAAGAGGAGGTGCGATTATAATTTCAGCATCCCACTGTTTCCACCACAGTTACATCGGTACTTAGTACCTGCTACACCTATTTCCCCCGGTGCTCTTAGTCATAACTCTTCCTTCCAAGGGGACAGACTGCAAAATCCAAGTCGATTTACTTCTATTTAGACCAAATTAAAGTGGGGACGGCTAGCAGTGATCGGAAAGCACACAGGAAGCACAATTTGTTCAAATTGGATTCAAAATGCGAATTGTAAATTTACAATAATATTGCCTTTCATCTTACTGCTACATTTGTTTCCCCTCATGCATTTATTGCTATGATTACTTTTAGAAGTGGTATGTCTGCATGTGATTTCTCCCTCTGCGTCATTGGGCTTTTGGGGATTGCGAAAGTATGTACAAAAACAATAAAATAATATTGTTTTCGTAGGCTGAGTGTAGAAGTCTTCCTTTTTCATATGGTCTTTTTGAAATGATCAGCAATAGGACCAATTAAACAAGAGTATCATCCATTTCAGAGAGGATTTATGAACTGTTCAAGTTTATCTGGGGTGTTTTCATAGAAAGCCTTTTGTTATCAAAATGAAAAAAGATAAGACCACGCAACCGAAAATAAATACAGTGAAGTGAGGAGGGGGATAAGTCTATGGAGATTCATTAAGAAGGTTACTCCTGACCATGTTCCTTCATTCAGACTTGCTAAAAGTAAGAGCATAATTGACGTTTCCTGATGATCACGAGAAACTACCTTTAATGACAATATGAAAGCAGATATTTTAACCAAGCTGTAATAAAATCCAAGACAGCAGGCACTTGTTTCATGCACAAAACATTCATAATCAGACAACAGACCCAACTTGACAACTGCAGTATGTTCACACACAGCAACAAATGGTGGAGACGGATGGATGGACACGCATACCTGTGCCTCGTCCACTGAGACTGTTTGTCAATCACAAGCCTAAATAGGTTTTGGACATCAAATTAAATCCCTCACTTCTCTGTGTTGTGTAAACTACCCAGCATGAAGATGAAAATGTCATGTTTGCCAACCGATTCTCAGAAGTCTGCATTTCAAGCAGACACAGTCCACAGCTCATGCTTGGTTGACACTACATATCATGGTGCATTAAGTTGAGTGGCTGCACATCAGCAGCGACAAAACATTTTGAATAGCAGAAAAAAAAAAAAAAAAAAGCTGCACCTTCACTGCAGAATTGAGTGTGACAGCTCGTTCTCGAGACTGCTCAAGGTCTGCAAGACAATGAGACAGTGTTTCACAACGCCACTTCCAAAGCTGAGATCACGCGTTTTTCAAGTACCTCACACTGAGTGACATTATTCCATCATCAACATTGTTGTTGACATTGTTGTCACTCTATTTTCCCACTCAATTTTGTTTGTCTTGCTAAAGGACCCTCAAGCAGGCATGGTGCTTGCTAACATCGGTGCTTGAACTCATTTGGTCTTCAATTTTCTCCACACTCCTTTATTTCCTTTTTAATTGCCATGTTAAGAGTCCTACACTTGGTCTTCATACAAATTTTACTGAATTGAAACTCAGTTCTTCATGTGGTTTGCCCCATCAATTTACCTTAATACAGTTCTTAATCATCTGTAGAAATGTATTATTTGAGTTGCTGATGCCTCCCTCAATGAAATGAAGTATAAATGGAGGGTAAAGCAGTCAGTCCTTTGATGAATCAAGGTTAAAAACAAGACTAAGCATAAATGTTTCTATGTAAATATGAAGGGAAATAATATTCTAGGAAAAAACGATTAAGATGATGATGATGCATAGTTGACTGTTTTCTATCAGACAACTCAGTAAAGTTATTCTGTTACCTCATTTCCATCATGCAGAATCAGGCCATACCTAGCATTTATTCAGAGACTTTCATTTATTTTCATTTATTTATTCATTTATTTTTTTGTTAGTGTCACCTAATCTATATTTTATTCTATATTTCCACACTCCTTTAAATGCAAAGTCCTGTTTTTATATCACCATTATATGCAGAATCAAAAACGCTTACACTATAGGTTTCTTGCTAATGCATTTAACGCTTATATTTACTGTCTATTTACTGCATGTTGTCTCTCGTGCGCTGGTCTCTAAATGTACTGTATTCTATGCACTACAGGCATAGCAGAGAGATGGGAGTTGCCCAGCAGCTCTGTTTATTATGTCTTCTGGTAAAACTTTGCTAACAAGCACAAGTAATTGGTTTGCTGCACTGTGCAGAAGTGAAATTAAAAAAGTTGGTTCTAATCTATAGCTCACAACAGATCTATCAGCTTTTATAATTTTGCACTTTGCTTCCAGTAATGTTATTATAAAAGTCATGCCACATGATGTTTAATAGTTTTGTGATGAGAGATAACATACTGTAGAGAATGAGGATGATGATGCAATATCTGTACAACAGTTTGAAGAAAATAGTTTTTAAAGATGCTTTCACAAATCATCAGAACTGTGTGAAGGTAACACATGTCATTAATTTGAGTTATTGCTCCTGTGGACAGGTCAATAAAACTACATATCCAACACATCAATCCAGCCTTTCTTATTCAAAGAGCAAACTTCTTCTCCTCAGTATAATTAAAAATAATTATATTTGTTTCATATTACTTGATTCTTTCTAACACAATCATCATGTTATCTGCATAAATGACAGACGCAGTAACCATCACATATGACTTTGGTTTGACCTGTAGCACTTGGTGAGACGCATTGCTCTCCCAAAATTCATCAAACTCCAATTATCAGTGTCTTACATACATTTAAAGGACGAATGAACAAATGAATGGATGTAATCCGCATAATCCATAATCATCCTCGATTTCATTATGCGGGACCACGGTCAGCCTGTATTTTTAAATTTAATTGAAAATAAATGGCTGAACTAGGTTAATGACTTAACCAGTTCAACATGGGTGCTTAAATGTGTAGTCATTTAAGTTAAATACTGCATGTGTGCACAAAGGGCAACAAATGAATATTTAAACCGTGGTGGCAGGGGTTTTCTAAATGTTCCCAGCCTGTTTAATTTACAGCCGCAGTGGCTTTCAGATCAGAACAAACTGGTCAGAGAGACGCAATGGGGATGCATAACAAATAGTCAAAATAACCTAGGCTCATAAATGATGAATAGTGAATGATTAGATTGTAGAAGAAGGCGTCAAAGTCAACTTCTTTGTTTATTTTCTGACGTCATCACCTCTTTTTTCCCCACTTCAGATAGAATTCTGAGCAGAGATGCATTGTGGGCCTTGGGTTTAATGACTTTTGTGCAGTAAATTTTTTTTTTTTGTGGAAACGGAAACCTTATCAGCTGCGTGAAGTCGAGAGGAATGTCTTTTCAACACGGTGACCTTCATGACATATGTGGAGTCCAGTGTTCCTTGGAGCTGAATAGATTTTAATTCTGTTGATTTCTGTCCTATAAAGGCACAATTTTGATCCAGTGACTCAAATCCTTTTATCTTTCTATCCCTTTTATCCTTCTGTTTCTTTTGATCTCGAAAACTCATTTCAGCTCAACCTCTACCAGGAATTTCAACATTGACTAGTACTTAAAATAGCCTTTTGCTTCCTTTGTTTGTTGAGGATACACAGTAAATTACCTGCGGAAGATTGCAGCTGCAAGGTGAAAACATGGCACTTGACAACGTGAGTGTTGCTATGACACCACATTACATCTGGCATTGGGTTTTTCTTGATTGTTCTCCATTCTACAGTATAATTCAATAATGATGATGTTAACACTGAACTGTCTTTAAGTAGGAATTATATGATGATATTTCCCCCCCTAATATGTCTTTATTCCTAAATCCTAAACATCCTTTTTACCTGTACCGTTAAAACATACTGCTTCTGTGTTGCTCTGAGATTCTTTACATGTAATTGTAGATATGCACTTTTCCTGGAGCATATCCTTCAATAATTGCCTCTAAATGTTGCCTTTCAAGCCAAAGAGGCACTTAGCTACTGCTGTACTTTTTGTAAAACCACGTAAAACTTAAAGGAACATTGGCACCAAATGCAACAGAAATAAAGTGTATCACAGGAAGCTTGCCAAAGAGGGAAGACTTCTTTTAGCTTAATGATTATATATATCTTTTGCCGTGCCTGTGGTATACACATGAACTTGGCTTATCAGAATACTAATTCGAACAAATGATGAAGTTACACATTAGAGTGGGAGGTTTGGTATGGATGATGGACCTTTAGTATTTTTCAACTTGGACCTTACTTTCCATGTTTTTGTCAAAGTGACTAATGGGGACAACCATTTTTGACATTGGTCCAGTACTGAACGAGAGCACTACAGCTCGCAGCCGTGAAATGGGCGACAACGTAATCCTTCTGGGCGATGGCGCACTGTCAAAATACGTAAATCAAAAGGGCTTGTTTTTACTGCCAAGGGGCTCAGATTGTTATTATACATGTCTATGAAAAGAAACCTACAGAAAAACTTGAACATTTTCTGTATCTATTGCTTGATCTGGTCTGTAAAATCTCCTCTGTGGGCATAGGATCACAGCATAAGATCACAGCATCCACAGGAACACCGCCAGTCTCCAGAGCTTCACAGGCTTGTAGCAGCAGGTTCACCTCCTCTGCCTGTTGCCTGTCTCTCTCTGTCCTCCTCCTCCTCCCCCTCCCAATGGCCATTGAATTCAAAGCCCTCATCCATATTGTTGAAATCAGCTAAATACTTAGCTATGACATTGAAAATATTTTATACTCATGTACACTTTCTGTACTGCACATCAAACTATTCCTACCTGGTACATTCCCACTATTAACTTGCTGTAGGGTTGTGTTGTCAGATACTTATAATAACAATAGGAACCAGTGAGTCACAAAAAGAAGCACTTTTAATAGACTTATTTGAAGGTGCACAATTGCCAATAAGGATTGGGTTGTACCATGTTTGACGGCTCCAGGCTGCAGCGCTCACACTCAATAATAGACCAATTCCAAAACTTGTTGTCATAATCCGTCACTTTAACACGAAAACATAGCAAAATAAGATCCAGGTTGAAAAAAACACAGTTGTCCTTTAATCAGCTACAAATTAATCAAAGCGCAACATCGTAAAAAACAAAGCCCATAAAGTAGTATATGTGCATTCCATTATATCAGTTGTGAAGGCAAAAATAATACCAAGAATAATACAGCTGCAGGCTTAGTAGACACTCATCAGCTCTATCAGTGTCACTGGAAATCCAAGATGGACAATAAAACAAGTGACAAATATCTCCCAGAGAGATGAACACATTTAACGTGGGGGGATGACAGAATGGGAGTGTGCGTGTTATGGTGTCAGGTTTGGTTGCGGCCGTGTGGTTAAGCATCTGCTCTCTGTCTGACCCAGTGACCCTGAGTGAGAGAGGTAGGGGTAGACAGCGAGAGAAAGAGAGAGAGAGAGGGCGGGTTAGGGTCGTGATGTAGGGCTAACAGACGGCCAGTGTCAAAGATCAAAGCATTTACTGTTGTCCACTGCAACACCCTGCTGAGCTTTTGTCTGCGAGCTGGACGCAGGCTGTGCGCCATCACCTCTGGGATGTACTCTGTCTGTGGGTGCAAACATCATTTCCCTGCACGGCGGACAAAAGTAAGCTTTTACCTGTCAACTACTCATTACTTCATCATCACTTCCTCTTTGCTGACATCTGCTTTCTGTCTGCTTCTCTTTTTTTTTTTGCCTATGAGTTATTTTTACTCCTAACTGTGTGTTTATGGTATACACACACTCTCACACACATTAGTTGGGACTATAGCTGCCTTGGTTACCATCCCTGCCTGCCCCACAGAGGTGACCTCCTTTTTGGGGCATGCTGGTGGCCACCCAAGCATGAAAGCTTTTGAAAACAGCAATTTTAGTGAAGAGTTGCGCTAAATACTGGTATAAAAATAGGACTTATGGACTCTCAGTGCAACCATTTGACTGCACAGTCTCTTTGGAGTAATTATTTCGCCAACTATAAAGGAGCAGTTCCCCATCACTTTTACTTGTTTTGTAATAAGCTGTCCCATGATGAATTAGTGAGGGCTGCATGGGGATACATAGTTTACCAATCTTATGACTGACATGAAGGTAAGTGGATAATGGAAAAACCTGAGGAGAGGAGAGGAGAGGAGAGATGTTAGGTGAGCAGGTGACAGCGGTAGCCTCCAGCTGTGAACTGAGTGCACCCAGAAACAGCCTGACAGGACCTGCTGGGGAAATGAGTCTTCTCTGGGAATGAACCAGACAAGCACAAGCGTGCATGTGCACACGCACAAATACATAAAGGCACTCCTGTGCACAAAAAGAAACACACATACATAGACAGGATGAACAACGGTACAAAAAGGCTCCCAAGGCGCAAGACTCAGACAGGAAATACATCATCACTCAGACAGGAAATGGATAACCTGCAGAGCTCTGAGACTCGGAGCCAGCAAGACTGCAGGAGAAGGTGAGGGTGTGTATGGATGCAATCACAACTGAATGATTATAATAATGGTAATAATCCAAATACTTTGTTGCCTGCAAAGATTTGAACAAGCTGCGAAATAAAAGAAAAAAAAACACCAGGAGTTGAGGGAATTAATTTCACAGTACAAAAAGACAACAAGCTCTCCTCATGAGCATAACAGCGCGAGGTGATGAGCTAGTGAGATTGTGTGTGTGTGTGTGTGTTTAGATAGCGAGGTGTGTCTCATGTCTGCTGACAGCCATGTTTCTGTGGGTTTGGGGCACATGGGCATACCTGTCATCGCACACCAGATCTAAACACAAACACACGAAAACACCCGCTGTTGCTTTGTTTTTCTCTTCCTTCCAAAACCCAGTTGTGCCAGAAATTCTATTATTTTTCTATATTGGGAAAAACAAACAGTTGTTGTGATATTACAATGATTAAATGTTCCCCCATAGAATGAATTAACCCAATACATAGCACTTTGTATACTGTTCTTTCAAAAACACATGCCACTATAATCCATAATTGATGTTAATTAAAAATGTTGAAAAGTTGGAGTTGAGATCTTTCACAAAGACTTTCGCTGGGTTCACGGAGGGTTCACTTGTCTTGCAAACTGACTAATCACATTACCTTCATGCGTATGAGACCTGACTGTTAACCACTAAATAAATATTCAAATATTTAGTCTTTGTCACAAAATACAAAATAATTACTGGAAAGATTGGACAATCAAAAATAACAAATCTGTTTAGTCATTTAATGCTCTATATGTTTTTATTCATAGATAATGCATGAGCATAGCCTATGACTCAAATCATGTCAAACATGTTAAAAATGTTTTTATGAGTTCAACTTAAGGGACTAACAACATTTTTGTTTAATCGTAAGACAGTAATCTTCTTTTAGATATTTCATTTCCCATCAATATTTTTCGTGTCTCTTCTTTGTGTGTGTCTGTATTGCATTGCTGCGTGATGCACTATAGCAACAGCTGGAATGATTTAAATGTTCACACGGTCACCATGGCAACAATCTTGTTCCCAACAAAATCTGATCTCCATAAAAGATCTCTGAATAAAATAAGATATAACAAGCAGAGCATGGAACCAGAAAGTATTAAAAGTAGCATCTGTAAACTTGTTTAATTACAACAGATAAAGAAACAGCTTTTTGATTTGTGTGATGATGGAGGAAAAATAAGAGTTAATGCTGAGTTACAAGGACAGATCACAAATCATATTCTAGACATTTTCAATGGATACCACATCATTACACCATTAGACTTTATTTCATATTCCTGGTGAAAGATTATCACTACTAGTACATCATTTGCCCTGTATTACCTTCAACATTGTTCATACATCTGTAGCAATCTATTCATGAGGAACTCACAATTACTATGAGCTGACATGATGTGAAGGTACGATTAAAACATATTCTATTCATGTTTAATTATCAGGCTACATTACAAATGTTTCTCGTAGGTTTTAAACATCTGTTAAAGAGTTTGACAGGCTTTTGCAGTCTCTACAAAAGGTCTTTTTATAACCCTCTATGAAGATAATGTAACGCTACACACAACTCATTTGGTACCCATTAAAAGAACTCACTGCTACCCTTATATTAAACTGTCAATAATTAGGAGCATAATTATTGAGGCTCATAATTTGTATGTCTTCTAATTTCAGCCTTTTGTTGGCTTTAGGATGAACAAAACACAAGATGTTTGCTTAATGTAACATTTCCCCCCCATTCGCTGACATGAGTAACCTGGAAGGTAGTGAGGAAACTGGCAGCCAAATTACTAAAATAGGTACCAATCAAAGGCAAAGTGACAGGACTGACACCAAATTCATGCAAAGTAGCTCAACTTAATCTTCGGTTGCCATGACATCAACTTGATTTGGTCTGCAGAGCTTTTATGACAAATACAGCCTTCATCCTAGACGACAACTACCAACCTTTTTTCTTTCTATGTCATTCTGCTTTTCTATAGCGTTAACTGCTTTACCTTCACTATTCTGCTTTCTTTCTGTCATTTCCGCTCTCTTCTGTTGTGTCTTGTAAGAATTTCATGTCAGCTCCTGTATGTATTTTCCCCAGAGAGCACACAGTCATTAAGGGCATCAGTATCTTCCTCAAGGACACTCTGACAGGGACAGACTCTGGCTGTCACCAGGGATCGAACCTTTGACCGACACTGCTGTTTATGTGTCCATCCATCTATATAGGAGGATTCCTGTATACACTTCACATTTCCCGTTTTACACCAAGCTTCCATCTTAGATAAAATACCCCCCTCTATACTGTCCGTATTGGCTGTTTCTTTATATAGATTAGAACACCTCACTCTCACGCACACACACTCTCTCTCTCTCTCCCTCACACACACACACACACACACACACACACACACACACACACACACACACACACACACCAACAGGGAGCACCAGCTGGATGTGAGACTGTCTGCCTTTGTTAATTTCTCATCTGCCTTTCTCGTAAGGCATCAGAGAGTGTCCATGTGCGCGTATGTGCATGCATGTGTGTGTCCTGCCCCTGTGCATGTGTGTATGTGTGTCTGTGTGCGTTTGTGTGTTTGCTGTCACACCCTCAGGGTAACACATGCTATCTTGGTGTGCCCAACGTATTTGTCTATTTGTTAGTGTGTGTGTGTGCGTGTATGCTTGCCTACTCAACATGTTCACGTCATGTCTACTTCTAATCATCTTTGAAATAATGAAGAGGCTGTGGAAGACTGACAGATTGTGTGTGTGTGTGTGTGTGTGTGTGTGTGTGTGCATGTGAGAGAGACATGCAAAAAGCTGCAGTTCTTCTTAAAGCTCACGTCTCCCAAAAGTCACCTTCTGAGTAACTGAAGAAACACGCTTGATTTGCTCAACTTGACGGCCCTTTAATCAGGCTCCTGTTTCATATTTGGAGTGCTTCATAGTGATTTAAGCACTGCATTTGCATATGTGCATTTAGACGAATTTCGAATGAAACACATATAATGAATTTTCAGTGACAAAATACATTAGAGACACATTACAAAGATACTTCTTGGAACTCCATAATTTCTTCACAGTTAGTCCATTGCAGTGTTATCTTTGCTGATAGCTCCTGCAGGAAGCCACCATGTCTATGCATTTAATTATGATGAATTATGGTTCTGCTTATTACACTCATGACACCAGTCCTCAAACCCACATCTGCACTAGACCTGAGAGGAAAAGAGCAATTGTATATAAAAAGCTGTTATGTATCCATGGGGCACTGCAACAAGTGGAACAGCTAACTGGAGTGCAGTCTCTCTTTATTCCAATTTGTACAGCAAAATTATCATTTCTTTCAATTAAACAGTCTGTTCAATATGTGCTGACATTTGTAAAATCATAGCAGGCAAACACAAATCTGAAATGTGCTACATTTGGCTCCCTAGCAATTTAAAAACACACCACTTGGTTGGCAATCTGTGTGCATGAATTAAATGTGTACCCTGTTTGTTGACTAACAGAGAAAACATCCATGAGAGATTAACAGAGCTGTTCCCAGCGAATACCCACCTATTCAAATCAACAGTTACAACAAATTCGCTAAGGACAGGGGCTGGAGGGAGGAGAAGGGGAAGACTAATGGAGGATAGAAAACAGAGACAGAAAGGAGAGGAAGGAGGGATGAGGAGCAATGGCAGATGTGGGAT
The DNA here is from genome assembly GCA_946959425.1 of Argyrosomus regius. Classification (NCBI taxonomy): domain Eukaryota; kingdom Metazoa; phylum Chordata; class Actinopteri; family Sciaenidae; genus Argyrosomus; species Argyrosomus regius. Next base: position 20,183,042 of record OX336899.1, read on the forward strand.
GTGAGAACGGTGGTGATTACAAATTCACCATGGGTGAATGTTGGTAGGAGGAGGAAGGGGAAAAAGAAGAATAGGTGATTAGGGGTGGAGGAAGATGGATGGAGAGTATAACTGATGGAGTATGGCACAGCTGAATATCAAGAGCATGAATATACACAACACACGACAACAACTACACAACTTGCTCACGACTCAAGGAGGGAGTTCCTAGCACATGTAGCAACACCAAGGAGTCCAAGGATTTCAAGGAAATGTGTGAAAGCATAAAGGAGTGAGAACTGACTCACACTTGCTCTTATGGTTAGGGATTATCACAGAAGAAATTACATTAATAAGCAACTCTTTTGCATTAGTAAAAAAGAACTGCTACACTGATTATCATCAAACAAAACAAACACAGTGAAATTATTCAGAGAACCTTCATTCTGCATGTTTATGTAATGTCCAATCCAGATATGTACAGACTGAATATACGTATGTTCGTGGTCAATGTTGGTTCATTTTTTTTGGTTAAATATTAAAAATGTCAACACATGCTTTAAGTATGACCTGACATGTGGTCTCTGGTATCAGAGACAAATCTAGCCCTTTAACATTTCCTTGTCCTACTTTCTGTCCTACCACTTCCTGCATTCCTGGTATTAAATGTTGACAGTGAAGCAAAAGAGGAGAGGAGATTAGAGAGGGCAAGAAAAAACAAGTAATTACAAATTCACTGTATGGAGGTTGGAAATGTAGGAGGGGATTAGGTGAATGAAAGTCAAGAGGGACAGATGAGGAGAGTTGAGGATGCAGCGGTACAAAATGAATAAAATATGCATAAAAACACACAGACACAAGAGCGGTGAGTGAGGCGGAGATAAAAGAAAGGAAAAGAGAAGACAAAGGTGAGAGACTGTTAATATCAAAGCCAGGGACGAATTCCAAATGCTAACTGGCTTATTTTATGTTGCGCACTAAGTCTTCTACTCTTGCCCCATCCCTGTCTTTCTCAGTCTCACCTCCCCTCATCTTCCCCCTTTCTCTCTCTCTCTCTCTCTCTCTCTCTCTACCTCAGTAAGTTAAAAGTATTTATATGATCAAGAGGCTGACTGCGACAGACACATCTCCCTCCCTGAGAAACCCGCCATAAGCCACAGGATTAAATGTGCGTTAGAGAGTCTGCGTTGCGCTAATGTTCACGATGAGAGTGCTCGTCTGCCTCAGTGTGTGTGTGCACAGTCTACTAATAGTCCACAAGCATGTCTATCTATGTGTGTATTTAGCTGATAAAACACAAGGGGATGTTATACCCTTATGTTTGTCAATGCGGGCATCATTTTTGCCTCCAGGCTCCATCAATAATCCTTATTATTAATATCTACGTAGAATATCAATCGATAATTGGCGGCAGAGAATGATTACCATAGTACTGAATCAGTAACTAGTACTGGTAAATGACCAGCAGTGGCATATTAATGGACAACAGCAATCAATGATTTATAATCAGTATCAGAGTTGTAGACTGCACTAATCAATCTCTGATGTCCAGTGATGGTTATAAAACCTGGTTGGAGGACCATTTCACTTCGCCTGACAGCCTGTCCAATTTAACACTGATGACCAGCATTAAATTACTAGACACGACCAGGGGATGACTGATAAATTTCAATTTAGCCATGTTGCAAGAACAAAGCTCTACATTTCCATGGCTCGTCAATATAAATTAAATTAACTATTTTTAGCCTTCTGGGTTAATTACTTGGTCACATGCCGGGTACTAGCCTTCAGTAGAACCATACCATTCCTCACCCCACGATGACCAGAAATAAATTATGCATCTGTCTAATTGATAATTAGGGCTAGATGATTGATCAGTGTTAGTTCTTTGATTGAGTGCTGATGAAATTCATACTGTCAGTAAAACTGTGTGATAAGGTTAATCTTAGAGATGGTGTTGAAAAGAAGCTCAAGCACAGATTTGTCGCAAAGGTGCAGGTTGCAAGGTTGGACGCAGCTCTCTCTTTGATTCTGACAGGGCTGAATGTAGCCCAGAATAGATTTAGGATCTGGGAGACGGTGGGAAATGTGCATTTGCACGTGTACGATTTAGTATGTTCGGTGAGTGAATTAAGCCTCTGGAGCCACGGGACAAATCTGACAGACGAAAAAGGAAAGAGAGGGAGCCGAGAGGAGAGATGAGAGCACAGAAGAAGTGCTGAGCAGAGAGAGAGGAGGAAGAAGAGAGGGGCAGGGGACAGGAGAGGGGAAGAGAAGGGGAGGGAGGGAGGGAGGGTTAAGCTGAGCGGAGCAGCAGGGAGGAAGAGAGGAGAACAGATGAAAGAGACAAGAGAGGGATCAGGGGAGAGAAGAAGAAGAAGAAGAGCAGAGGACAAGTACAGCAATTTCCCAGCAGCAGTACTTGTGGGAAACTTCATTTGAGGTGAATTTGTTGACATAAAAGTTCAACATTAAGCTTTTTAAATTACATTCTTACACGGCATTCAAAAATATACAAAAAGAGCAACACTTTTATAATAACCTGTCAGAAACACAGACAAGGACCAAAGGAAAGCTTTCAGCCCTCTTCAAGATTGCCCTCTTGTCCTCATTTTGTTGCACAAAGACTTTGTGGAACACAGACTCCTCAATTAAATCCCAGTATCATGACAAAAGATGTGAGTACATCTGGAAGTGGCACTGTATCTTTGTGTCAAAGGTGTTGAGCGAGTTGAGAAATCCACGTTTTTGTTCACTGGCTACAGCAGCGTGTGAATCCATTACCGCCTATTTCATTACTTTACCTTCTAGATTGGTTTTTAGAACAGAATTGCAAGCCCATACAATGATTGGTTACCTGCCAATGGGCCGGTAGAGTAGACTAATTCACCAGCCACAGCCAAAATGTAACAACATTTGGCTGGTGGCTGGTTTTAATTTTCCAGCCTCTTTTTAAAGGCTTGGTCCCCAAAATGTCAGCATGCATCAAGAGGACATTTAATTACACATTTATTTACCTTTTCGTTCAGCCTTTACTCTTTCAAAAAAAAATAAAAAGTTTTTATTTGCTTGCTTGCTTTGCCAGCCTCTACTTCTCACTTTGACGTTTTATTAATCTTAATGGGAATTTGCATTTAACGAAAGCTATTCTTCAGCCAGCCTCGATTAAAACACTTTTATACCATGAGGAGTTTGAAATATGACACGATGAAGTCTCTCGCAGGCTATATAGACATGAAGAGATCAGTGCCAGGATCTCTGCTCCAAAGGGTTTAAAATTAGATCTTTTGTGCCTGAGGAAATCCCACCATTCTTGTCTTTGTTCGGTCGACACCCCACAAATCACAATCTCTCATCTGTCCATCAGAGTGAACCATAAAAAAACCTTTCCAAATAGGCTACAAAAACTGGAGATTCAGTGTAACTACAATCCTGCAGTCTGTGATGGTGCAAAGCCAAGAGTCTAGACGTTCCCAGTGTCAATTTGTTTAATCACTGTAGAAATCCTTAGTATTTCTGCTCCGTCAGCCTACACATGATCTCCCTACACTGGAGGATCATGGAGACTTTACAACGACAATGACAAATGGTTCTCAATAGCTTCCATAGTAGTTGGCTTTTGGAGGTTTTCTTTGCCTTCTTGTGCAGTTTTCAAACTAAATCTCCACTTTTTTCAGCTCACCAAATCTTAACCCACATAGTTTGAAAGCTTTCTGACGAAATCAACCCAGCTTGGTGTTTTCACAAGCTCACAGACCTCAGAATATGTTTAGTTAGAAACCCAGTTCTGCTTGTGTCTCTAAGCTTGTTCTCTCTTTCCACTGGAAATATTTCTCTCTTTTCCTGTCACTCAGCTCTCTCTCTTTTTCCTTCTTCTTCCTCTCATCCTGCCTTACCTCATCATCCCT
>OX336899.1:20189428-20526928 GCA_946959425.1 Argyrosomus regius
CTTCCTCCGCCGGTACAGAGATGCTGCCTTCAAGTGCTCCTCGTAAGCTCCTGCTTCCATTCACGTGCTCTAGGTCGGAAATAACAGCCTAAAATGGACTCTCTGTTCAAAACTAGATTGTTGGTTGGGAGGATGTTGGTTTATTTTTGAACACCAGACTACGCAGTTGATACTCTGTGTACTCTTTGTGGCTCAAGCTGCTTGAAAAGGACAAAATGCAGGGGCGTCCGCTGGCACTGAGGAATGGGCGCTTGCCAAAACTTTGCCATAGGATGTCCAAATTTGATCAAAGCAAAGACGAACTGTAAACAAAACAGATAAATCTATTTGGAAGTCAAATTCAAACTCAAAGTAAATCATGTTTAGAGAATACTGCCCTTTTTAGCTGTGTAACAGGATGTGGTGAGCCTTTCCCAATAGTCACATGGACTAACCAATAGTGACTTCTCTCATCGCTCATTGCTCCACTTGTCCTCTGAAATGAAATCAATACGAGGAAGAGTTTGGGACTTGGAGGCACATGATAGACGCAGACACTTTAGTGTATCTATCGGTCCACTGAAGTGACACTGTTGAGTTCTTGATGGCGTCTGATTGATTTTCTAGCCAATACTTGTGTACGTTTAGTAATACAGTTCAACTGTATGCTGAATGTTCCTGCTTTCTGCTGTGATGTTACAGTCGACAGAGAAAATGTATAAATGCACTAAAACATCAACAATGATTACAATATTAATGCTTCAGATGACATTCCAAATAACATACAGGTACACTTACATCTACTAATTCATAGCAGTAATACTCAACTATCAACTCAACTCCTACTGTATAATTTTCAATGTCCCCTGAATGTCACATTTTGGCAACTCATAGAACTTTCTTGGATTGTACCATTTACCTCGTAGTATCTGTAGCATTAGTAGGTCGCTCCCATCTCATCCAGTCAAAATAAAACGCAGGCAGCAATAAGGTAAGCTAAAAAGAAGTCTCAGTTTCAACTCTAAGATAACGTTTCACTTTTATTGAAAGTAATATCATAAACATAATAGTAATTGGCATGTTTACTTTTTTGCGGAGGCAAACGCACAATCACTTCTTTCACGCTCTCAAACGTACCGAGGCAAAGAGCTAAATTGCGTATAGATTTTCACTTTGAGAAGAGAAAATTATAAAGTAGCTACAGAGTCAATAGCAACAAAAAGCCAAAGTGCTGCAGTGAATTTAATTCACCGCACGAATATGAAAGACTCCCCCAAATTGCACGGAAAATACATATTCACATCATAACACTTGAGTGTTTCATCAGCTTGAGTTTGCTGACATTTTAGATTTTTTTTTTTTTTAAGGAAAGTGGATATCTATTTTTCACATACATCCATTTTTTATTTACCTCAGATAAAGCCAGCGCATCAGAATCCATCTCCGGCCATCCGTTTCTTGCTGCATGGCATGTGGTTTTTCCTTCAAGGTTATGAATGGACCGTGTTCAGACTCGAGATGATGTCAAGTCCTTGATCTTGAGGCCATTTTGAGTTAAGAGAGCTAGTGGGAGTAGTTTTTTTTCTTTTTTGGGATAATGCAACAAAGCTGTTTTGTCGAAATTGTGAGTTTTAATTAGTTTGGTGCATATCTGGAACTTAAAATGAAATAGTTACATGACATTTACAAGGGCAAGGTTATTTTAGGGTAATTCATGACTGAAACACTGGATACTGCTAATTATGAGACTCAAACTTTTTTGTCATTGAAATCTTTAATTTGTTCCTTATTTTTGATTTATTATAGTCTCTTATGTCTTTAATTTTTATCTGATAATCATTATTAAATCCAATGAAATTGATTTCAAGTTGTGAGATATGCACACACATCAACCAACCAACTGAAAACACTTATTTCATCAAATAATTGAAAAACTATATACCGTCTCCACAAAAACACTTTGCCAGACAAATCCGAACACTTGAAATCACCATTTTCAATTACACTTTTGATAGAAATAAGAGTCTCGTCACTAAACGGCCCCATGGGAAATATGCAAACCTCATTTGGGAACTCTGTCATGTTACTGGTGTATTTCATTCCCATATCACAATCAAAGTATTAATTTAACGACAGTGCCTCTGATTTCCTTGTTATTCATTCTCAATCTGAGTGCAGCTTCAGTGTAATCTATGTGTTTGTGTGTTTGCCTGTGTGTCCTGAAGGGTTAAGGGGGCAATGTATGTGTTTGTCTGAAATCAGTTTAGGGAATTTCTGTAAGGCAGAGGAAAATCCTCACAGGTGTAGCTATATAAATGCGCCTGTGTGAGGGTTAATGAGAATATGTGTTGGTGAGTCTGCTTGTGTGCCTGAATGTGTGTGTGTGTGTGTGTGTGTGAAATCTGCTCCCACACGTTCCCTTAAAGCACTCTTCTGCCATCTACAGGCACATTCTCTCTCCCTTCTTCTCCCTCCCTCTTTCTCCTCATCACAAACCCGGTGTTAATCATTCTGGCATCATCTAAATATTCATTGCACGACCTGGGGAGTGTGCATGCTGTACATACTGTCTGTATGCATGTACCTCACTGCATGTGTGCCTCAAATCCTCTGTGAGCAGATTTGTGGGCCCTACATCGGCTGTATGTCTGCGTGTTGCTTTCAGAAATCAATAAGCCATGTGTGAGGTTGGTGTCCTGAGAGAGAGAGATGGGTAAGAGCAAGAACAAGAGAGGAGAGTGGAGGGAAGCAGGGGAGCTAAGGGGAAGAGGATGGAGGGAGGGGGTTGAGGTATGAGATGTACAGTCGAAGGATGTGAAGAGGAAAGCAGCAGGGGTAAGAGGGATATAGGATAAGGGAAAGAGAGGCAGGAGCCCGAGAGAGAAGGGAAGAAGCAAAGTGAAGAGAGACGGTAATAAAACAAGAGGAGAGAGATTCAAATGGGCATGAGAGGAGAGGGAAAGAAAAGAGAGAAGGTGGGAGAAAAAAGACAGAAAAATGGGAGGAACAAGATGTAAAACATTCAGGGCAGAGATTTGTGGATAGGGACTGAGGAGAGGAGGACAGAGGAGGGGGATGGGACAAGTGTCTGTCCTGAAAAAATAAAATGGAAATGTATGTGTGAGAAGGAGAAGGAGACGGGGGGAGAGAAAATGAGAAGGAATGAGAGGGTCGAGCTGGAGACTTGCATGAGTAATCCACTTTTCTGAATGGTCCTTTGCACTCGCCCTGAAAAGTAGACATACCGAACAGGCAGCTGTAATGTATTCCAGCATGTCCTAGAAACCCAGGAAACTAAAGCTCACATCACATACTTTACTTCTCTGACAGTACATTAAGTCTTATTCAGTGCCGCTTATATACTGAAAGCAGGTAGAATTTTCAGTGTCTTGTTCAAAGTAATGTTGCCAGTATTGAACCTCTACACTTGTCCTTGTTTATCCCTGTTGGATCCCTACAGAGTAGTACCACTGGTTCAAACAAGGTTACATATATGCTTGTTATACTTTTCCAAAAACCTATTTATTTGAGTCTATTACTGTGCAATTCTACTGACTGCAGCAATCAGTTAGTTTTTTATGATTTGAGACGACACACCCGTCTCTTTGGATCTTGAAGTCAACAGCTGACAAGCGCTTAAATAAATCGACAATTTCTTCCTCGTATACAATCCTTATTGTTGTAATTGTGGACGGCACAACGGAACATGGCAAATCTCTTAACAACCCATTTACACAGATTATGTTTTGTATTGTGTTTGTCATGTCTGTTCTAAAACAAGAGCGCACAGTGCAGCAGGCAAAGCTTAAAGGGAATTCATTAGTAACCGACAAGAAAGAGCTGCACTGTCCTTCTGTTTCCAGGCGATGAGAATTGTATTTTCAGTCAAATAAACAACACCTTCCTTTTGAAAAAGCTAACAGAAACATTGGAAGCAGTTCAGGGATATGTTTGCAATAATATGAGACATTGTCAGCCAGAGGGAGAAAATGTCCCCACTGGTTAATAAACTTGTGACCACACCAGTATTGATTATCATTTTTTTTTTTTTTACAAGAAAAGATATTTGTTGATGATGCGTAATACACAGAGGGGTTCGATCCCACAAAGCAATGTAAAGCAAGTCAAAATCGTGCTCATTCTCTAACCTTCAAACACACAGCCCAACTGGTGCGATAAAGTATGTGTATTGAAATTAGTTCATTCTTTGATTTTTCAGTTTCAAAACTGATTTTAAACCAGAATGAAAGAAACAAAATAACAGTTTCAAACAATATTACGATACAATTTACGATATTTAGGTAAAACCCATGGATTTGACCAGGAAAATGAAGAGATGTGTTGCTACCTAATCCAAAAAGTTATACTTAATCAACATTACATGAAAGGGTGTGCTTTAAGGTCATTATTGGCATAACAGTGATACGGTCAGGACCATGGTGCTTGCACCTAGGTCCGTAAGCTTCACTGATACAATTATAATTATACAACAGTTATTAACTTGAATAAAATATATAATCAAAATGTCAATTTTGATGGGTCAAATGGGTCAATTTTCTCTCAAAATAAACATTTTCTTGCTCCATTTTCATGGAGCTATACGGGGTCTGACTAATACCAACAATCTGTCATGGCAGTAGACTCCTGTAATGTAATGGAACTCAGTTTACTACTGCAGCTGTCCGACCCTTGTAATGACTTAGCAACAGAGACGATTTGTAGTTCCAGTCAACTAATGTTAAAACTTTCTAGAGATCGTGGAAGAAACCATGCATATGAACACAAAACTACCTCACTAGTTCAGTCTTGTGGTGACTAAGACCTCTACAAGTTTATATGCCTGTTCTCTTTATTCTTATTCTCCACTTATTCATCCACCCAACCCACAAGTAAGCCATAGTTAAACTTTTGGGCAAGACAAAGACACTCAGGTAGTTGTCTCATACAATTTGCTGCTAAAATGCCATTGTCGACAGGATCCACAAATCGTCACAAGTATTAAACATATTCGATATGAAGGGGACTCCAGACAGATGGAGTAGCTATGCTCGAGAACAGCAGGGCACCAACATTCACACAGCAGGGTGGCAACAAGACCCTGTCAGATGTGTATTCTGACTATTTGACTTGAGCCCTTCTGGGACTGGCATAAAGCGGTCATGTCTGTAAATGAGCAGGCAGCTTAACTGAAACCGTGGCATATAAGAATCCCATTTTGGAGGAAGTTTTGTGAGGAACAGCATCCAAGCAAAACAAAAGGGAAGGATTTATTTATTTTTGTCAGTGGAGCATGGTCCCTCAACGGGATATCCACTAATGAGGTAATTGACTAACGAGATATCCAATCAGGAGCCACAGTGCCGGAGGGCGGGAAGGCGGCTGCTGTCGACACAATCGAGTGATTCCCATTTTGCAAACACGCACACAAACAGGCATTTATGACCACACGCTCTACAACAGAGAGAATATTTGTTCATCACCAGCTGCCCGTGTACAAGCAATGTTGCTTGTGGGGTGTGTGTGGAGAGAGACAGATTGTGTATGAGTGCGTGAATGTGTGTGTCTGTCTGTGTGAACGGGGGGAATGTACAACAAGCGGCAGCATCATTGACTTTACAACAAGGTGCCAGTGGCTATTGCAAGCAGACACACCCACACATCAACACACACCAACACACACACACACACACACACACCAGGTTTTGGCTCTGATTAGTTTCACACATGGCAGACAACATCAGGAGTGTTACCCTCGGTTATTTTGAGAATGGATACAGATGCCATCTGATTGAAAAGAGGAAGAGGGAAGGAACGGCATTACTGCCACTGTCCTGCTGAAACCTTGTACGTGCAACAGTCAGTCACTGGTGATATGAGCTTGATAATATGATCAGTGGTGTCAAAAGTATTCACATTCATTACCCAAGTAGAAGTATAGATAGTAGGGTTTAAAAAGACTTCTGTAGAAGTTGAAGTATCAACTCAAGCTTTTTACTCAAGTAGAAGTGTAAAAGTAATGGCTTCAAAACTACTTAAAGTATAAAAGTAAAAGTAATGTAAAGAGAAAAAAAAGCCATCAAATGTTATAGGCCCCGCACCACAGGGGCCCGTAGTGCACTACACAACCTCCCCCCCAAAAAATGTTAATGTTGAAAAATTTGGGATGCACTAGGCTACCTGTTTCAGCCTCATATATGCCCAATGAAAATGAATGCATTTTAGTATAATGCAAATACATTAAATAACCATACTGTATATGTGTGCTACTGAGCATTAACATGGAGCGGAAGATATGATGACTAGTTATATGCCTATAAGTATTGTATACATGCTATGCTATATATAACAGCTCTATACAGTATAGTGCTGTCAAAATTAATGATTAATCCAAGTGATTAATCAAAAAAATAATAATTCTGATCATTTTTTTTTAAAAACTCAGATTTCTCTTGAATTCTCTTGAGTCTCTGCCACGGACATTTTCGCACTAGGCTACATAAAGTCAGTCGACAGTCAGTCAGCTCCTTGCTTGCGTGTGACATGATTTGTAATGTGCAGGGGCAATGCATCACGTACAAACCAATTGTGTGTCGGAATGGTATATGTTTATACTTCTCATCCAATCACAATCAAATTCACTCTATCATGGATTAAAGCAAAAAAAAAAAAAATCTTTTGACTTAAAATTTTTCAAGCTGCAGCCAAGTCATATTCCCCATTTGCAATTTGTGAAAGATGTTACAGGTAACGTTACTGGACACGTGCTAAAAAAATAAGATAAGATTTACAGCCCCACTGCACTCATAACCATGTTCTCTAATGCAGACATCAAGTTTAAATACTTGACCGACACAGTTTTACAGCAGGATGCTTTAAAGAGCTGTTCTGTTCACACTTTTCTTTACTGTCATTTCAATGTAATTTTTAATCTATGAAATCAAACTGATACTGTTTTTTTGTTGTTGCCAAGATTGTCTCAAGTTTTACTCTTTCAAATAATCAACCATCTATAGAACTTCAGTACGTTATTTTTCTACTTCTTCTTCTCATCATCATTATTATTAATTATTATTATTAGTATTAATATTGTTTCCAGTGAGCCTCTTATCATTTAACAGAAAAATACATCAAACAAACAGCACTAGGATTAAATAACAATCAGAGCAACTTTTGCAGCCTTGTGACAGTTTCAGTGTGACGGTGAGCTCTCACCTTTCTGCATCACTACATACTGTTAATAATCAAAGAAGCTCTGAGGCTTTACATTTGTCACACACGTTATAATACAAGATTTCAGCATTGAGGTACAATCAGGCTTCAGTCATGATTTTGTACAGTCAGACTAACCAAAAACTTCTTATTGATTATCATTATAAAGTTTCAGGGCGTTCCCGTAACCATGGTAACTCACGGTGCCAGAGGGGAGGGAGAGCCGCTGAATGAAGCCGTTTACACAGAAACACTGCAGACAAAGTCCAGACACACAACAGGAGACTGTCTGTGTCAGACGAGTTCTCACGTGTTGACTAAACTTTACAAACTGAGTCTCAAAATGACGTCACAGCTCTGTGACGCAGTCACGACGAGTCCATGCTAACTAAGCAGCTAAACTTTAGCGCCGCTCCGTGTTTAGATCCCGCCCAGTGTGGGTCATTATACTGTCATTGGTCAGGAGCGCACACGCTGTAAACGATACCATTGGCTGTAGAGTGTGACAATCTGCCAATAAAAATCAGCCAACACTTTTTTGTTCTCCTCCGATCTACATTGATCTCGTAAGTCACCTCTGTGAAGTCTGAATGACGGAAATCGAGTAACGAGGCTGTTTTAAAAATGTAAGGAGTAGAAAGTACAGATAATTGCGTGAAAATGTAAGCAGTAGAAGTAACTAGAAAATTCCTAAAGAAATTTTGAGTGTGCCTGACTCTGGCCCCGTCGCCCCCATACATTATTATTGACACTGCTCAGCAAATTCAGTATTAATACAACAAGCTGTGTGAGTGAAAACAGCCCCTCCCCCCTCTGCTCCCTCAGTTAGGAGGTTGCCAAGCAACCAGGGCCAACTGCCGGGCCCTAATCAGCAGAGCAGTTAGGTGCACCTGTTAGAATGTCAGTTGGAAATGCCCAGAGAGAGAGAGAGAAAATGCTGAAAGTCACCCTCGAACAGAAAGGACTCCTGACCAAACCGTTGCTCCAATCACTGAACCAACTTTACTGTGAGCATCGTGAGCCCTTCCTGAACGTCTAGATACCTGTTTTGTGTGATTACCATGAAGAAATGTCCCCTTTACAGCGATTCAAAGAAATGTTACTTCTGCTTTCCTCCAGAAATTTTCCCGCTTTTTTAACATGGCAGTCTATGGGGCTGTGGATGGGTGTTGCTGCCGCATCTTTGCGTGTGACACCAAAACTATACAGCCGACAGCTTCAGCAGTGTTATCACTGCGACCACCACAAATTTTCCTACGTTTCTATGTATAAATTATTTCTGTAGAGTGACATTTGCGGCCTCGGCGCAGTTTACAAATTTTTTTTCAACGAATTTCTCTCTCCCTCTGCCCTCTAGCGATGATGTCACCAACTGTAGCTCGCGAACATTCTACCAATACACACCCATTCATTTTTTGGCGTGGTTTTTGGCGATTTTTAGGCAAACCGTTTGCCGAAACCCTTAGAAAAGTCATGGCGTCGCCCCCGAGCCGGTCGATTTGACACCTTTTTGTGTATGTGTGACAAAAACTGTGGGACGAGTAGCGCGTCAAAAAAAGGGCGTAAGAATAATAATAATAACTAGAAAAATTTCTAAGAAATTTTGAGTGTGCCTGACTCTGGCCCCGTCGAGCCCTACATTAAATAGCTGTCAGCGTGTGTATGCGCGTGTGTGTGTGTTTTGTCTGTTAATTAGAGAGTTTTCCAAAGTCTTTTATTTTGAAGGGACTCTTATTTTGAAAGAATTTTGTCTAGTGTGTGTGTTGTGTGTCTGTGTCTGTCTGTCTGTCTGTCTGGTCCCCTCTATCCATCTATCTGTCTGTGTTTATCTCTGAGAGAGAAGGATAAAATGGCCGACATTCAAACTGTATTATTGACAGTCATTGTTATTATACGAGAGTTCAATCAAGTTAATCACAGTCAGGCTTGTGGGGGGCAGTTAGGAGAAAGTTTTACAGTCTTTTATTTTGAAGGAACTCTTATTTTGAAAGTCTTGTGTGTGTGTGTGTGTGTGTGTGTGTGTGTGTGTATGTTTGTGTGTGTGTGCGTGCGTGTTTTGCCTGTTGAGGAGAGAGTTTTCTAAAATATTTTGTTTTGAAGGGACTCTTATTTTGAAAGTCTGTGTGTCTCTCTATCTATGTCTGTGTATGTGTCTGCGACGGAGAAGGATAAAATGGCCGACATTAAAAATGTAGCCCTGATAGTCATTGATATTATAAAGACAGTGAAAACAGCCCCTCCCCCTCTGCTCCCTGTCTGTGTCTGTGAGAGGGGCCAGGTGGAGCCCACCAATCAGAGCAGAGCAATCAACCGCAGCTGCTGTGTGAGATTAAACAGTGCTGAGAGAGAGAAAACGTCTGAAAGCCACCCCTCGAACAGAAGGACTCCTGACCAAACCGTTGCTCCAATCTCTGAACCGACTTTACTGTGAGCATGCTGAGCCCTTCCCGACGTCTAGAGACCTGTTTTGTGTGATTACCAGGAAGAAATGTCCCCTTTACAGCGATTCAAGAAATGTTACTTCTGCTTTCCTCCAGAAATTTTCCCGCTTTTTAACATGGCAGTCTATGGGGCTGTGGATGGGTGTTGCTGCCGCATCTTTGCGTGTGACGCCAAAACTATAAAGGTGACAGCTTCAGCAGTGTTATCACTGCGACCACCACAATTTTCCTACGTTTCTATGTATAAATTATTTCTGTAGAGTGAAATTTGCGGCCTCAGCGCAGTTTACAAATTTTTTTTTGAGGAATTTTTTCTCCCTCTGCCCTCTAGCGATGATGTCACCAACTGTGCTGCGAACATTCTACCATACACACCCATTCATTTTTTGGCGTGGTTTTTGGCGATTTTTAGGCAAACCGTTTGCCGAACCCTTAGAAAAGTCATAGCCCCGTCGCCGGCGGTCGATTTGACACCTTTTTGTGTATGTGTGACAAAACTGTGGGACGAGTAGCGCGTCAAAAAAGGGCGTAAGAATAATAATAACTGATTTCTAGAATTTTGAGTGTGCCTGACTCTGGCCCCGCGGCCCTACATTAAATAGCTGTCGCGTGTGTATGGCGTGTGTGTGTGTTTTGTCTGTTATTGGAGTTTTCCAAGTCTTTTATTTTGAAGGGACTCTTATTTTGAAAGATTTTGTCTAGTGTGTGTGTTGTGTGTCTGTGTCTGTCTGTCTGTCTGTCTGTTCTTCCTCTATCTGTCTGTGTTTATCTCTGGAGGAAGGTAAATGGCCGACATTCAACTGTATTATTGCGTTAGTAAAAAGTCGGCTGAAAAATAATTACTCCAGTGAAGTATAGATACCCCAAAATTCTACTTAAGTAAGGTAACGAAGTATTTGTACTTCGTTACTTGACACCTCTGAATATGATACAATATGATATTGTGTTCTAGTTGAGTTCAAGGTTACTCTAACGCTTTATGCGCTGAGTAAGTTCCATGATGGCTGCATGGAGGAAAATAGTGCCCAGTTTTTCTTAATTTTTGTAAAGATGACTTTGATGATTTCATCACTGTCAGTTCCAGATGTGACGCAGAAACCTTCAAGAAAGTTTTCAAAAATACAACGGCTGCTGTATACACATCTTTGCTGACATTTACATTAATAATTGAAAGCATAGTTTGGTATGGATGCACTACATGACAATTTATTAAATACAAAAAATGTAAACTGGAGATGTATGCCATGTGGGGGAATTTTCTTTTGCACTGTAATAAATGTTCTTGTTGCTCAGATACTGTCCTTTACTTTGTCTGCTGGCATAGATGTAGCGTTTGAGTGATAAAGCAGTTTATAAGAGAAGAATGTTTTGTCAGCAGTGACACAGAAAACATGAATTTTGGAGTATTAAACAGTTCAGACTGAGTCTGAGAGCAATCCTAGTGGTATTATTGCACATTGAAGCGAGATATTGATGTGGCGTCTGGTTTTTAAGGGGCAAAGCGGACGTGGCCTCGGGCAACCCGTTCCCATTACTTTCAGATAGTGGTGATTTGGATGCAATCTACTGCCCTCCATTGCGCCATGTATGTGTATGTGTGTGCATGGTGGGTGTGTGGTCATAGGTTTTTTTTGTGTGTAATCTCTAATAAAGCAGTGATGGACTGTGGTGTGCAGCCATTTTGAGTGAGATGGACTGAATCTAAGTATTGTACTGCCTCGCTCTCTCGCTCTCTCTCACTGCTTTACTCCTTTTTCAGCCTTACACACTGCCTGAAGGAAAGCAGGAATCTTCTAAAACGGTTATTTATCTACATCTTATTCCCTCTTTTCACCACCTCTTTCCTCTCTACACTTTCGGAGCAGGACACAAACACACCCTCAATCACACACACACACACACACACACACACACACACACACACAAAGACGAGCAGGGCGTTTTCTGGTTGTAAATCCACCACCAACTGAGAAGCTGTCACGAGCCACACCTGATAAATAAGGAGCTTTTGTGAGTGTGTGCATGTGAGCGTAGGTAGTCTACGTGCGGGTATGTGTTTGGGATAAGGGGGGTCGAATTTATGGCTTTCAGTTTAATGAAGTGAACAATGAGGTCACACTTAGAAAATCATCAAAGCAGAGCGACAAGGGGATCAACACCGTGGAGTACACGCATGCCCATTCATTCTGCCAAATCAAAAAGGGAAAAGATGAAATCAAATTTAATGTAATTTTTCATCATGTTAGAATTAAAGAACTGAACACTAAAATACAGTGTCTAATCGTTTCTAATCATTTGAACTTTTAATTAATTAGATGAAATAATAATGTCAGTAAATTTAGAAGAAAGTGTTGCACGTGGAATTGCTTAGACCTGAATTGACTGTTTGTTTTCACCACTGCGAGACAGGAGAGACACTTTTACTTGATATATACAAACTTGTTAGCAACCTCAGACACCTTATGAATGTAAGTCCGATATTCACTCTCCTTTTAACTCTGGTTTTGCTCCAGAGATAAATATCTGGCTCTTTAGCTGTTAAACGCTCCACTGTATTTATTTGCTAGTTGCTAACTTTGTCACTCGCCATTTATCTCTGGGCAGGTAGCATACAGCGGCTTAATCAGGGCCTTTTTCATAGAAAAACAGTTACCTGCTTCGGTTGGAGACGAGGCTGATGAGAGCAGTGAAAATGACCATGATGTATCAAGAGAGATGAATACAGCATTAAGGGAGGGCTGCGTTCTTTCACTAAAGATGTTTAGTGGAAAATCAAGCCACAAAACTTCTGGGTATAAAATTATTTAGATTTTCTGCATATACTTCTGCAGTGTGTGGTCCATAGAGCTCTTACTTCCAGTTTAGCCCTCTTCTAACACACACACACACACACACACACACAAAATGTAGCCACCGTTTACAGCTGCTTTCACAATGTAAGCTTATGGGAAAAAGTCTTTTTGGGCCAGTGGCCATCACGTGATCGTCACCTTTGCTGTCATTACACGGTTTGGCCACTATGTCAAATTGGCTTAAAAGCCTGGTGCTCGTCTTGGGGGCTTGGAGTGAACCAAATTGCAGAAATATGTGATAGCTCTGTAGACCTACTCTGGAGGCCTTTTACTATGAGCAACCTCTTTTACATTCATTGTTGATATGAAAATATTAGTTTTTCTAGCTTTAAATAAATATCATCTCTGCAGTGCCAGCATAAACAAAGCAAACAGTGACACATGAACACATTGTTTCAATTTATTGTTGTGTGTTCACTCAGTCCCAACAGTCTCAAGTCCAAAGCTTCCTCGCCTCATTAAAGAAAATGTATGTGCACATTATGGACTTGTAACCATAGTTCTTGGCCTGATCACTGCCTTCACAAAAGAACCAAGCAGAGTCATATTAGTTCAGTCCAAACCCCCAGCATGAATATTTCCCAGATTACCTGTGCACAAGCATGAAGGCTCATCAGCCCTGCCTTTACCTTAGTGTCCTTGAATGAGTCATGTTCTGTAAATTGCACCCATTGTAGTGTAGAAACTGCATCACTGCCCATTATGCTCCTCTAAGAACTTTTGGCTCCAATCACAGACAGAACCAACATTGACATGAGATCAACAGGCACCACCAACAACCATGGTGCAGGGTTAAAGCTGACATGCTGCCACTGGAAACTGGACAGCACTTACCTAATAATGACTTTTTCAAAGAGCTGTTATATTTATTATGAATAAGTGTTTTTCATCGTGTTCATTCGTGTTTACCTATTAGACCATGCAGGATGGATGGAGAAGGTAATTTCAGTAATCAGATTACACAGGGTGGGATATTATCTTAACCCTTGTTTAACTTGTATACAGAGAACATGTGTTGTCGTTAAATGCTTGTTAAGCAGCTTCTCATAATTAATCTTTTGGTATACAGATAGTTTGAGTTGTCTTTTCCTCCTTGCAGTGTTGCAGATGTTAAATCCGGTGCATGCTTACCATATGGTCCACGCAAAGACAGTTGTATTATAATGAAGAGTTATCCTTGTCATCATTTTACAAATTTACAATGGATGATAAGACATACATATCTATAATGATAGAATATATATATATATATATATATATATATACAGCATATGCTCAAGGCAACCCACTTATATGTACATTTCATATGTACTGAATTGATCTCACTGAACAGGGATTACTGTAGCTCTGCTCAGCTATGGTGGAGGTATAAAAAGAGGAGCGTGCAGGGACTTAGAGACGCTTACAGTGGTACCATGAGGATGTTACTGGGATCTTATATTGCAAATCTTATGATTGTCAGCATAAATGTACCCATATGTCAGGCAGTGATAAGGAACCTTGTAAAGAATTGAAGCATTGGTGAATCCTACAAAAAGCTGCTCATGTTGAGATGTGGTGACTCCGGCGCTGGAGTTTCTTTATACTTTTGAGAATGGGTGATGCTGATGAGCTTTCAGTTTGATGTGCATGTATGTGAAATTGATGTTTAAATTTTTTGATTAACCAGCATGCCAAAAAGGCAAAGATATCATATTCACTACACATTTGCACCCAAAGAATCAAAACAATGTTTCCATTCCCTTAATAAACTTCAAATGACACATTGTTTTTTTTTTTCAGTAAGGCTAATGCAAACCCATTCTGCTGCTTCTGAATCACAATCTACAGTTTCTGCTGTTTTATAACCGTCGCCTCTTAAGATCTGCATTTGGTACCTTCCACCCTGTTTTGCAGATCCAAATAGTCTTTTACAAAAATCACAAAAGTGTTATTGAGAACTGCTTTGACACTTGATGTCACATATATTTTACATTTTGCTTATGTTGTATTCCATTGGCTGTATTGTTAGAGCACATCATCAAGTGAGGGATGGCACACATTGAACTGCTCTCCACAAAGGCCCACTGTATCCGTGTCAGGGACTTTGACAATTATCTGGAGAGGGAAACAGAATAGATGGAGTGTCAGAGTGGTCGAGACTGTGACAGACAGAAAAGGAACAGCGAGGCAAAACAGTAGCAAAGTCAGTGAGAGACAAAAAGAGGTGGGTGTAGGGTGCCATTGTTGGACAGCAATGTTAACCTGCTAATGCTGGAGCACACATAATTGATCAAATTATCTCAGAACAGCACACTTCTCACACAGTCTGAATAAAAAGAACGTCATTAAGAAATACTTCCATAATCACATTTAATCAAAGCATTTCCATTCATTTGTAAATGGTTGTAATGTGTGCAAGAGTGATGATTGTGTGCGTATGTGCTGTCATTTTTCGGAACTTTGAAAAGACAAGAAAGTTATCGTTTTTTCTGAGGACGCTCCTGGGAATCAGGTTGAGGAGCCTTAAGGCATTCAGCTACAATGTTCTACAATACCTTATATTTTCTTAAAGTGAATATTCTGCATGCAAGCCACCATTCATTGTATGTTACTGAACACCACAGAGATATCTCAGATTCAAGGTGATAAACTGTAAAGAAAGCAACATTTTAAGGTGGAGAGTGTAGTAAATAGGACAACAGAGGAGGACTGAATATATATATTATACATTATTATTTCAATTCATAGGATTGTGCAAAGGTGATATCAAGGGTGGAGATGGAGATCTAAGGAAACAGGGAGTATTATGGGTGACCTAGTGGTTTGAGGTACCATCCAATTACTTAAAGGTCATGGATTTGAGCACAGAAAAAGCCACAGTATGTCCATCAATAACCATGTATCATGTCAAATTGATCCTTGAGGTAGACCCTGAATGCCTGTTGACTCACTTAGCTCAAGTTCATGAATGGTAAACACGATGGTATACCCTGTATATTAATCTAACTCAGATAATAAAAAGGCGAAAATGAAAAGAGCTTTCACCTTGACAGTGTGAAAGCAGTGTTTTAAAATGGTAAAAATAAATCAAAATCTTTTCTTTTCTTGACAGCTTTCATGCCAAACAGAATGCACCATGATCCAATATAGTAGAATGAATTGATAAGCCCTGGGATCAACGTTAACATATTACTGGAATCAAACTGAACTGTTCTCTTTAAAACTTGTGCTTATTCACAAATATATATCTAAGTTTCTCGTTAGAGAAGCTGCCAGTGTTGAATGCAGACTCTTAGATTCATCAAATATGGCTAAATGTGCAGGAAAGTGTTTGATGTCTCACTTAGAGAGCTAGAAGGCTTTCTAATGTTAAGTACACCTTCAGATACCTGGTCAGCACAGTGATAATGTGCCACTCAGCAAGACCCCCTTTCAGCCTTGTGAAAATAAAGATAGCTTCTCAGTTTCAGTTAGAATCACTTAGTGAAACCAGGGAAATTACATCTTAGCAACCACTGTAGCAACCGGAGGATTCTTAGGCTCTGGAAATGCAGAATATCCAGCAAATGATCTTGCTTAGAGATTGCCAAGAACATAAAAACAAGAAAGACAGTAACATCATTACATTTTGTGCCTTTTTTTGGTCCTTAAACTTGGAGCAATAAATCAGATTCATATCTGAAGAAATACAAAATAAAAGAACATTGAACTTTTGCAGTAATAAATGCTACTTGAATTTTAAAGTCGGAAACGCTGGTTCAGTTAATGTAAAGGTCTCATTACAACTGAGGTAAGAATAATGACTAAGTTATAACTTTGGTATTTTTATTTAAAATAAAAATAGCTCTCTCAAATTATATATGAATCCTTTTTCTGATGGCTAGATTCTCAAATAACCAGTAGTGCCAGTCATGAACCGTCAACTTCAAATGGGGGGAATATGAGGATGCAATCAGGCACAATTTGATATAGCTGGGGTATGTACAAGGAGAGAAAATTGATGTTGGGAAGGAGACGGAGACGAGGGGGAGTGAAGGATGGAGCAGAAGCTTGAAGAGAAAAAGATAGATGGATGGGGGGAGTCTCCTACTGAAAGGTCAGGTGTTCCTGCTGCAGTTAATGTTTTACCTTTTATCTTCTGAGACAGAGCCAGACAGAGGCCCGATGACAGATAACAGATTTTGCCAGGTATCATTCACTAAAACCGCTTGTATTAAAGTGGAACGACATCTGTGGAGGATGAAGTCAATTAGTCCCCAATGATGCTGGAGCCAAAAATGCACTTCGTCTCTTTTCCTTCTCTTCTCACACTCTGTCTTCTGATCTGCTCTTTATAGTTACAAACTATGGAGGGGCTGTGACATCTCTTCATCAATTTTTGCTACAGTTTTGGTCCCATTTACAGAAGGAATTGTAACTTTTCTACCATAAAATAACAGATTTTAAATCATTTTCATGCTACACTGACTTGTAATCAGGTTAATGGTGCCTGTTTCTGCACTATGTAATTTTGTACTTCAGATATGATCGCCTGTGAGAAGTATGTAACACTTCATGGCACTAAGTCACACACCACCAGCTATCGATATCACTGATTCTGGTGAAACTGGATCATATTTTATATATATATAAAAAATCTGCTTTCCATCTGAGGTCCTCCAACTGCTCCGCCTCAACTCTCCGTGATTTACAGTTTCCTGATGGACAGGGAAGTAAACTGCTGCCAACTGTAGCTGCTGTTAGCTAATATTAGCTCAGTTTGTTAGCCAGGCTGCCTGGACTGTGAGCTCAGAGAGGTGAATGTTGATTGGGAATGGAGCTAGAACCGAAGCTGGGCAAGCTGGCAATGTAACTGGGCTCAGCTGCCCCTGTGGACGTAATGACGGAGGCGAAAACACAGAACCTGAAGTTGACGGCGAAAGCCAAGAAAAGAAAAGGATGGTGACAGAACAAGAAGCTGCTGGACAAGAGTAAATCTGGGGCTGACTTTTAGTCATTGGCGAGAGCTTGGTGCAATAAGAGTCTGACAGACAGACGCTGAACTTGACTTCTTGCTGTTGGACTAGTAAGTAATATTAGCTGGCTGCTATGTCTTGTGTTGTTGCACGTGCAAGGTGTCAGCTCAATAGTTTTGGATCATAAGTAATATAATCAAATAACAATAACAAATATACATGTACAAATGTCCGTATCTAACACAGTGAGTGCACTCTGAAACTGGGAGCGTTATATTGCAAAAATGTCTACACAATGATACTTTAAGTGGTAAATTTGATGTACTGTAGGTCAGAAGCAAGGAGGGAGAGCTATTCTATGGCCTATGGACTTGTGGGAATTGATGATGTGTGGTGTGCACCTACTACAAGAGAGGACGTGTTAAAAGCAGCTGACAAATAGCAAGGTAATTGCTCGAGGTATTTCAGAGCAGGGAGTGTGCGTGCAGGCTTTAAATTGAACTGCTCCAGCTTTAAGAGTTCTTATGTCTCATGCCCACTGTTAATTGAAGATAAAAGTTTGGCAAGGGAGTTCTCTTGTCTCTGTCATGTAGCCAGCGGGCTCTGTCTGACTTTCCTCAAGTGTAAAATCCAAGACCTAAAGCTGAAATCAAGACCTCATGCATGCTCAAACTACAGAGGAATTATTACATGATGTCTAGTGTCACATTTATGAAGTAGTTTCACCTTAATTCTTCCTGGTGTCTAGTGACTGACTGATAAAATACAGTTCTTCCATTATACGCTACCAACCTTGGTGAAGCAGTGAAATATAGAATGGAAACAATGTAGAATAATTATCCAAATTAAAGAAAAATTGGTGCTTTTTGGAACACACTGAGAAAAGAGCAGAGAAGTCTATTATGCTTACATAGAGCACAAGATGCAAACAAACCTGTGTTCTTGTTATTCAAAATGTTCCACAGTGCCATCCTCATTCAAAAACTTCAGGGTACCTTGAAATAATAGTCTCTATGGCACAATAGTTACTCTATTAAGAGAACATGTCCTGTATTTAAAGTTTTGCTCGCAGAAAACAACAAGAATTAGCAGTCAAATTTAATATCTAAAATTATAATGCTTGGTCTCTCTCTAATGTTAAATTATTTTCTTCATTAGCTTAATAAATTGTTCCTTGCCTCATACAAAGTCAAATAACTGAACTGGATTTAACACAGCCTTTCATGAATTAAAAAATAATGCATTGCCCCAGGAGTCAGTGGCTTACCTGGAGACTTTTAAAAAGGCTCTGTGGAAGCATTGGACAGGCCTGGCATGACGTGTAACATGAGTGCACTGATCTGAGGAGAAGGAGAACAGTGACTTTGCTTTTGAGAGGATTTTAAAACGCACTCCACAAGTCTGCAAATAAACCTTTCTTTGGTCAGTTGTACAAAGGACAATGTGCAATCAGTCAGGTTTCTCGTTTTTTAGTATTTCATTATTGTGGTAAAGTGTCATGTGAGACATTTGGTCTGTCAGTCAAGATAAAACAGTGAACCATGAATACTGACTTCTTTGGGGTTTGGGGACAAACGTCTCTGGGATGAATTATTGAATGCTGAGGCCTCATGGCTATTTAAGGTAAGTGAGAGGCTAAGTAGGTCTGTTCAGGTTGGGGTAAAGCATTCAGGAGAGACGTCCATATCAGTAGATGTACCAAAGGGAATGCTGTTGAATAAAGAGGGGGTAAGGGTCTTGGGGTTCACCATTGTTTAGAGACTAGGATGTAAAAGAACTAGAAGGATTGTCACCATCACCGGATTCTGATAAAATAAAAGTGCCTGCAAGATGTCAGAAAGTATGGGTGCAGATTATTAATAATGTGGCAGTATAAGCACTGTGGCACCTGGTGGCTGTTATAAACTACTACCCTCCTGGAAAGCCCTCAGAGAAAGCCTCTCAAACAGGCACAACTGACTTAACAAAGCAGTCTTATGCCTGACTGTACATGAGGGAGGGCAGGGGTTAGTACACCAAACAAAAAGACACTGACTTTAATACTCCAGGCAGCTCTACTACTCAGGCATTGGCTTGATAGAATGTATCTGAGCACTGCTGAGGGGGACTGGTGGCTTAGAGCTGGAACGCCAGCATGTTTGGATGCAACTTGACAAGGTAAAACATCACAAGGAGTGATGATGTTCACTTCTTAGGCCTGACATCTGCTGGTGTCTATACAACTGCAGGATGCAGGCATTAAAGTTAGTTTGAGGAAGAGTCTGTTATTCACTTTCTACCTATTTCTGGTCAAAGTAGTTAATTTAACTCCAACAACAAGGAAAATGACCTGGACTGTTCTGTTTCCCACTTGCCCTCTCCATTTATTCTAAAGCATTAAATTCCTGTTTAAAAACAGACTGAGTAATGAAGGCCATAGTCTTTGGTTTATGAGTGCAAATAAAAGGAAAACTAAATTTCAAGAATAAACGCTTCAGGTTGCACTGATGCATGAGTGATGGAGGCTGATGAAGCTCCAGCCTCCACAGGGCTGGGGCGAACAGCAACATTTGTTCAAATTAAAGAGTTTCTGTTCAGACAGACAGCTGACTTAAAAAAATGTGGCTGATTCGCAGTTGAGACAAACCCTAAGGGGCGGGGGGAAGAGTTCTGTGCAGCAGTGGTCACAACCAGAAACCTCAAGGCTCTTGAATATGTTAGTTAAGATCAGTTGGAACAGCAGTGGACATAAAAAACAGAACCACTGTATGAGCTTTAAACTGCACCTTTGTGAAGAGATAAACTCAACAAATCAACTGATGTGAGTCAGTAAAACATATAGGAAAAACAGTATGTGCTAAGATGAAGGTTCTACTTGTTTTCTTTAAATATGAATGAAGTTCAAACTTGTTGAGGTTATTACAGCCGTTGAATGGCAAGTTTGGAAAATACACAACACAGACCTACATGTGCAAAGATGTGCAGCACAATATGCTCATAAAAATCTGAAGAATGTGTGTCAAACACTGGCATGAACGAAGTAGATATTTCACTTTGCCTGAAATGGTCTCTTGGCATTATTAGCATGCCCCATTCAAATCAAACGCACACAGCTGGAGGCATTGCTAACGGCAAGCTTGTGGGTCGAGCAAATTGGAATAAAAACACTAAGATCAGAACTTGACAATGAGAAACAGTGTCAATTTTAACTGTGTCTGTGCATGTGAGACAAAATGTGTGGCACTCTGCTGATCTTATGCATTCACATTTTACCAACATTTGGCAGACTGTTACCAATTTCCCACCCTGACCATAACCAGCTCTAAACCCTAAAATATCCCTCTGAACAAATTAAGACCAGCAAAAAATGTCCTCACTTGACACAGCAGCACTGCACAGTCTGAGGTCAGTTTTCTGTCCCTCCACATCCCTTTGAGTGATTGACAGTTCTGATCTGGCTCCACCCCTCTCTTAGCACAGGCAGCAAATGGCTGCTCATCACATTTGCATATCAGACAGTTAAGATGTTGATCTGACTGTCTGTTTGAACATTTATCTGTCTGACTGGCCAGCTCCCTGCCAGTTTCTGTTCATTTTTTATGCCTGTAGACTAATAAAGGAAATGAAAACAAAAGAAAGAATCCACATCTTGAAGGTGAGATAAAGAAAAGACCTGATAAAATCACAACTCACCTAAAAGAAAAAGAAATAAAGATGACAAGAACATAGAGTTATAAAGAAAAAATGTCACCTCACTGTTTATAGTCTGCCTTTCTTTCTGCATGTTTCTCCCTCTGTTTCTCTCTTAAGATATTTTAAACACAGTATTGAATGAGTTCACACGTTTGTGATAAATAAGACAATTTAAAAAAAAAATCATTTATGAGGGATGACAGCCTAAAATGTAATCTTTGCCCCTGGTGAGACAGGTTAACAGTGTAAGCCAGTTTCCTCTCGCTGTCCTTGAGCAAAGTACTTAACCTAGACTCCTCCAACAAAGCCAAAGCCCATCTAAGCAATGTCATGGATTCATATTTGCCCTGGAGCCCCACTGAGTATTTGGCTTTTTGAGTGTTTGTGGCTCTATTTTGAATAATGCAATGCAAAGATTCACACACACAGACACACACACACACAAACCCCTCTCTTACAAACTCAGAGAACAAATCAATCCATCTTGGAGTATGCAGGGTGTGAGAAATCCTAAAGTTCCTCATTAGCATTTCCTTTAGGTTCCTGTATTGTTCTGAATAAAACATCGCTTAGATTCCAGTTGTATACAAGCTGCGTATTAGTGTGATGGTTTAAATTAGTGTGTGTGCGATTTCAGGGGTGTGTATGTGTCGATCCTTGGGGTACCAACCTATTGGAATTCATTGCTCCAGGCTGCATGTCCTCTACTTGTTCTCAGACACACATACACACACATACACACACAAGCATACACACTCGCCGTGTCTGCTGAACGTGACCCAGCATATCAGCTATTATGTCAAGCCAAGGGACCTGTAAGTGTGTAGCAAGTGTGCGTGTGTGTTTCCTTCAGCTTGTTTTATGTTGATGACGACTTATTAATTTTAATTTGAGTTGGTGCAACTGGTTTAATAAATAACACATATTTGCTGACACAATGTGATGCAATACAAACCGAAACATAAATTAAAGCCTTCCAAATTTTTTTCATGTTTTTAAAATGTCAAAGGTTTTCAATTTCAGTGAATTTCTAACGGCAACAAAACCCATTCAAACATTCTTTTCATGTTTTATACTGTAGAAGCCATCAGTCAGAGAGCAGGTTTCTTTCATTTTTTCCCCTCACAAGTTGTTTTCTATGGGCATGTTTTATTTCAGATGATACCGATGCTCAGAATCAATGTGCATTCAGTCTAGATTGAAGCATTAATATGCAGCTAGCGTGTTACAGCACATACAGAGATGAAACTGCATAGTCCAGACGTAAGAGATGTAGAAACTCAACGCCACCAATTTATCTGTTGTAGTTCAGCAGGAAGTACTTGAAAGTAATGAAGCTGTAAATTGCTGTCTTGCACATACATTTGATGCACAGCAGGGGCCGAGACTAACATCCACGTATATGACGTCTTACTAAAAAGATGCACAATGTTCTTGATTTTTCCAATGATCTTAAAGCCTTGAATAAATGACTGTATAATGCTTATATAATGTTTCACTCAGCAGTACAATACAAATCCAGTCTGATCACTGCACTTACAATATTTTAAAGCAGCTGCAGAAATTATAAGACAAGAGAGAACGAGAAAGAGACAGCCCATATTCAACAGGGACAGCTGAAGACACCGACATCAAACCAGGTGAAAATAGAGCAACTAAACTATAACTCAACCTCATCACATTTCTTACCTTGGATTTATATTGCAGTAAAGATCTATAACCAGAGCCCCTCTTAAAAATACATAGTTTTGTAATGGTCTGTGATCTCTGCAGTTATTAAAAATGGAATAACAGAAACTGGTCTTAGCTGATGGGATCAGCAATGAGCATCCAACGAGTCACTTGAGTCATTCAATTCAATATTAAGTGTTGAGCTGCAGCGACTTTCTCTCTCCTGCTGCTGCTAACTGATCACTTTTTTGAAAACTCATTCACTTTCTAGCACAAGTCAAACTGAATATTTCAGTATAACACAGGTCAGTGCATAAACTCTGCAGTCTGCAATACCTTCCATGCTCTCTCTCACTATCTCTCATCTTTCCCACCATTTAATAATTCATACGAACACTGAAGGTTGTGGTCTGTCCACCCTCCTGTACAAAACAATACTATAAATAGCATGCCAAAGTTGCAACAATTAATAAATAAAAATGTACACATCAGATTGTTACACAGAAACTGAATCTTATTGGAACTCCTCAGACTAAAAATCGCAACTTTGCAGTGGAATAAAAACATAAACAAAACACAAGAAGATGAGATTTTAATGATGCAGTGGTTTGCATTATCAAGCATGCTGCAACTCCAACCTATTCAGTGCATTTAGATTTTAATTGTAATACAGTAGTTCAGTAAATCAGTGTATTGTTTTCTTTCCATCCTCTGCCTCACATTTTGTTTTAATAATAATGCTGATTCTGAAGTTAAAACCTAATTATATGTAGATGCAGTACATGACATTAGGTTATTTCTATTTGCAAGCATGAAAACAAACACTTCAAATAATGACTACTTACAGTGCAAGAACTCATGTACTTTAATGAATTATTAAAAGTGCGAAAGTATAAATCAGAAAACTGAAGAGATCCTGGTTTTAAGCTGGACTTTCAACAATGAGACACAGAGAGATCAGACAGAGGGAATAGGATATATTTCTCTTCCTGTCTTTCACCTCTCAAAGATTTTTTTTTTCCATTGATGTGGTCTCATCTTGATCTCTACCTCACCTTTCTGATGTTGTCCCTCACTCTCCCTCTAGTCATGCATACTGTCATCACCTCGCCTCACCTCCTCGCTCTACTCATATCCATCTCTCAAATGCTTGCTCTCCTTTCCTTCTAACTGCCAGAGATACAATATTTATCTATCCATCCAGTCATGCATAGCTTCATTCCATAGATGATTTTTAACATATTAGAGTAGTATTTCTCTGATAAACCCATTGATTCTGGTAGCACAACCTCAAGCAACCCACTGCAGAAAAATGTTAAGATAATTCTAAAGCATGGATCCATCATTTATTCATGTAAAACAATCTTTTGTTGTGTAGAGCATAAAGCCACTAACTCTCATCCTTTAGCTGTGCACAGCATGGCTCTTGCTACTTCATTCAATGATGATCAGTGCTCATGTCAATACAGTACTTCTTCTTTGCCCATACATGTGACACACGTTATTTGCCTCCTCACCTCAGCTCATCTCTATTTATTTCCTTATACAACCTCATTGTCTTGTGATACAGAGCTTGGAGGCCTTACAGGCTGTAAACCTTGAAAACAAGAATATCCATGTGTGATTTAAGTATATATCCATGTGGATGCATCTGTGTGACATTGTTTTGGTGAATCAAGTTCAACATTTTTTTGATCAGATTTCTCATTGATATTTTTGTAGCATTGACCATTAAGTCTACTTCCAAACACTCCCCCACATGATATATTCCTCACAGGTTCTGGCCGGTTCTGTCATCCCCGGCAAATATGCAAATTTAAGGTGTAGAAATGTTGGTTTATCTTAACAGGATTTCTCTTCTTATTCAAATGAATTTCTGGCAGATATGATGCATGGAGAATCGCTGTCATCCAGAGTGGACAATGCACATGTGCTGTGTAGTGGGATCTGTAGCACAATATTGTGGCCTCAGAGAATGATGCTGGTTAAACCATAAATGTTATAATCACAGTGTTAAGTTTGGTTAGATATGTCCTCAAAGACGATGATTTATTCACAGCCTATTTTTCTATATTCTGTGGTGTTATAATTCACTCTGAGCATAACAGACAGCAAAGAAATGCCACTCCTCACCACTACTTTAAGACCACCAGACCACTCCTACTTCTCAGGAGGAAGCATTAGTCCTATACACAATATTATTTTATAAACCTGTTCCTAAAGTAAAAAGTGCTAAAACCAAATGAAGCACACACAGAGGTTTTACTGCGCCTTCCTCTTGGACTTACCAAGGATGTCGAGGTCATCCACCACGTTCCATTTGCTTCTTATCTTCTCACTTCTTGTTAGGCACACAAAGTGAGTAGACAAATATTAGTGTATGAAATGAAGCACACATATTATGATTTCTATGAAGCGATTTAAAATGAAATTTCAGGATTTCATCTGTCTCAGTGTTGACATTTTTGGAGTAAGCTTCTCCCAGCTGAGAGCGTTTTCATTGGAGACTGTGTCTGTGTACTGATCTTAAAGATTTTGTGCAAACCTGATTAATGCATGAAAAAAAGGATGAACTTTAAAAAGATAAGAAGAAGTGGAAGTGAGTTACATTTGGATGGAAAAATTAAACCTGGATTGTCTTCACCAGGAGTGTACAATACACAGTTATAGAATATAATACACGCATATTCTATCAGACTGCTCCAGCCAGTGTCCTTTTTGTGGTATTGTCTGCTTCAGGGCTGGAAACATCAACTCAGGGGACACAGAGTCTGAGGAAGGCTACTGCAGCTCTGATATTGGACTGAGCATGAGCTTACTGGCACCACTGATGGAAAAGATGTTAGCAAAACTCTGTTATAATAGGCAATGACCTCCACCCCTCTCCATGAAATGCTGTCAATCCAGTGGAGGACCTTCAGTCATTGAGCTATGCCAAAGAGCCCATCAGGCGCAGAGTTTGCCAACTACCAGCTAACCCTACAATAGCTCCTCTCTCAGTGAAATCAGCAGCAGCATTGGCTGTTGCCAGCTGGGAGGGTGTTCAGGAACATTTTGTATGCATAACCCACCACACACCCTGCAATCTAAGGCCTGTCTGCATCAGATGAGCACAGTTATGAACTTTAAAATATTCATGATCTGTGTTTTTATGTTGCCATTGACTGTGTAAGAGCAGCAATGCTGGCGGTGACACAGGTACAAGCTGAGGACTGATATCAATTTGGAATCATTTTCTTGCTGCTTATGGAGTTTAAGTTGTCTCTCACATCTCCTTAAATGTGGAGTGATTTCAAAATGGAAACATAAACTGAACACAACAGCTTAATTTATGCTTCCGTAGATTGAGTTTAAATTGTTTTCGTGTGGCATGAACAGACGTGACATGATGTAATGGGATGCCGAATTTGTACAAAGTGAGAAACCTTTTTGCAAACCTTTTGCAAAACGGTTTCAAAACAAGATGTTCAATTGTCAAAAACAAAGTCTTTGTGAAAGTTCCTGGAGTGGAAATTGGAGTGTTTATAGGAGATTTTTGAGCCAAAGACCTTAAGAGTAACATCTATCTTGTTATCTTTTTATTTTTGTTTGACATGTCCTCCGTCTTCTGCTGATGTAACGCGCCATTACATCTTCATCCTTGTCTCGTGTTCAATCTCAAAGCTATTCCTTTTCTGAAGCCAGTCAATCCTCTATTTATAACTGTATATAAGAGCGCTGAAGGTGACGCAGCATAAGATGTGTCTTCCACCCTTTAACAACCTCCTTTAACTTAGTGTTTAAGACAGAGAGGGTTAGAACAACTGTTGGCTCTCAATTTACAGCTAAGAGATTCAGACACACACATACACACACACACACACACACACATATATGCAGTACTTTTTTCAAGCTCAGTTGCCAATTGTTAGGAGAGAGGAGACAAAGGCTGCTGAGCAAAGGGAAAAGAGGTGTGAGCAAGATGAAAAAGAAGCAGGAGAAGAAGAAAATGAGTGAAAAGAGAAAAAGAAGGAGAAAAGAGGGGCAAGAAGTAACACAGACAAAGAGGAAAACAAATTGAAAATGGAAATGGATGGTAAAAAGAAGGAAGGAAGGGGAAATGAAGAGATAAGGAGATTATATTTTCAGTCTGGTCAGGGATTTCTCTCCTTTTTCCTGAGAAGCAGTCCTCTATTGTCCGCTCATAATTTACTCAAATCACCACTGAGGACCCATTGAGCACTTGGTATATTTATTGTATATGTATGAGTGTGTGTGTGTGTGTCCAAAGGTCTGTTGACATGTTTGAGGTTCACTCTGTTACTATTCTTCTTCATTTTTGACATTTCATCCCTCTAAACTGCCACTCCAAATATCTCTTAATTAGGATATTATGAGCATTTTCTTTTAAATATTCATCAACTGAATATTTTTGTTGCATCATATTACCTGATGATTTCAGAGCTCAGAACTCATCCCTGACTGTGTCTCAGATATCTCTATGTTTTTAGTGCTTTATATGAAACAACATATAAATCTACAACTACATGCCGTTATTCACTTTTGTATTCTCGAGCGATACCTTGGTCTTCATTAGATGCTGACTTTTATTAAAAAAATGTTTTATTGACAAACAATGCGGCCAACAATAACAGCTTTTCAACCACAACCTCATACTTTCACTATTATCTGGTAGAAGAAACTGTGCAATATGTCACCTCATATAAGTGTAACAATAAATGAAAAAAATCTGAGCATTAGCTGGAGTCCCTTTGAAAGCAGTGTGAAGGCTCCCCCGAAGGCAGGGTAGCACCCCTGAGGCAAAGTCATTGTCTAATCTCTTGATGAAAGTATTGACCTGTCTATGATCAGATAATGGGGACTAGAGTTTGACCCAGTGAATCCCAGTGAAACAGCTTGGGTCCATAACAGTTATTGTACATTTAGTAGACCAGATCCAAAGAACACACAGCAAGCCCATTGTCCAAAAAGACACCCCCATGAAAGTGTTTTAGCCACTGCCTGTTCATTCCCCATGGGACACGCCACTGTAAATCCCTGCAGCAGAACAGGAAAGACAAAACTAACCCGTGGTATCGAGCAAAGGGACACAGACTGTGGCTTGTAAAGCTGTGACACAACCAGGAATTTTCAGAGGATTTTTCCACACTGGCTACAACTGGTAGGAACAATACAAACAAATCCCTGATGGCAAACAGTTGAGGAAAGCAGCAAAATCTCAATTTCAATAAAAAGCAACTGAGATATCTACAAGGGATCTATGGCCAATTTTAAAGGGCTTTCTTCAAGTGAATCATGCAGCACCTCATCAATATACTAATTGATATATCTATTCAATACTCTTTGGTCCAAAGCAGTTCAATGCTGTTTTTTTTTTGGCTCAGTGAATGTGAAACAGCTGCATCTGCTATGATTTGTACATTGGTCTTCATCAAATTCAGGATATGATGTCTTCATGAAACATAGAATACCCATTCTTGGCTCCGACGATGATTTATTCTTTGGGGGAGACAGGTGATATTTGAGGACTACTGGTGTAGCCAGTGGATATCTGGAAAACGGATATCTGGGCCAAGACTTCCTCTGCAGTCCAGTTAGCGACCTCATACATAACAATGAAGAGAATAACACATTTCTGATGATCTGATAATTGCATTTTGACCAATGCTCTCAACGCTCTCCACATGGACTGTTGCAGCCTGGCAAGGCCTGCTCAAACTACAAATGGAAACCAGGGTAGGGTTAGGGGGGTTAACACTTGGCCTTGTTTATAGATTCTGCATTTATTCAGACATAACTTCACAGAGATTACGAATACCCTGGTAATACATATTCCTGTAAAATCAGTCTCTTATTATCCAGGTTTCTGATTACCTGCATCTGCCAAACATTTCTTTGACATCCCTGCTACTCTTTGTCCTTTCTGCACTGAGTAAACTCACTTTGGCTTCTGGCAGCCTGCTGCGTTTACCATGCTCTGCTAAATTTGGCTTGTCAGTCTTATGGTATCACTCATTAAATGGAAGAGCAATGAACAATATCAAGTTTATACTCTGCATAACTGCTGTGAGTCACATTCACTTCAGCACATACAGCCTCTTTACATTAGTCATTATCAAATTTTGAGGTTTATTTTGGCTTATGACAACAAAGTCCCCATCCATCCACCTTGTCCTCCTCCATTGGTTACTCTTTAAAATCTCACATGATTTCTAGGGTTGTAACAATGCATTGTTTCACTTGAAATCAGTAATGAATGTTCCAGTATAATCACATGTAAAGTGAAAACATCGACCCATATGATCATCTTTACTTTGAAATTCCCATAGCACACCATTGTGTCACCATTTTCGTCCAAGTGCTCCCCCTTCCTAAACATTCATTATGTGTCAGTGTCTGTCTCAGTTTTTTATAAAGCGAAACAACACCTCAGTTGGTTCGACTGAGCTGAATTTCTTTCCAGAAACAACTTTGTTGCCGAAGGGAGTAGCCCCAGATGTGTTCCCAACATAAGATGGAGGTGGAGGTGGATAGAGTATTGCTGCTGGCTAAAATAGTACCTGTGATTTTGTTCCAGACAATAAATACACATGCTTAAGTCACATCACTGTATTGTAGGCCCTTTTAAACTCCTAGTTTGTCATTTTTAAAGCAAGTTAAAACTCACAGGTAGAAATTGGTAGGAACAGGTAGAAAGAACTTCTGCTAGCGCTGTGCTGCTGCTGGGAGTATATGTTAATCTCAGCCACAACAACAGAAGTCTTTGTTAAAATCTCACAGCAGGGATTAACTGTGTGTCAGAAAAAAGCACAGTAACTGTATTATTTGCCTTGTGTGAAGCGATGTAACAATCAAACAGCCAGCGAGAGAGAGGGATGGCTTTGTGTGTGTGTGTGTGTGTGTGTGTGTGTCACACAGACAGCCCCGTTGGAGAGCTGGGAACCGACTGAACTCGACTCTCTGACTTCTGCCATTCATACCTGTTACTGACTGCACATATTTGGGACTTTAAAGACAGCTGTCACACTTAGCTATCCTGGTCATTATGTAACTGATTGTGTTAAATGGACATATGATATAATTTCACATCGATCACAGCCCTAAATTTAATCAAACTGTATCATTTGTAGTATCAGCAAATATTGTCTTGTCCAAAGAATCAATATAATTGTATCGTGGTGAAACTTGTGATTTACACCCCGAGTGATTCCCTCCTTTGCTCCTGACATATTTATGGCCGTAACATACACAAATGTTTTGTGGCACACTGATGCTGTTATTTTTCTGAGGACAGTCTCCATGTCTCAAAATTATGATGTTGTTGTGTAATAAATACACGTCATAACTGGGACACTAATGTGCAGCTAGTCATGGCTGGAATATGTGGTTTTAGGGGATGATTGTGAGCTGATGCAGGCTCTATACACACTGTCTCCTGTTACCTTTTAGCATTACTGACTAATCTCATCTAACCGTGTTATATATTATTGCTTCTGTCCCTGTGTGGAATGATGTCTAAGCCATATTAGTTAATTATGCGTTGTGGAGATGTTCTTGACAGCGTTAGAGTTATATATACACTGCAGCTTCTTGCCAAGTCTTCAATCTGCTGTTGGTCTGTGTAGGGCACATTGAAGAGCAGAGCGCTGAATGCCAGATATTTCTTTATTGCAATTTGTTGCCATAAAAGGTTTTACACTTCACAACTCAAGTGTTTCCTGCCCCAGTTGTGTTTCACATGAAGGGAATCATTTTGGCTTTCATCCGTTTTTTTTCCCTTTCTTTTCTTAATCTCCATCTCTCTTGCTGTCTCTGTCTTTCTGTGTGTATGTCCTTTCTCATTAAAGTCAGTCACTTAACTAAGTTATGGATCAGTGCCATCTGCTCTCCTTGCAGCCAGATCGAGAGAAACAGAGACAGGGCAAGATAAAATGACAGGCGCACAAAGAAAAAGGTCGGAGAAAGACAGGCGGACGTATGAGAGAAAGACAAGAGAACAAAGTAGAAAGAAAGGGGGCATGAAACTGTAGTGGGAGAAATAGATATAAAAGGAGCATGATGACTATAAATTTATTTTCCCCGTGGCAACTGTCTGTTTCATATTGGAGGGTCACATCACTGTCCAGATGTCACATGGTGTTAAACTGGGAGTGTGTGAGTGGGAGTTTGTCAAGAATAAATTACATTCTGCAGAATATAACAGATTTAATATGTATTAAAGTTGGACCAGGCAATGTTTATGTAAATGATACCCATTTTATAATCAGGTAGTGGACACAGGTTAGCTCCACATTCCTCTTACTGAGCTAGATTTCATGTTTTCTCCAACTCTGACCATTTTCCGTTGTACACATATGTACATATATTTTATTTTAGCAGCATCTGAGGCTATGAGTAGCATTAGTTTGGTTCATCCAGGTTACATGAATCCCCCCGTTGTTTTGTAATGTAAGAATGTAACAGAATAAAGCATATCTACTAATCACGGAACATCCTGTCTGTTCTCAACAAAACAGCAATTCACATTGTGAAACATTACTTCTGAAGAGGTCAATCAATTTCATCCGCTTAGCGTGATCATGAAAATTACAGCAAGTATCTGCAACAATCTCCAATATTTCACTCCAGAATAAAGATGAATCATGTGTAATTTCTAAATTGCTTTGCTTTTGCATCAGAGAACGGTAGAGCGTATACATCAATGTTGTAAGAAGAAAAAAAAATGAACATACGTGTGTGCTTGCCAAATTGGTCCAAACCCCATAAAAGATAATTTTGGAAACACATAAAAAAGGGAAAGGTTCAAATGATTTGAAATCTGTTTTTTCCTCAATGGCAGTGAGGTCTGGGCCCCTTATTAAAGTTAATAAAAAAAACTCTACTAGAACAGCTGTGCAGGCATATTTCAGATGCCATCTGAAGCTGCTCTCACCTGGCATTTAGAGCAATGCTTGGCAGGTTAGTGAGAAACACCTGGTCCGTCCTTATGATTTCTCCTAAATCAATTTAATCAAAACCATTAAACTCATTTGATTTAATGTGTTTGCTTACTGTCTTGCTAATGTTTTTGTTCAATACAGCACATTCATTTATGGGATTGGTTTAGTTCTGTTCTTTGAGTAAAGCACTCAGTGAGAGGTGGCACTGAGCAGCAGGTTGGGGTGATTGAGAGTTTAGGCTCTCAGTGCTTCTTGTGAGATCAGCTCACGTCAGCAAGTTAGAAAACCAGAATTTACCATCTTTAATTCAGTTCACTTTAGTTTATGATGGAAAAGTAGCCAAGTTAAAAGGAAACATTTTCATGAGCGTTACCATGCCTAGCTAGAAGGGCACTTGGAGAGCGCAGATCTTCCACAAGGTGTTTTGTTTCTACAGTCATGAGGTGGTTGTTATGTTTTATTGTATGTTTAGTCACAGTGTAGGTTTCAGATCTGCTTGAGGTCCTGCATTTATGCCCAACCAGTATAACCTCCCTGATCATGTGTTATTCAACAGAGTAGCGAGCTAAGCAGGATGGCTCACTCGTTAGCTGCTTCCATCATCAGGTCTGGAAAGAAATGTGTTTTATGTTTAATTCAAAAAGTTTTAACAAAAGTTTTAACAATATGATCTATCTGGTGACTTTTTACATTAAAAAAAGATAAAATAATGCATGTTTTGATGATGGAGTTGATGACGACAGTAGCTAACAGATGAGCCATCTCATTTCCTCCTTGTCTCTTTTGGAGTTGCACACATACAGTGCTTTTCAGGCAGTAGGGCAAACACACGACATATGCATCCGATCATAATGTGTTCATGTGTCACAGTTCACTTTGATTATAACAGGTTCACGTGTATGTGGCAAATTCAGTTCATTTTGCCAAAGTCCTATTGGACAATGTTAACGATAGTGTACCCACCCTGTGATCAAATCTGTCCAAAATTTGAGTAGATTCTTAATGGCTACGGAATGAAGCGAACGTGTGTCAAAAGCTGCAGTTCCTTGGACAGCAACTTGAGTCTGGCTACAGAACGCATCAATCTCCATAAACAGCAGAAATAACCATGTTTATAGCCTGGTACAAAAAAAATGTAAAAAAGCTAAAAGCTAAATTATAAAACTAACTCATTGAAATTATACTAAGGTTCAAAATTATGAATAATTAAGAGCAAGGTGATTTGATCAACAGATGGGTGCCATCACAGGTGGTTGTTTTCAGTAACCAGGCTTTATTTGGCCCACTGCAGCTCAACCTACGCTCCACGTCTTTGCCTATTTTTGGATTAGCTGGGAGCCGGTGGAGGCAGGACTGCCAAGATGGCAACGGCCAGAGCCACCACACTCTGAACTTCAGAAACCTGTGGGTGATGTCATGGAGACTACATCAATTTTTATTTATACAGTTTATGGTTTTTCCTTGGCCCATGCCACACCCTCCCACCAAGTTTAATTAAAATCGAGCTGTAGTTTCTCTATAATCCAATATAATCTCTTTGGCTAAGGTTATAATGCACTCTTGGGGGCAGACTGTGAGTGGTAAGTGAGCGAATAAATGAATTTAATGCAAATAAATTAAGGCCAAGTATGCTTGAGATGAACAAGTTTGTACAACATGTCATCCAAACACATCTGGAGGCATAAATGTTAGTGTATCCAGTGTCCACACTCCAAAATGCCATCATGGAGAGAGATGAGACGAGATGAATCATATGATAATGGCGCATTGTTTTGGACAGCCTTTCCCTGAAGGCATTCATGGTGTTGCAACTCATTTGCACATAGAAAAAGTTGAGTGAAGAATGAAATAAAAAGAGCTCGAGAGATAAGTTCAAATCCTGGCTACTTTTGCATATCTGCACATTGTTAAGTAGCCGCACTCGTCGGATTGTTGCTACAAGAATTGCCATCAATTCCAACGTCTTAATGGTTTGGGAAGCTAGCTAATACAGGACAACGAGTTAACTTAATGATGGTAGACTGGCATGTCTTCCAGGCAGATATGGCAGACATGTGTGATGCATCCAATCAAGTGCCAGGCAGTAAAATTGTTTTTGAGGGCCAACTCCACCTGTCTGATAAAACAGTATCTGCGGGGTAGTTAGCAACTAGTTTGCAACATTCAGAGCTGTGCCCAGTTTAAGCTGTGCTGGGATTACTTAACTGTTTGTGTGTTTGCACAATTATGTGTGTGTGTCTGTCAGAGAGAGAGAGAGAGAGAGAGAGAGAGAGAGAGAGAGAGAGAGAGAGAGAGATAGGGAGAGATAGGGAGAGAGAGAGAGAGAGAGAGAGAGAGAGAGAGAGAGAGAGAGAGAGAGAGCGATGGGAGATGAGAGGTCGGCAGGATGCCAGCGTCCTCGTTTGACACAGTGAGACACTGACAGGTCTCAAGGTCTGCCAACATACACACACACACACACTCACACATGCGCAGACACACACACACACACACACACACACACACACACACACACACACACACACACACACACAGAAACCCAACCACACAAGGTCTGCCAACTCACATCTGTAAAACTTTTCATGGCCAGAGGCTGTTATTGGGGGAGGAGGGGGGAGGGAGGTGTGGGTGGGTTGGGATGCAAGAGATGGGGAGGGAGATAGTGAGGGATGAGAGGGAGGGAGGAGACGGGATCAGTGCATGAGAGGCATGCAGCCAGACATGTGCACACACAGGAGGAGCGCTAATAAGCCTTTAAGGGTAAAACTAAAAAGCTGAGGGGATTTTGGAAGGATGGATGAATGGATGGATTGAGAAGGAGAGGGAGAGAGGACAGACTTTTCTAAAGAGAGAACAGAGGCAAGATGCCCAAGAAAATCTGACCCAGTAACAGCTTGTTCCAAAAGCTGCAGATTTTTCCAATTTCTTAAACCAGCTGTGAAAATGATTTCAGTCATTTTACAAATAGTTTTGAGCAGAAAATATCATTTTCAAGCTCATAAGATTTCAGAATTTATTAGCTGATACAAAAAGGGTTCTCTTCTTATTCACCTCCTGTGCTGCTGCTTCCCTCCCTCCTCCCATCTGCTGCTCTTCTTTATTCCGTTTCCACAATCCTACTCCTCAAACCAATCATTCATCCTTACTAGGTTCTTCCACTCCTCTAATTTCTTCTCTTTCCCTCTGGTTTGTTTACCATCTCCTTGTCAGCGCTTTAGAGTAATTGTATGCGCATATGCCAAGTCATGACAGAAGTTACCTCAGGGTACTCTTTACAATATTAGAGTATGCGCCTCAAAATCATGAGGATTGTCTTCAAAATGGAATTACAATCTTGAGAGGCAACTTCTTTAACAACGCTGTTCATTTTTTTTGGGAGAGAAAGTCTACAATTTGTGAACCAAAGCAGCAAAAACATGTAATCATGTAGTAAATTGCATTTGGACTGACAGCATGATTGCTTTTGCACACAAATGACTCGCTGAGGGAGGTGTGTTTCTGATATTCTTATCCATATAAGGGTCAGTAAAATGCGTGACAGAATGGAAAATTACCAAAGCTACATGTGAAACTAAGACATGCCATAAACGCAAGAAAGAGAAAATATAACAGAACATATTTCCCTCTGGATACTCTGGCTTTCTCCCACAGTCCAATGACATGGAGGTTAATAGGTGACTTTAAATTGCCCACAAGTGTGAATGATTATTTGTCTCCGTGTGTCAGCCCTGTGATGACAACTTGTCCAGGGTATACCCGGCCTCTCGCCCAGTGTCAGCTGGGATCGGCTCCAATCCCCCTGTGACTCTGATAAGGATAAGCGGTTATGGAAAATGGATTAGTTATTACAGGTATTCAGGAGTAGGTGTGGCATTGGGAACTTAACCTGGGAACAATATAAGAGGCAGCATTGATAAGTATTCATAAGCAGTCATGAATGTAACATAAATAGTGTTTCCCTGCATAATTTTGACCAATTTATTATGATTATAATCTTATTTAAAACTCACCCAGGTCAGAAAGATGAACAAACATCAATAAAACAAACCTTTAATACACAGTCTGGCTCACAAACTGTTAAGAACTCAGTATTTAAGAATATCCAACTCTGTCTAAGTTGTTTTTCTTCATGCTTTGCTTTATGAAGTGCACAGGAAAGTGACTAACCCATTTATGGAGATGTATCAATTAATCTATTCATTAATGTATCATATTTGAATATTGCCGACAGCTTGTCTTTGTTGTGTCTTGGACTGTATGAAATATAGCTACCATTAGCGACTATTACTTCCAATTCTTGGAAGCCTTACATTTTTCCCCAAGAATGTGTTTCCTAATGTGGTTCTATAATTGGGTAGTTCTGCATATCTATATGTGCCGTGGGAGGGTTTGTGTGTGAATATGTGGGTATATGTATGTGTGTATTTGTCTGTGTGTATGCATTAATGTGTGTGTGTGTGCTGTATGTCCGCAATTCAGCGATCCTGCTTAGAGAGCAGTTCCTAAATGTCAGTCTGGCCCCTGCAGGGCTTAACTTCCTGGTACTGGAGGATTATGGGAAAAATGTCAGGGACAATCTGAGGTACTGACGACAGCAAATGAGTGTGAAAGAGAGAAAGAGAGAAAAGGAGGGAGAATGGGTTTTGGGAACTTGGGGATGAATGACAGAAATTAATCATAAGACATACATTTGCAAAGGGCAGAACACACACAGACACACACACAGACACACATGCAGGTGGCACATTGCATAGCCCCCGGCGAAATGACTCATAGAAGGACCAGTGTGCATGTGTGTGTGTGCGCGTGTGTGTCACAGGTTGCGTTCTGTGACTGACAGTGTGGGAATCTACTTAGCAGTCACTCCGGCCAGGTTAGATCAATAGAGAAAGCAGTGAAACAGGAAGAGAATCGCAGAGAGAAGCTGGAAGCAGAGAAAGACATACAGTTTGTAAAAAACATGTACTGAACATGACATTCGCTTTAAAGAGAGTGTACCTCGCTGGAGGGTACATTACCACTTTGCCTTGATTTAGATACTGTAGCATTCAAACCAGAATTTAACATACACTCTAAATTTTGGATGACTTACTTGAGCTGTCTATGGACACTTTATAAAATGGTATTTAAATTAAAGTCTTTCTTAAGAGGGATGGAAAAGTGGATTTTAGATGAACCCATCTACTCACAAAGGGCAAATCATGTTATCAGGATTGACAGCAGAGGAAGCTGGTTTACACTGGTTTGTTATCTGCCAGAAAACCTAAGAAGTCAGTTTAGGATTTGCAGATGTCTGGCAGGTAAAATGAGCCACTGAGAACCACGTCTACATCAAACGCATGGACACCAAGAAGCAAACAGTTATCTTATCTTCGCTAGCCAACCGTGGTTTGTATGATGTGACAAGCTCCAAAGAAAACCTTACAAGCATATATCCACTGGGTTCAAAACAGCGAAACAGACAATTTAGACAATGACAATGTGATAAGGAAACAGATGGAGAAAAATGATGCCGGAGTGGGACTTCCAGCCAACATCCACAGACGCCAGGACAGCACCTGCATCCACTGCCAGGTAGAAACACTGTGTCAGACAGGACGTCAGCCAGCACTGACATCTGTGGAAGCTACGACATTGATAGCGTCCACTGACACACAGTATTGCTTTCTGCAAGTGTCTGAGAAATGTGCCTTAGAGGGAGACAAGACAAATAGATACACACACAGTAGATGCACAGCTGGGAAGTGTATCTTTGTTCCCAGGGTCTTAAGTTCCCCAACCCTCTAACCCTAGAACATGGACCCTGGGATCAAAGGAATGACCAGTACAGCGGAGTAAGAAAAGCTCTGCTGTCTGCTGGATTTTCAGTACATATCAACATAACAGTTGTGTTATAGGGGCATTCATAGTGACTTATAATTAATTCATAAAGCTTTATGACTACACTCATAAACACACATCATGCTTCCTGCACTATGTCAACAGTTGTGTCTTATGGATGCCCTGACCTGACTAGTAATAAACTAGAGGTTGAGTGGCTTATAATACATTATGATTACCTATACTCACCTATACACACATCTCAACAGCCCTTGCAGTGTCATACGTTATTATTGTATGTTTTAAATAAAATGAAGTACATAGTGATGCATCAAATGCATGCTTCATCATAATGCTTCATTGTTGGTGTAAAGTGTGATGCATTTTCATACATTTTTAAGAATCTGTGCTGCATCATAAGTGATTGTTATGTACGAAGGAAAAAGGCAGAGATTCACATCTACAGTATCATGTTTAATGACTGCCGTGCATCAGAAAGCATTGTGTGTTTATGAGTGTAGTCATAAAGCATTATAGATGCATTATAATTCACTTTGAATGTCTCCATAATGCACTATAGATGTTGTCTTCACAGAAAGTGTTACAATGTCAAATATACAATATATATAATATATAATATTATTGGTAACACTAGCACTCATAATTATTCATAATGACATAACAATAATCATAACACATTATAAAGCATTTTAGAATGACTTATATGATACTATCATAATAAATGATATGTAATTATTGGTCACTCACTAACATTTTTGTCTAGGATCATAAAATAATGCATTTTATGCAGTTTATAATGCATTATAGACATCGACATCATAGAGTTACCCTTTTATTTAATCATACCAATTATTAGGTCAATTCTGATGAAAATATCATTGAAAACATATGAAATAGTGAATGGCAAAATAATTTCCAATAGATGTAGCTAACACATTTACCCCCAAACCCCAGCAGGCACGTCTCTGTCATGTTGTGGCTGTAATGCTGTTTTGGTCCATCCTCCACACAGCTTCAAACCCACCAGGAGCGTTTCAGAAGACGAGCAGTTCGCCCACCAGACTTTTTTAACATACTCAGATTTGGTCATTTTCCTTGGTTTAGGTGCTTCTAAATGTGTAAATATGCTATGTAGTTAATTTGTTTTTCCCTTTGTTGTTTGTCTTTTATTTTGAAAATAAACCGGATTCTCTATGTCGTTTCTGTGTCTGTCTTCTGGTCAGCTCCAGCTGGTCTGTGCAGATTGACCTGGGCTGCTAGCGCTGTCCGTCAATAGAATAGCTGTGTATTCCCCATGGAGCTGAGCGGAGACCCACTTCTGGGATGCATCTAAAGCAGATCACGGCGTGACCTGTGGGGTTTGAAACATTGACTAGAACGTCTGTGTATAGCTCCGGGGGCTGCGGCGCACACGGAACACGTAGCATCCATGCTCGGTGGAATTTACATTCAGCTCCTTCAGTTTTGCTCACATTCATATGTTTCCATCTCATGTAGCAATGGAGAACACTTTCTAGACATTTGGTGGGTGACAGCTGATGTCACAGATGTTTGTCCTGCAGCATCCCTCACCCCACAGAAAAACACTGTGCAGCTGTACAGACATGAGCAAACCTTTTATTCTACTGAAAGATTCCAGCTTCTGTGTTTACAAAGATTCCTTCTTGGAAAATGTGATAAATCAATATTAATACAAGAACCAAAGTGGCCCAGCTTGTAATTCCCACTCCCATAACAGCCACATGACTCAGACGGTGAAAATGTTTTCTATGGTTGGTGCCAAGTGATCAAATTTATGTTGAAGCACTAAAAATATTTTCACTACTCAACCGATCCCAGGTGAACTGGCAGCTCTGTTTAGTCATCCCCTGTAATGGAACCTAAGAGTGGTTATCTGAAATGCTATCGATATGCCTTTTATATATTTTTGTTTCTTGCTTTTAGCTCTGCAATTATCTCCTCATTGCTGTGCTACCACAGAAATCCCACTCCTGGGAAGCTCAGGAGTGAAAATATTTTCAAAACTTGCTCATGCTTTATTCTCTTCAATCCATCAAGTTTTTCATCAATCAGTATACTTTTAAGTAAGTTTGAATATTTTGAGCCCACTTGATACCCTCAGACTTATCTTTCAGTAAGAGTTTCACATTAAGAGACAGAAAAACTATCCTAATATTGACATATTTCTCAATGTTCTACTTCCGACCAAATTAACATGATGCACCTCACCCTTATCGCTCTGCTGAGTGTGTCTGTGTCAAGCTGACCAAGACTGTGGTTAATTTACTAAGCAGAACATAAAAGAGGTCAGACTGCAACAGAAGTGGAAAACAAAATCCCCCATCCACCCAATCCCCATGCTATAATAGATACGAGTGGATGAGAAAATCTCTCTTGACAGCACCTTTAATGTGATCAGTGTAGAATCCTAACATGGCAGAGATGATGAAAACCTTCACCGAGCTTTAGGTACACAACCAAGCCATGCACTGTTAGTGTTACCAGCTCAGCATGTTAAATGGTTGATGCACTAAACAACAACATAATCAAGACTAAAGAAAGTTGTCCCACTTAAGGTCAAAAAAGGGTTTTGTGGCAAAACTTTATGGTTTTGCTTGATGTCATTTGGACTACATCCATGCAAAAGTTCTTATATTTCCTTAAATTGAGATTTATGTAGCAATATTTATTTTGTTCCAAGCAACTGCACGGTGATGCCATTGAACTGAGGTCATCTTTCCTGTTTTTGAGGGCTATACAACCTCTCCAGACCAAGGAAATTATGTCCCTTCTATTTCCATTTATGAGTTCAATAAAACCAGAGCAGGGCCTGTTACTTTTCATATATACCTTTCATAACTTTACGTTGCAGTTATGTTTTGTGCTGACTGTGTGAAAACGACTGGGACACCACGTACTGTTCTGTTAGACAGCTTCATCTTGTGTGGCATTTGCTGAGCTGCTTTCACAACAACTGTTCCTTTGTTTCAAGCCTGAAATATGTCTTGAAAATACCAAATAGCTGAAACTAATCACAGCATACAAATAGCGCAACTAAATGTTGTTATCCGGTGTTGCTATTGCCACTGAATGTTGCCCTCCATTCAAGTATTCTTTTATTTCTCTGTTTCAGGGGCAGTGAGAGCAAGGAAGGAAGATACTGGAGATTCTGCTAGAGGCCCGACTGTTTGAATTGTCAGATTGGAGCTCTGGGGAGTTTGTGAAGCTTTTTTCTTTTCTTACTTAAGGCTGCTTTTGCTGTCAGTGGGTCAACAATATCCAAGGGTCACAGTCCATGAGCTGCTTACATATAAAGCTTTAATAAAGTCTTCACTGTAGGATGCTGGTAAGTTATGAGACTTGACTCTGGTCA
This sequence comes from Argyrosomus regius, assembly GCA_946959425.1. NCBI lineage: Eukaryota > Metazoa > Chordata > Actinopteri > Sciaenidae > Argyrosomus > Argyrosomus regius. The sequence goes on from OX336899.1 coordinate 20,230,343, forward strand.
CTTACTCATACCCAAATATAGATATAAACACACCCAGAGATAGACACACACACGCATATTAAAAAGTCCACCTGCCTCAGGGACTTGAAGAACTATTAATTCACAGGGATGGTATCTTTCTATGAAATCTCAACCTTCAAATTTTCCTTTGAAGTTTATATTTTTATTAAACATTGGCCTTGTAAAAGAAATTGAATTGGGTGGAAAAAAGTGTGTCGAATCATTATGTGCAATTATTGACTGACTAGAGAGAGAAGTGGTTTTACGTTCCCCATGAGCAGAAAATGAACTCTGCAATGAAGCCAGGAACATCTAAAAGGTGTGTCACAGCGAGACTTGGATTTTTAATTTGAACATCGAAAGAAATGAAGCTCCTTCACTGTAAAATCTGCAAACTTGCATATAATGATAGAACACACAGACTAAGCATTTTCATGGATCCTCCATTGCATACATACACTTCATATAAGACTCACAAGTAGAAGGCAACTGCTTTGGACAATTCATTTTAATGAAGCTAATCGGTTTATGTGTCCCATCAGTAATACATGAAACATACGATTTCATATTTGTAATTAGACACCATAATTAGCATTTTTTTGCAGCAACAGAGATAAGCTCTTTGTGTGTCTTTCACGTACACATGCACACATTACATCATATATAGGAGTGTTCATAGAGAAGACTCATGAATTTATCATTATGAGTTTGATCTTTTTCATTTCAGCACTGCCGTCTGAAAACTGTATGATTCTGATATAAGATAAATCCGAGGCACTTCCTTTCTTTATCAACTTTACTGGCTGTGAAACACTTTTACTGATGAACACTATATCAAACATAAAAAAGTCTCAAACGGTGCATGTTGCAGCCTCGCAGGTATCCAATAACACATCTTATCTTACTGAAAGCACACTGTAACATATCTAAGTGGTCTTTGTTTTAGTGAACACCGACTGTTTGTAGTTTCTTTTTTTATTGATCAATACCAGACAGTGAACAATTGCTTCACAAAGTCCTAAAAATTCTGCTTTACAAATCTAATTTCTGAGTCAGTACGAAATGTTTTAGAACAAAGACTCCCCGACCATTGGGATTCAGGTTGGTGTTAGTGATGCAACATGAACGTCTGACTTACAGTGATGTTTCTGAGAGCAACTTTAGTGAAGATTAAAGAGAGGACGTAGGGCGTGGCAGTATTTATCACTTTTATTACTTTCATCTCATGCATTAAAGCAACACTGTACTTTTTCTACCATAAAATAAAATCAGCTTGATGTTATACTGATGTATAACCAACTATTCACTGATTTTGGTGAAATTGGATCATATTTTATGGAAAAGATGGAAAATTGATAAAAACTTCTGCTTTCTGTCTGATGTCCTATGGCTTCTCTGCCTCAACTCTCTGTGAGCTTCCTAAAGGACAGTAAACTACTGTGAACTATAGCTGCTGTTAGCTAGCTGAGCTAATTGGTTAGCTAGTTAGCTCAGTTTGTCAGCCAGACTGCCTGGACTGTGAACTCAGATCACCTGTGGACAGTTAGTTTGTATCACAGGTGTTTAGGACCATCGGAAAGAGGAGGCTTTGCTTCCTGGGCACAGGTGGATGCAGAGTGCCAGTATCTCATAATGCCAGAGGTGGTGGAAAAAAGGTGAGAGGGATTGACTTTTAGTTGTTGGTGAAAGTGTGAAAAAAAAAGTGTTAAAGACAGATGCTGAGCTGGGCTTCTTGCTGTTGGACAAGTAAGTAATACTAGCTGGCTGCTATGTCTTGTGATGTTGCACTTGCTTGATGTTTGGCTGTTAGCTGTCAACTTGCTAATTTTAGTAATATAATCATAACAAATACATATATACAGCTGTCCATATTCACCAGTGTTATTGCATTTTGAAACTGCAGGAACTAAATCACAAATATACCAATTTCTATCAATACATTTCTTTGTTACACTGTGTGATGTTTATCCTTTGAATATTTTGCTCATATATTGGCTAGTCTTGTTTGTAAAACACATTTCTTCTCATTTGGAAAAACACATTTGTTTGTTTGTTGAGAACAAATAATCCTCATCCTGATTAATTTTGGTTATTCCTAGGAATCACATTGCCTTTAACCTTAGTCAGCTGTCCTTATTGTGTTCTTCATTTAGCATTTATGTTTGTTATGTTGTCAGAGAAGTTCTGCTTTTCTTCTACCATTCCATGAATTATAAACACACTCAATCTGAGCCAAGGGATGTTTTTCGTGTTGTTGTTTACTGCAACACGGTGCAAATGTGTATGTTTCAGGATTTTCATCCCGCGCAAACAATTTGTCTCAAATCTGTTGTTTCACGTCTTAATTTCGTCAATTGTGACCAGTTTGTATAGATTACACTACAAATGAACCAACACTAAAAACCTTAACAGGTAACATAAACTCAGTGTTAAAGCTTGTAGGTTGTAAAAGTGTGCATTGTGAGTGTGTGTGCACGCCTCACTGTGCTGTACATTTATGTGTGTTCCATTGTTTCAAAGTGGTGGACCATCCATCACCATTAGGCTGAAGCAGAGAGCCTGACTCACACTCAGGAACAATCTAATTCTGCTAAAAACACCTCTCTCCACCGCTCTCTTCTTCACTTTCCCCATTGTCGGGTTTCTCCGCTTCACCTTCTTGTTTTCTCCCCTCCTCTCCCTCTCCCTCCCTCCCTCCCTCCCTCTCCCTCCCTCTCCACAGGATTTAGGCAACAGACTTCAGCAAATGAAAACCTCCCAAGCATGTCTGCAGTAATACCTCAGACACACACATGCTGTGCTACACACAAACACACACACAAAGAGGACACAATTTTGCAGGCAGTATATTGTTCTAACTCAGCCTTTGACGTGTGTGTGTGTGTGTGTGTGTGCGTGTGCTTGTAGTTATCATTCTGTAAGCAGAGCCGAATGTGAGACGAGAGCCTCTTCAACTTTTTCTGTCTAGGACCCAAAGAGAGTGAAAGTAACACGTTGCAGCAAACTGAGGCTTTTGTGGATTTTGGGCTTAAAATTGTGTTTGAAGAGTTTTGGAGTGAGAAACAGTCATTAGCTTGATTTCAGGACAAACATGCACATAACCTTTAACTGTGCAGTTCAGTGCTCGCAGACTGACACAGAAGGTCAGAAAGTGACATTCATGTGTGACTGGTAAATATAAATCGAGCTATGAGTGGCAAGAATAAGTCTTTTATTACCTATGAGGGCAAATATTTAAAAAGGGAGTTACGTGTTACAACGATTACACAGCATAGCAGGCCTTCAATCCACAGTACTGAATTATAATGTCATGAAAGTGCAACTTCACTAAAAAAAAATAGATAAAATTCAAACAGCAAAACAACAGAAAAAAATAAAAATACTGTACTGTAATAAAAAAGTAGTGAACAGCCACAGAGATTTGCTATGTGTGACTGAATGGGAATTCAATCTTCATAAAGCAGTGTATAAAACTAGTCATGGCGCTCTGGTAGTTCAAACTGGCGGAGCATGTGGCCCATGTACTATGGCTGAGTCCTTGCCACAGCAACCCAGGTATGATTCCAACCTGTGGCCCTTTGCTGCCAACAAGCCATGCCATATCACTGCCACCCCACCATCAAGCTGTCTCTGCTAAAATAAAAGCATGAAAAGGCAAAAAACATTCAGCTGGCAGCTTCTCATTTTTGCTGGCGTGAAGGTCGCTTTCACCAGTTAAGATGACCGACGTCAAAACAAAACTTGTCTGTTGGTTAAAGTGCTCTCTGTAGCTGGTGCCTAGTCAACCTCAGCCTACAAGATTCAAGTGTGTGCTGGTTCACTGTCCCTGCTACTGGGACACTTAATGGAACTGAGCCATCATTACTGTTATTAAGTCCAACTGTGTTTTTCCTGCTTTGACAAGTCAAAATGTCTGCTGTGCAACCAGTCCATTGGTGAATTTCATCAACATTTAGGTGAATATCAGTATATGACAGGATTCTGCAGATACCCAGAGTTAAAGGAATCAGGTCAGGATCTTGGTCAAAAGAAAACTTGATCAGGACATCCCTAGTTGAAAGTCGTCCCACAGTACCGGGGTCACAATAGGACAAACGCTGCCATCCTTGAGGTTAAACCTGGTCTGTGGAATGACCAAGACCCAAGAGTGCTGTAAGAACTTCACAGACAACTCAAAGTATAGCCTGATAAACAAAGAGCAAGTCAATTCTACAGCTGACAGAGAGCCAGAGCAAGGACACCAGAGGAAGAATGACAAGATCTCTGTTTTTCTGCCGATATGTACTGAATTTTAGATCAGTTATAGGTCTGCCAGGGCAGAGAAGAAGAAATATAAGAACCCTTTCCAAGTGAAAGATATAACTCAACTTCAGCAATTCGAAATAACGAAAAAAGATAATCTGTTTATAACTTACACTTCAAACTTTAGTCAAAATGAAAACAAATCCCATGAAGCTGGTTCACCAGTACAAATTTTTTACTGTTAGAAAATTGCAAGGAATTGTGAGCTAATCAACACTTGATAACTGCAAGGGAAGCATTAAAAATAAAAAGCTATTTTGGGTGTTTGGTTTCAGAGGTAATTAGTGTATCACTATGTAAATCTGCACTGCAGGATATGTTGTATGTACAGGTCATGCGGATGGATGCAAATTAGAATTTTAGCAGCAGATGGGAGATGGTAGGAACATTTGCGCAGTCATTTCTGGTCTGTGCATGTGCGTGTATGTCTGGTCTGTGCATTGAGGCCAGTAATGTCAGTGGGATTGTGAAGAGAGCGTGTTCTTCCACAGATACTTTGTTAAATTAGGCCCATGATGCATGCGGACATACCCATCCAAAGCTGCTCTCAGCACTGATCATACTGTACTCAGGACTGCACTCATCTACATTATCCTGTAAAGACCCAGACCATTCTGGTCAAACACTGATTTCCCAGGGTCTCAGTTATTTGTATTGTAGGATTAGCGCTCAAACCTCCAGGTGCGAGGCAGAGGCTCTACCTTCAGGCCGTTTTCCTGATCGATAAGGATAGTTGATCTCTCTCCATGCTCTGAATGTCAACTAGAGTCACTTCATCAGCCAGATGCATCAGAAAAGAATGACTTTTTAGTACCGTTGTGTTGTATTTCCTTAATGTCTGCAGACTTTACATACTGAATATGTTGTATGTTCATACCTTTTGGATGTTTTCTCTTGGGATTAATGCTGCTTACAGAAAATGAAGATTGATTTGACCCACGTGCAAAGCCAAAGAGGGATGCAAAAATCTTAACTCAAGACACGAGAGGTAAAGCGAGGGAGAAGGAGGTGGAGAAGAAAGCTTGTTATCTAGGCTGAGGGAAGGAAATGGATCGGGGGGAGTCATTTATTTTTCAGTTCTATTCACATATGATTAGTACTCCTCGAAAACATGTAGGAGACACCCTCAGCTGTCAATTACAGATGGAAAAAGGGAAAGATAAAAGGTTTCGCCTGGAAAAAGTAATAAGGCATTGGAAAACCAGTAATGAAACTATGAGCTTACTGCAGGCCGGGAATTTTTAGATGCCATGCAGGTATTTGCTGGTGGAGTTCACTCAATCACTCTTGGGTTTGGCTTTTTGCCTGTTAGCATTACAAAATGTCGGCTTTGAAATGTGGTGTGAATGTGAAGCAGGGAATTGGTGGGGTGGGGGGGGCAAAAACATGCTGCAACATTGTGTGGGTAGTACCCAGTTGCAGAGATGACAAAGAGGCTTGGCACAGGTTAAAGTCTCTTTATATATGACTCAGCAGGGCAACAAATACAAAACAACAAAACACCACTGCCAGCAAGACAGGAACAAAACTGAACACAGACTGTGGACACACAGCTACAAGAAAAAAAAAATCAACAAGAAACATGTACAGCTAAACAGACACTAATTATCACTCCCACTACACAAAGACAGACAAACTAGATGGACTGGCTTGACTGCCGTTGTCTGGAGTATTGGATTCCAAGACCGAGCAATCTGTGACTAAAAGACACACTGTTCTATGGCAAGGAAAAACAAGAGAAAGCATCGACAAGCAGATTGACTAAATGTTTGTTTTGGCCATGAACATGAACCAACAAGGACTAGCACCTCGGACAGTTCCTGTACTGCTGACAGACCCAGATCAGCACTCTGGACAGTGACAGGGAGAGCAGCCAAGAGACTTTTCAGACCAAAAACGATTTGACATTTACCACTGTCAAAATCACACAAATATTCATGGACAAACATATGGAAGTTTATTCTCATGGCAGAAACAGGCAATGAAATGATTTTTGCCTTAGTTTTAGTTTTGTTCGCCTAAGATTTATAAATATAGAACATGTTTTCAGTGGACTAGTTACTTTCCTGTGCTGAACTCTGCCGCTTCGTGTCTGCAGTGTTTTCACAAATTCACAACTTCAGGGTGAAGCGGTAACTCAGCAGAGCTACAAAATCCCAAAAACATTGTTCTGAGTATCATCCCCATGTGCCTTTGCCTTGATCTAAGGTGGGATACAGTGTCGACTTCCAATGCATTAAAAAAAAAGGTCCAAGCTGAAAAGAAAATGCATTGTTTCTGCAAATACGCAGTGTTAAAATGTACTAAATGTACGTGGCTATTGTAAGTGAAATCTATCTCTGCCTTGGCTATCTGATACCCTGATAAATGCACTGTTTGTTTTTCTGCCGGTGAAAGTGTTTTCGTGAGGAAACAATCTGAAAGTCATTTCCTCCGGAAGACTTTGGGATGTGTGTGTATATGTGTGTGTGTATGGGAGCAAGAAAGAGTGTGTGTAAAACTGTGTCTGTGTATGTGTGTGTGTGATGGAGAGTAAAGCCCGCTGGAGAAAACCCAGACAAAACACTTCAACTCTGAATTCACTTCTTACTCTCTCTCTCTCTCTCTCTCTCTCTCTCTCTCTCTCTCTCTCGCTCTCTCTCTTCACCAAGGAGTGCCTAAGAGGCAGAGATGCTGGATTAGGATGGATGTGTGTGTCTCTGTGTGTTAATGTGTGTGTGCGTCAGGATGTCTGTGGAATTGGTTTCTGAGTACAGGTGCTTAAGCACGTCTGGGCTTCACAGAGATGAAACCTCTCCTACCATCTCCCTCTCTCTCTCTCTCATAAATACACACAACACATAGAAAAGATGCAAAATTGACAACGTGCATTTTTTTCAATCTCTCACACTCATTTAAGACATCGTACACCTGCCCTCCCAAACGGCATAAACAAACGAGAGTGCAAACATTCAAAGCTGCACACACATAATAACCTGAAAGCAGGTGGATTTATTTCATTGTATTTTTCGCACTTCCATTGCTAAAATACGGCTTTCTGTGCGTGTGAGGGAGTGAAAGAGCATATTTGGAAGGAGAAGATTCAAAAATAGGGGATGGGGACACTGAAATGGGGAGTCAATAAATGAAGAAAGAAAAAGGAAAGTTGGGAAACACAGGGGGAAATGGAAAGAATCAGAATAAATTGATATATGAGGGAGCAGGAGAATACAAAGTAGCACAAATATTGGAAAATGTGGCTGTGGTTGTTGTTGTCTGTCGGGGTTTTTTTTCCACTTTCAGCAGACAGCCCACTTTTACTATTCTACAAGATTGGCAGGTAAAAATATAATTGGGTGGTAAAATTCTCTTGCCATGCGCCATGGCCATTTAACCACAAAGCCCGTTTCATGGCCTGCATATTACCCTAGTGACCTAAACACTCATATACACCCACAAAAACACACATACACACATTGTTATCAGGTGCTGTTGTGGCCCATGTAAGCCATGTGTCTAAATAAAGACACAACAATACGCTTCAGTGTTTGGATTCAGCCAAGCTACCCAGCAGGAGTGTGTGTATGTGTGTGTGTTCGTCTATTTTTGAGCAAAGTATGTGTTGTACGTCTCTATGGGAGTTTTTCTGACAGTGTGTGTACGTGCGTGTATTTAAAGCTATTGTCTTGCTTCTCCTCTCAGCTGAAGCCAATTAACTTCACTGCTCTGTTGGTGATAAGAACACACACACACACTTGACACACACACACAAATATGCATGTGCTCTCTGTCACACACACACACACAAACAAAGATATGAGCAGACATAGACCCGCAGACGCTCTTTTGAAGAGAAGAGGCTGTTCATTTGAGCACCGTTGTTAAGGTGAGGAGACAACATTTAGGCTCTTTAGACAGAGTTCGTAAACACAGCAAAGAATGGCAGAACAATGTGTTTGTGGGTTACAGCAGACAATTTGAACAATGAGTCTGACGACATTTCTCCTTTATTAGAAGACATACTGTAAGACAGGGCCTGGCAGGAAACATTACTGATATTATCTACCCATCTGCTATAAATAACATACAAAAGAGGGCCATAATCCATGGAATGAAATGATGTAATATGTTTTTCAGTAAGATACACCAAGAAAATGTCATTTCTAGAAAATGGATGTACAATTAGATTTGCAACAAAAGCTCTGATTTGATATGATCAAGTAATTTGCTAGTAATTTCCTAATAATGGTAAGAAACATACATGAAGGTTAAATCTTACATAATATTTTATATAGTACATAAGGAGGAGGTTATGATTAGGAGAATAATCAGAAGTGTATGAATGACGCAGGTTATGCTAATCAGCTAATGCAAACACAACTTCTGTACACTGTCTGAGCTAACGTTCTGCTCCACATGAGGCCCAATGATCCAGAACCACCGTGGTCTGGAGTTTGACTAGAGACACTGAAAGTAGAGAAATGACAAGAAATCAGAGAGAGAAGAGAGATTAAATAAATATGCAATGATGATCCCAAGCTAGTTCTCTGCAAGAGGGACATTGGGGTTCATGGTTGGTGCCTTGTTCCAACGAAAAAAGGGTGTAATAAAATATTCCATCTATTATCTATGACTGCTTATCCTTTGCAGGGTGACAGAGGGCTGTAGCCGATTGAAGGCAGGGGTACACACCCTGGACAAGTCCCTGAGTTTATCACAGGGCTGACATATAGAGACAAACAACCATTCACACAAACATCTACAGTTAATTCCCCAACAATTCTATTTCTATTCTAAAGGGGTTTGGTCTTCCATAAAGAGAACTCTTCATAAAATTATTTACAGGGAGCCAACACTTCCCACCATGAGCAAGCACTTGACAAAAGTGGCAAGGAAAAACTTAATTTAAGATGCAGAAACCTTGAGCAGAACCCGGCTCATGGTGGACAGCCATGTGCCACAACCAGCCATCAATTAACCTATTAGACCTGTATTGTCTTTGAACTGTTGGAGGGACATGGAGAGAACCCAAGCAGACATGGGGAAGACATGCAAACGCACCATGAAAAAACACAAACCACCTAAAATGTCCATCCATTGTCTGTAACCACTTATCCTCATCAGGGTCACCGTGGGGCTGGAGCCTATCCCAGCTGACTTTGGGCGAGAGGCAGGGTACACCCTGGACAAGTTGCCAGTTCATCGCAGGGCACATAGAGACAAACATCTATTCACTCTCACATTGGCACCTACGTGCAATTTAGAGTCACCAATTAACCTGCATGTCTCTGAACTATGGGAGGAAGTTGGAGTACCAAGTAGAACCTACACAGACATGGGAAGAACATGCAAACGCCCCACAAAAAAGCCCCAGCCTTGCCCTAATTTGCGACTAAACACACCATAACAATTACTGATAAATTCTGTCCCAGTACACTGTTCAAGTATCAGAGCTGAATGAAGATCATATCCCGTTTATTTTATGCAGCCAACTCACATGAAATGTATTTAAGTGTAATTATTGTAATATAATTCTTATTATAACTATTATTATTATCATCATTAGAACATCCTCACAGGCATACAGTAAGCTGAGCACTGAGAAGATTGGGGGCTGATGTAATAAATTGCCCCTGAGGAGCTAAGAATGGGAACTTTCAGGTTGCTGAAACGCTATATGAACAGCAGCGGTGTTTGTTAATGAGCAGTGCATCAGCAGCATAGCAGAACAAAGTGGGCAGAGCATTGTCAGCTTAAATAAACAACGTTATTGCAAAGGGTGCGTTGGGAACTCACGCTAAAGCGTTGCTCTAATCATCCTCTTACAATTACAGACAACGTACAGTATGTGTGTAACAGTTAAGGTACTGACAGTCTGAAAACAAACACAATTCCCAGTCCCATCAGCATCATCTGAAACATGTCCGTGCATGATTTGAGATCAGCCATGTCTTGATCACAGAGTGCTGGGAGTCCAAGATGGTGATTTATGCCTTTGATTCCTCCAAAAGTGTAATATAGATTTCAGATGAAGATAGTTGGCAAGACACAGAATCACAATCAGTCATCATTGTACAGAGGGAGTGTAGAGTTGACAAGTGTGTGACAACTAATCTCTATGGTTATGGAGGGGTCATATCGTTGATGTCTTAGTGAGCGCAAACACAGAGTCGAGCTATTGATTCTGCCTCTCTGTTGTCCTTTTAGGGTGTAACACAGCTATACACCTCTGGCTACCTCTCCCTCTCTTTTCTGTCACTCACTCTAAATGCTTTTTAGACCACAGTACAATTACCTTTCTCTCCGCCTGCCAGACAGGTGTGATTCCACTTGTTACACTGCACCTCAAGCAAACCAAAGTAAATCAAATGTCAAGTACTTCAGGATCCAAAAGTGGCTTCTAGTGCTAAAAATAATTCTTTAAAGTGTATCTGAACCTCAGGAGGGAACATTTAACCAATTTAGACTGAATATCATAGTTACATGATCCTTGATTCTGATGAGCTTGAGTGGAACAGACTAGACTGGTATTTTTCTGCACCAGTTAGCTGGGTGTATAAGTGTCTATAATAAAGACCTTAAGCGTGTTGACAACCTCTGTGTCTTACAGTTAAGAACATACTGTATCTAAAAGGAAGACATCTTGATCTTTCATTGTAGTTATATACGTTATATTAGTAACCAACTATATACAGCATCATAATAAACTTTTTACTTTGTGAACTATGCACAGTGGCAAGCCAGATATTTTTTTTCTGACTGGAGTTTGTTCACTGGTGAGGCTATATAACTTATAATAACTAAGTGCAGACAGGAAGTAGGCAAATGCAGCAATAACAACTTGGAAAACTGACTGAAAAACTACAGTTCACATCTCGACAAACAAGAGGCTGAAGGATGTGCCCTTTTGTGACAGAATATTCCAGCCAACACCGAATAAAGCATTTTGCTGGTTGTGTAATTTTTGAAAGGGGTACATTAGGGATACAGCCTTACAATAGGCTAACAACTGCTAACAGCATGGCTAGGAGAGGAACACCAGAGTATTTATTCATGCTTTTTTGTCATGCTTAGTTCACAGGAGAGAGAGAGAGAGAGAGAGAGAGAGAGAGAGAGAAACTGAATAGCAGTCTACTTGCTTGGGCTAAATACTCTTTTGAGGCATGAAAAGGTGAACTATAATGCTGTTAACAATATGTAACCCATTGGGAAATTAGGTGTTACTAAAACACAAATTATTTCGTTTCAGTGACAGTTTATGTATTCTCTTGTCTTTTATTTCCACATTCGCTATTTCATATTTAAGTCATTATTTTATCTTAACTCAGATGTCTAATTTTCAGTCAGTAAGCAAAAAACTTGATAACAAATACGTTATTGGTTCAGGAGGAATGATAAATTCCTATTGGTGTAAACTGAACTAAGTCCCGCCTTTTCGCTCAGGTTAGATAGACGCAGTCTAACGTATGCAGAAGGAGACAGAGAGCGAATGAATGAAAAAACAAGTTGAAACCGCAAGTGAAACGTTAATTAATTATACCTCACGTAGAAGAAGAAAAAAAAACTATTTCAACAAGCAAGAGTTGGAGAAACCTTGATGACGTCTGTTCATTGTTTATACTTTTATTTTCTCGGTGAGTTTTGAGTATAATACACGTGCTGCATAAGGCCACATTAGCCAAGTGTTAGCTACTGAGCAATAGTGTAAAGTTGTGTTTTAGTATTTCTTTCATGGTAGAGCCAAATAAGAACATTTATGTATGAATATATGTGTGTGAATATATGTGTTATTTACGTTTTGTGGGTAAAGTAAGCAATTACCCAGCTAAGGTTACAGACTATGAAACTTGTGTGAATTACTCTCTTGTTGGTGTGCACGACCACAAGGTGTCAGTATTGTGATTAGGAATCTATATTCCTTACATGCATTATTCAAATGCAGTGAGCATTTCATGTTAAAAGACCACTTACAGGTTTTCATAATCATCTACAAGTTTAGTTATTTTACATTTGCTTATGGCCATTAAATAAGTTGGTTGTAATATGTAAAAGTAAAAGTTGACATTTCATATGTTAACGTTGCAGTACAACAATTATCCTAAATTCATGGATTAAGTATTAAAGGTTGTATTAAAATTGAATTTGATAAAGTTAAAGCTGTACAGTTAAGAAAAGTGAAATAGATTTATGTTTATAAGCCATGTTATGCTACACAGGCTAGGTTTTTTGGATACCCCTGGATTCTGGATCCTGGACTGGATTTGATTCTCTCCCTGACGAGGGAGATGGCGAGCCACCCGTGTTGAGCATCTGGATTGAGGAAACCTATGAGCTATTCATCTGCCCTGCTATCAGCGTGGTAGGATTGTGGAAAAGGATTTCAGGAGACGATTGAACTGGATTAAACTCTTATATTTTTTGGGGAAAAATATTTTATTTTATTTTCTGGTGCACCAGGTTCAAAAGACATTCAATTGAGTAAAAGACCGGTCTGCTGTTGTGAATTACAAATCTTGTTAATACAATAATTTTTCTACAACTTAACTTTGTGTCCTGGTTACTCATGGTGGTGTCCAATTCAATTCATTACCCCTCCCTACGAATCTAGATCAAACTGGTCCAGTGTGCACTTATCTTCTAGGTGGGTTACAAATATAAGAAATGCAAAGATTGTTGTGTTATGCCCCAGTCTAGGGGTGCCTAGGGCATAACTTGAATAGGCCCCATCTTCCCCAAGTCCCAAGTAGCCACTTACAAGTTTCAGGTTTTGAATGAAAAGAAAATGATTTATTCACAAAATTCAGAGATCAAATAAATATAACCAAGGTATCAGCTTCAGGGTGGACCAAGGCCAAAACAACAACCAAAACAATTCTATCTAGAAAATAAATCACTAACCTCAGAAAACAAATGACAATGGACTTACCTTCCTAACTAACAAAACAGGAGAAAACAAGACCAACTAAAATGGTAGTCCACCCCTACTATTCAAACAAAATCTGCTTCGGTCTAGAACAAAAGGTCTTCACAAATGGATGTGTGGCGGGTTGGAAGAGGAGGAGGATGAGGGAATGCCAGCTGCCTGCCGCCATCTTGGCTCCTTATATAGGTGTGTCTCGGCTGCAGCCAACCACGGGCCAGGTCCTGAGCCCTCTCCACCAATCACTGCTCTGCAATGGCACAGTCCTATTTGCATACACAATTGACACAAAGAACACAGGCAGCGTTTAAGTATAATGGAGTTACTAACAGCGTTATTTTTTCAGTAACGGAGTGATCTAATTAATTACTTTTCCCATCGTTGCAACGCCGTTATCGTTACTGAGAATGTAAAGTGGCACGTTACTACAAATTGGTTGAATGAAGCGCGAGGTGTCAAGCTTTGGCTATATCAGCTGCCTGGAGAGAGCAGGAGTGGGCATGATGATGACACCGTTGCAAATGCGATGATGATTGGCTGGGTGGGCGGATGCCCTGCTCATGCTGTCTCACTACACGCTCTGACTTCCACCTATGAATACCTCTGAACACACAGGGAGACAGGGAAATTCAAAGGTAGCGTTTTCCAACTGGAAGTACCGGCACTACTTCTCCCTCGTTGAAATTAAAGGCAAGAATGTATATGTATCATGCACACTATGCCCAGGAAAAAAGATTTTATCCACGTCTGCCGCAAGCAACTCTAACCTTATGAAGCACGATATGGCAGGCTGCAATCTAAGTTCAAATAAATACCAAATGTTCTAAAATACTGTATATAGTGTTTTTATTCTTCAATCAGTTAATATAAACATCTTTGACGTTAAAGATGTTATAGAACATAATAGCGTTATAGAACATAAAAAATAACGTCACAGTTACTTTGCTGAGTAACTAATTACTTTTACAGTGTGGTAACTGAGTTACTAACTCAATTACTTTTTGGCAGAAGTAATTTGTAACTGTAACTAATTACTCTTTTAAAGTAAGATGACCAACACTGAACACAGGGCACACACACAGCAGACTACAAAATATGACCACAGTCATAACAGTTGCCATCTGTTCATTATATACATAGACAGTATAAAACATAGATGTAGTATCCGTGATGTCACCCATAGGTTTCTGAAGAGCCGCTGTAAAGCTCAGTGTGGTGGCTCTAGCTGTCGCCGTCTTGGTAGTCCTGCCTCAAGAATCCAAAAATGGGAAAGATGTGGACTGTAGGTGGACCTGAGGCAGGATACCAGTAGCAGCACCCACCTACCAGTCAAAGTGGTAACGCTCTTAATTATGCATAACTTTAAGCCTGAACAGGTGACTTATATAGAAATTCAGCCTCAGTACAGTTGTCATGAATGGGGAAATTAGCAACCAAGACTGTACCAGACTGTAAACATGTTTATTTCTGCTGTGAAGTTGCAGGCTAATGGAGATTGACCTGTTCTGTAACCACCCTCAAGTGGACGTTTGGGGAACTGCAGTTTTTCTGTGTTGGCTTGACTTCACCGCCACAGAGGTTGCCACTTGGTTATATATCATGATGGGTAAAGTTGAGAAAATTTGACATGTGTCTGACAAGTGACAAGTGACTGTATGTATTATCAAACCAGATTGTTGTACCCTACTTTGCTACCATGGCAGAGATGTGAAGTGCCTTGCTCAAAGGCACAGGGATGAAAGTGTTGCTTGCCTTTTCCCTCTGGGTATTGAATCTACCTTTGCAGTTTTAGGTCACAGCCCAAAATCTGTCACCTCTAGTATTATATCAGCTCAGGGAGCCTGACCAAAAAGAATAATATATGTACTGTATGCAGAGGAAGAGATATATAGAGAGAGGATGAGAGAGGATTGGGAAGGGAGGGACAAAGAGGAAGAGACATTTAATAATGTATGCATTCTTGTGTGAGAGAGAGCAGAAAGACTGCGAGTGTGTGAGGGGAAAAAGGGGAAGAGACCTAGAGAGAGAGATTGTGTGTATGTAAGAGAGACATTTCTGTGACCTTCTGCCTTGCAAAGCCCCATCTGACTAAGAAATGAGGAGGGATGGAGTGATGGGGGGTGGGGGGGGGGAGAGAGAGGAGACTGCTAATGAGAATGGAGAGGGATGAAGGGGGAAGAGAGATACAGAGATGGAAGGGTGGGATTTGGCCATAAGTGTTGAATATTTGACATTTATCCAAATGATAACACCCTCCCTTGTCTTTTAAAATAGTTGCTCTGCAGAGACAGAAAGACACAGCAGATTTATCGAGGACACCAAAAACAAAAGATGGATTGGTATCAAACATCAAATCAGACAAACACTGCTTTCATTGGTAAGAAATAAAGTAGCAAACTCTTAAACATTGAAACACTCGAGCGTATTTGATTTAAGATGAATGATCACACTTCATAATCATACTTCTTGATCATCAACTACAAGCCTGATATTACGACACCGCTGTGGCTGAAATCTTGCCTGCAGATCACACAGCAAATAGGCAGTGTAAAGCTGCCACCTCCTTTTTTCCCCCTCGAGGGATAGAGCTAATTATGATCCCAGAACTTGTGTATATCTAGCATCATTACCCACAACCTCATCTGAAGGTTGCTATAGTAACACATTTTAAAGTACTGTTATTTAACCTGAACAACTGACAATGCTGGGTTTCTTTTTTTAATCCCAGGTGGCTGACTAAAAGCACATACTTGACCGGTAGAAGAAGAATAACACATCATTGAAAGTGATAATCTGCAGCATTTTTACATAAGTGATGTTTGTTTGGCTTCTCCCAAGACAATATATCCCTTCATTAAAGTTTTTACATTGCTGTTGGAAACACCCAGTGGAGAGGGGAAAAAGCTCTTTTTAAACAAGAGGTGGTCTGGGTATTTAGAAGGACCTGCAACTCGATCACTAAACAGAAGGAAATGGCCCTGCTTGGCAATCCGAACTGTGCATTAGTGATGGCAGCAGCACTCCCTCCTAACCCTTCCACCAATGCTGAAAAGACATCGACAGCACCACAAGAGGATCACATTATTCTTACCTTGCAGACCACCATCACCATGGACCTATTATTGTGACTGTTTTCACCCTGCATGCTGCCTCATTGGGAGGTGAGGGCTCCGGACAAGCCCAATTTAAAATCAGCAGCTCCACTGGCTCTGGCCACCGGTTGTTTGGAGTGAGGGGCACTGCCGATAATGGCGTCTCAGCTCAGAGCCTGCTTTGGCAAGTAGGAGTCAACTGCAGCCCTGGTGTAAAAAAACTATTTTGTGCCCAGTACATTAGCCTGGAGGGGAGCGAGGCCTACTGCTCTGGCTCTCAGACACCGGGGCTGATTTCATGGCCATTCTCCCGGTCCCCAGCTGGAGTGATGAGCAGGGCTGTATCACTGCTCTCCTCATAGTCTTACCATCCAGCCAACACTAATGCTCTGCAAGCAGATCTGTTTGAGGACTGGTTTGTTGAGACAGGATTGTCACTCCAGTGACACTAAAGCTGGCTGCCCTCTTCAGCAGTGAGCAGATGTGTTTGAGCAGACTGTCCCTTGAAAGCAGGAGCAGGATCGGTGATACCTAGACAGCATTCATTGGCTGCGGTACAGGAAGTGTCCTTTACATTGGACACCCCCTACGGGCTGATTTAGTGACAGCAACAAGAGCCGAGGAAGCAAATGAGCAAGTTTCCCGATCTCACAGCTGCCAGCCCCTGCCCTGGTAGCAGTGTGGTGACACCACTGTCTTATAATGGGGTGGATGGGGAAAAAAAGCTACAATGGGGCTATGTACAGGTTTGCTTTGCGCATCCACCAGTGTAAGAGAGTCATTTATCGCTTCTGAATAGAAGTGGATGTCCTTGAAGATTTAAAAAAAAACACCTTTTTCTTTAATTCCAACTATCTTCTTGTTCCCATTCACCTCAGGAGACCTATCCTAGACCTACACATGACTACTGAATCACCATGCTTCCTCTAAAGATGCTACTGTATCTGGTTTGATCATATCAAAGGATGAATTGGTTTCTGAAAAGACAATCATCTGATCAAGACAGATAAAAAAGGTACAACTACAAGTTTGTGAAGTGGGCGAGTGCCAGCCTGTAATTTGTTTTTCCAATTGAATGAAAGCACAGATGAGGACAATGCTGTGCAGCTGCGTATTTACACCTGGTTCCTCATAAAGGTTGTGGAGTTTATACTGCTGTGAAAGTCCATAAAAGGTAGGGTCAATGGGAAAACATACTGCCTGTTAGATGAGTACATGGAGTTAAATGGAGCCGACTAGTCTCAGCTGTGTGGGTGTTTGCACTGATGAGGCCGCTGCCATGACCAGCAAACAGAGTAATGGTGCTTATCAGGCCGAAAACTCAGACAGAAAGACAGTCGGATAAAACTGACAAACTGTGTAAGCATCACAAAGCCTCCCACTAAAACGGCTATCCACAAACACACATCCTTCTCTATTCCTCTCTTGCTTCACCTTCTGTCTGACTCAAACCTTGATTTAGGTCATGAAGTATTCCAAAAAGTAAACACAGTCACCCACTTAATTGGACTCCATCTGCCTTGCAGGTAGAATAGCTGTTGAGTGGCAGCTTTTTACAAGCTGACATGTTACTTGGCTTAAAGGTATATGTTATTGCGCCTGTGACATGGCAGGGGGTGTTGCTTTCCGACTCCTTGCTGAGCTGTCTAACAAGTCACCCTGCTGTTCTACTAGTCACAGAGGACATGGTGGATAGGAAGTAATCTTGTTGCTGCCTTTTTATAGGGGCAGTCAACATATAGTTGAATGAGCTAATCCTTATGTACATGAAAAATGTGAGCGGATTTGCAAAAGATGAATGGCAAAGCCTACAGAACCCCGTTTTTGGGTTGGGATCATAGTATATAACTATTGTTCTGTGCTTATAATTTCTCAGAGGGGCTGCACACACACAACGGTAATGACTGCACAGCACCACAGATTTAAGAAATGAATACAGGAAAGTTAAATCATTGCTTTAAAGCTATTTTCATTTGACATTTTGTTTGAAATGAGTAGAACTGATGTCTGTTATTGATCAATATGAACATCTTCCTTCAAGAGTCAATTTTTATTCATCACCATCTGACTAATTGAGCCAAGTTGTGAGCTGACTGTTTCCTTCCTAATTGCTGGTTTCCTTTGAATGTTCTTACTGTGGCTTTAAGGAACGATGACTAACGACAGACAATGGAACACAGACTCTGGGAAAGGCACCAAGATAGACAGGCAGACACAAATGCAGAACAAGAGGAGTCGAAGCTGCAGGTGTCACAAACACACACAAACAAACGCGTCCAATTGTCAGGATGAATATGCGTCAGCGCAAAGACTTTATGTGGGTGTGTGTTTGCTTGGGCATGAGATCTGGCCTCATCAAATTGCAATGGGGAACCTAAACAGCTGTTCCTCTGTGTGTGTGTATGTGTGGGTGTGTGTGTCTGTCTCCCAGGGGCATCATGGCACTTCATCATTTCTTAATTAGCCAGTTAAGTCATCTAATTAACACGCCATCTCTCTTGTTCTCTGTCAGACTTTCTTCTCTTCTTTGTCACCAATGCGTTTGAAAAACAATCACTTGGGTAAAACCGTATGTGTTGAAAAAGAAACAAAAATCAATTTAGCAAACGCTAATCCTCAGAGTTCAAATACTCAGCGAGTGCGAGTGAGATTTGCCACAGACAGCTGCCGATGGTCGGCTATTAAGAGATATTTCAAAATATGTCTTTGGTTATTGAAAGTAAAGATGATATGACCACACCTCTGCTAATATAGAAATATAATCCACATTCAATTACCATAATGGCAAGGCAGTACTCCATGCATTAACTAACTCTCTGCCTCAATGACATTGATAAATCCCTTATTATCATCTCTCTGCCTATTATAAAAACACGCACACCCACACACACCACTATAACATTTCCATTAGCATACCATCAATTTCCATGACTTAAATGACCATAATGAACTACTCGTGTGTGTGTGTGTGTGTGTGTGTGTGTGTGATTCAGAGACACAATAACAGTAATTAAGGATTCATCTCTGTCAGTTAATGAGAATCAGTTATGTATCTCTTACAGGGCACAGCGCCATTTGTGTCACTGTATTTATTGTTGGCTTTTTGCCTATCTGTGTGTGTAAATAATAAACTTCCTTCTCCCTATGAAGGAGGAATACTTTGATGCCATGTTTAGATAATAATGTTATTATTATAATAATCATTAATATAATTGCTTCTCTGGCCATATACTGCAAAATCTCCCCAGTGCATTGCGTACTCAATTAGTAACACAGTAAAGAAATATACATGTATAATAAAAACATTGCCATTTATTAACTGAGGCTTGCAAATGCAAGTGAACTCATTTACCAAATATCTTACTTTAACACAGGAGACCACTGTTCGTTTTCTATTACTTACTGACTATTCAACAATGACTTCTTAGAAACATGACATGTTATGAGCAAGGGTGCAGTTGTTAGCACTGTTGCCTCAGAGCAAAAAGGTTCCTGGTTTGAACTTCAGCTGGGGACTTTCTGTGTGGAGTTTGCATGTTCTTCCTGTGTCTGCGTGGGTTCTCTGCGGGTTGTCCGGCTTCCTCCCACAGTCCAAACACATGCACGTAGTAGGTGGCTCTAAATTGGCCGTAGGTGGGAATGTGAGCAGGAATGGTTGTTTGTGCTCTGTGTTGAACTGGCGACTTATCCAGGGTGTACAAGTGGTTACAGAAAATAAATGAATGCCATAAGCAGGGTGTTATTGTTATAGCAAAGAGCTTAACCACGTAGTCAACCAAAGCTTAACTACAGCAATATAATATCAGGAAACATTTTTGTTTTACATACAACGATGTTCTCTAGAGTGGCATCAGATCAGAAAGCACTGACGTGTGTTTAATTTGGAGGACTTGTTGCACAGAGAGGCTGAGGAGCAAACATGCACATACATTCATGCCGGGGTTAAACAGGGCCAGGGCACCAGACGGCCCAATATGTCCACAAGCTAAGCTTTTCTGTCATCACGCAGAGCCTCATATGCTCACTATGCAACTTGCATAAGGCCCCGGAAATTCTGCATAAAGGCCCTGCCTCCCGTTGGTTTCAAAGATGGTGTCAATATTTACAATGAGTGGCTGAAACTGAACAATCCTTGCAGTCACCAAAAGAAAAAAAAACATTGTGTTCTCTCCTCACCAAGTTTGATTGTCAGCAAATAACAGTAACGTTTCGATGATGTGCCAGCTTGCAGTGCATCTCTCTCTGGTCTGTCTGTCTTGCTAACGTTAGTTGGGCAGTGTGGGCTGTGTTCTGTGACTCATGTGACACAAATGTGAGAGTAAAATTAAAACTTATTACGTTTGATAAAGGCCATCGGTGTTTATAAACTGCAGGTTGGAAAAGATAACCACGTTGCGCATGAATATGTGATTATATAAATTAATCTGACAGTCTCCAGCAACAACCTCCATAGGGACCAGTCCAGACAATATATGGATGTGATGGCACTCCTCATAGACACACATAAGTTTACACATAAACAAGACAATGATTATCTAGTTTCTCAGTCACAACAAATCTGGACTAATGCAGAATACAAAGTAATGGGTTGACATAAATATTGATCAAATATTAGATTTAAAATGTTGATATGCAGGGAAATATAGATGCACATCTCTCAGTAAGTAATACCCATCAAGTATTTAGTCAACTCATAGTATAAATGGTATTCTATATAGTGAAGACTAATTTCCAGCTGTGGTTTTGCACACTAGCATCAGCCTCTAGAATGTCTTTGATCAGAGGGTTGTCTCCATGTTATATTTTATTTACAGTTTGTCAAATGAGTACACACACATGTGCACATGGCAACCCTGAAACCACAGAGCCCCCTGTCATAACAAATCCCAATTTAAGCACTATATGTGTGTATATGCGCACATATGTGCAGGCGTTCACGCAGATGAAAGCCGCAAAGATACACACTGACTCATTCTGCACTGTAAGTGTCATCATCTTAAACAGAGTTCATAAAGACAGCCAGATTGACAGATATTTTCTGCCGTCTGACACTTCATCTCAGCATTTCATGTCAGCGTGTCAGACCTGTCTTTTCATGGAGATTATTGACCATGCGCTAATTCCCTGCAAGTGTAGAGAAAAGATGGAGACACAAGAGAAACAGGTGTGGAAAGAAAGAGTGTGAAAGGGTAAGAAAACAGCAGCTGGTTCAAATACACTACACAGACACATGCACAAGTATTATGAATTATATCAGTCCACAGATAACTCCTTACTTATATAGATGTATAGATAGATAAAGGTCAACAAAGTCTGGTTTTGTCGTTTGCAGTGGATCTATATGACTAGACATCATGTGTGTCTGTATGTGGTCTTTCTATTCCTCTTCCGAATGGACTGACCTTTCTCTAAAGGTCAGACTGTGACACCACTCACATGCACAATACTATCACGAACGCTAAGAGACCCAGAGTCACAGAGCGGCTCAAACGCTGGCAACGACCATGTGGCTGTTATCCCATGCTGCACCCAAAGTCTTTTAACCTTTTCTCGTGCAAATTTGGAATTTTCTACATGTAGCCCTCACATGAGACTGTGACATGCATGGCCAGCCATACACATCAACCTCAAAGTGCGATAACACTGCTGCTCTTCATCATCATCATCCTCTACATAAAAACAAGACTTGCAATGCCTGTTGCTGACAGGATATCTAATAGGATTCTCACAGGCTCTCTTGTAACAAACTGAAAATCTTAATTTGAATTTGTGAATATGTGTATAGTGTCAACACTTTTTGATTACTGTGCTCTATTCACCTGCCAAGTCGACCTGCAATAATCATAAAAAAAAGTTTCACCTTCCCAGAGAAGTGAGTTCTTTTATAACTTTCCTCAAGGTTACTTTGTACAATACATGTCCTACAAAGTGCTGCTGAAATAGCAACCCTGAGTGGCACAGACCACTTTAAATCAAAATTAATTTACAGTGAAAAGCAAATGAATGCAGGAGAATAAACCAATGCAACAAAACATTGTGACTATACTTTACTAATTAAGGCCTCACGTTACAGTGCAAACAAGATTGCAAACGAGATTAAGTTATAGAAAATACACAGACCTTACAATGTGAAGGAACTGATGAATTTGACTGACGTGTGGTTCCTTTTGTAAAGGAATCTGTGGCGGTGGTGGGTGGTGATGGACATAAAAGATGGCTGCAGGCTCGATAAAAAGCAGCGCTGTGAACGAGCCGTTTTCTGGCTGTGCAGGGTCGTGCAGTCCTTCCTGCCCTTTTACTCTCTGTTCATGAAGGGCGGCTGCCAACCAATCAGCAGCCCAGCAGGATGAACAAGTTGAACCTCGTCCTTGGAAATGGAGGAGGCAGAGAAGGGGCAGGGTTGCAATACAGAGCGCCAGGATGATATGCTGGGGTTTTTTGTCAGCCGCTGCAGCAAGAACATCCCCGTTAGCTGTTCTTAATTAAGCAGGAGGTGTTCACGTCTTGTTCTGAAAAGTTGGTAATTAGTATTGTGGAAACTTGGACAACTCACAACTGAGTTCACAACGGGGTGATTTGCCCAACAATTTAGCTGAACATGTGGGTTTAGTCTCCAACACAATCCTCCACAATCCACAGACATGACATTAAGCATGGAAATATCAGTTCTGTCAGATTTTATTCTGTTGCTTCCAATTTTTTGTTTTTCTGTTTTCAGGACTGCAGAAAATAGCTGCCCTCTATTCCACATGGTCAATAACATCCTGTACATCTGAAACTATACATCAAATCAATCAGTTCTAATCATTGTGATTTTTCTAACAATCTGAAAAACCTTCAGAGTCTTCAGTTATTGTTTTTTTTTTTTGTCTTTCTTTGCCTGGAAGTAGCAACATTCATTGAATAAATGATGTTCATGCCTCAATATCTGTTTTCTCAAGAGCATGGAGATGAAAAACTAATCTGACGCTTGATGAGATGCAATTCTTGTCAGAGAGATTATGTTTTGCACAACATTCCTAAAGATGACAACTTGTTGTAGGTGTAAAACAGAAGCCAGGATTTCACTTAAATCCGTTTGTGTGTAATTTAGCTTTCATTCATCTGAAGATGTAAAAGGTGGCAACTAATAATGGGAGCACACTTCTTTTTTCTGCTCATTTGCATGTATTCTTCTTGAACTTGGTGTTTGTGTGTCCAGGCGCACGTCAGATCATTCTGTGTCTTTTAAATCCTGTGTAACTCCTCTGTCTCTTAATGACGGATTAGACTTCTTATAGTATGACTGCTCATCCAGCGATAATCCGTACACATAGACTTTGAGCCGGAGAAGGCGGGAGGCCAGAGGGGACGGCAGAAAGAGATGGGGGTGGAGGGGTGGGCGCAGAAGGGAGAAGAAGCTGTACAGTAACTGTGAGCAATTTATTAGCTCTCCATATAAGTAGAAAGTTATACTACAAATCCGTGTGGAGAGACATGGAAAGAGTGTGTCAGCAGGATCCACATTCATCCCCTAAATTCTCTTCAAAACTTTGTATTTTAGATTTCCTGTGAAGCAAGTCTTGCCACTTTCTATTTTTACCAGAACATCGTGATATTGTCTATGTCAACTTTGACATTTCTCTCTGTCTGTTGTCAACAGGAAGTGAAACTAAAGCAAATGATATGTTTGTCAGCACGACAAACGAAAAAGAAAAGAGCCATGTGCACAGGCAGCTGGAATGAACTCACCCCAGACTGATTTTAGTTCACTTCTTCATTCTGCATTGTTGGAACCTACTGTATCCTTAGCTGTCGTGCTTTCTCACATGTTTGTGGCAGATGACTGATCCTGCTTTGAACCCAGTCTTCACAACTGCTTGGTGCAGTTTCCTACACAATGACAAGTCTCATGACACCTGCTGTTGTTCTGTCAGGTGAAGTTTGTTTGTTTTTTAGCCATACTAAAAATGACTCTGGTGATGTCAGTCGGTCACTACTGTGATCCAGTGTGCATATCTCAACAATTATTACATGGATTGCTGTGAAATTCATACAGACACTTGCAGTTAAATCCCACCTGGCACGAATGTGATGCGCTCTGCGTGTGCAGTGGTCGCCAGAGCTAATTGCGTCCGTTCTAGTCAATGTTTGAACACACACCAGAAGCACTGCGGTCCGTTTCAGAAGCATTCCAGAAGCGGCTCTTGGCTTTTCTCCGCCGAGATTACGGGGCTTTTCTTTTTTGGACGGATAGGAAGTCAGAAACACAAGCAGCATTGAGAATCTGGTTGGTTTTCAAAATAACACACCCTGTGCAAACTTCCGATCATAAAAAGAGCCAAAAGGCAAACAATTTAACTACGTAGCATGTTTACTCAGGGTAGAAACAGATAAACCAAGGATGAATGATAGCAGTGAGCAAGTTACCAATGCTATGGCATTTTCTATCCTTAGGTTACATGGGGTCACGTGTGGGCCTTGAGGTCCTCGGCAGTAGTAGTTGTTTGGCTTTGCTTGAGAACAGTAGGTGCCAGCCTATCTCAATGTTGTGGTGACTAGTGGCGTATGATTCGCGATTCATCCGGATCTTTAACCCGGATCCTCTAACTGAATCGGGATTCACGACTCATAATCTCCATTAACCCAGATCTTTTACCGTCCTACATCCGCCTAACAGCGGGCCACACATATGCAAATTAAAACGATAAAATGCGCCATTCACTCCTCTCCTTTTAACCTGTACAATCTCATTACAACATGTCTCGCTATTGTTGTTGACAAAAGCATTTGTTTCTGCCGCTAGCATAGCTTCGGGAGTAGGGACTCAGATGAGCTGACCGCAGGTCAGTGTAACATCCTGCAGAGCAGACTCAGTAGCACAGACCCGGATTCAGATTCAGACGCATACAGAGCCGGATACACCCGAGAATCAAAAGAATCAAAAGAACCAAAAGACTCAGGAAACTCAGGAGAGCCACGGATCGCTCGCCTATCCGATAGACTCAGCGGATCAGCGGGTCTTCCTGCAGACTCAGACTCAGTAGCACAGACCCGGATTCAGATTCAGATTCAGATCCATCGAGTAAATCCGTACGGAGCCGAAAACACGCGAGAACCAAAAGAACAAAAAGAATCAAAAGAATCAAAAGACTCAAAAGACTCAGCAGATCCGCGGATCGCTCGCCAATCCAGCAGGCCCAGATGATTCACGGATTCAACCGAGGCGACTGGATCTTTTCCTCCGTACAGTGTGAAACGAGGCAGATTCAGACTCGGATGGACTTCACGGAGTTGTGTCGTCAAAAAGACTTCCTCCAGTCAAATATAAGAAGATAAATACAGCAATAAACAAGATGATAGAAACTTTATTTAAAACACAAACACTCGTTTTATGTAGCTGAGGCTAATATAGCTCATAGGCTAAAAACAATGTGAGAGGGACCTAACATAATTAACTTAATTAACGTAATTTTAACTGCAGCACTATTACTGCATCAAAATTTCAAATGCACAAACAGTAGACTGCCCTCCTCGTATAATAGCTCTCAAATTTGAAGTTATTTAGCCTATTTGTAGTCTAAGACAGGCAGGCTTGTGTTTCACTGGTAGAATTTATATGCTTATGGACAAATGACTCAAATGAATCGTAAGATCCGGATCTTTTTAGTGATTGAATCAGAAAGATTCGAATCCCTAAAAGGATCCGAGTTTGACATCTCTAGTGGTGACCAGGGTCGAAGAGACCTTATGTTGTCTTCATAGACATAATAGGTAGCTTGCCGTTGACGTTTCTTTAACATAAACAGACAACAGTGTCTCCAGACTAGAATGTGCTGATGGTAACACTAAGATGGGTAAAAATATTCTCTTTGACTAATTCTGGGCGTATAGTATTTGTGGTGTTATCTTTGGGTTTAAGGTCTGACCACCAGCAATAAATATATACAGCATAAGACATCAGAGGTTCCTGAACACTTTCTTCCCTCCTGACCTCACCATTGATTTCAGCGATTTCTCCACAACAACCAAAGTCTTGCGGGCAAAATGAAACGCTCCTCGTGGCGTTTGAAGTCGCGTAGAGAACGGAACAGCGTTGCGGCCGAGACATGACAGAGTTGCTGTTATGGTACGCAATAAGCTGGATCCTGACAACTTTGGTGATCCATTGAGCTAGATGCTGATGCTACCACTTCACTCAAAGCTGAGTTTATACTCAGGCCCACAGAGCTGCTAGCATGGCTGTAGCCGCCTAGTCATGTTGGGTCTATATTTTCCCTGGAGGAATAACAGGGATTTGTTGGAACCATTAAAACACTTCTCTTAGGTCACCTTGGGGTTGAGCTACTCTTATGTGCAGACCCCCATGCACACGCAAACACACAGTCTTGCTTTGTTGACCAAGTGTGAAAGAAAGAAAGCTTGCTGTCCCTCTGAGATAGTCATACATGTTGCACAGGGCTGCACACCATACAAAAACACATATTTATCCACAGGAACAGAGAGAACGTCTCAAATACACATAATGACATCCATCCAAGTACCCACACAGAGCACAGGCACACAAATACACAGTGAAACACAGACGAA
This sequence comes from Argyrosomus regius, assembly GCA_946959425.1. Lineage (NCBI taxonomy): Eukaryota > Metazoa > Chordata > Actinopteri > Sciaenidae > Argyrosomus > Argyrosomus regius. Next base: position 20,257,205 of record OX336899.1, read on the forward strand.
CAGATGGGCCCACAGACGATCTCTCTCACTCCTTTACACTCATTCAATCTCTCTGTAATCACCACTGATGTGTTCTTCTCCTGATTTAATTTCACTGACACGAAAACAAAATCAGCAACTTTCTGTTCGGTGCTCGCTATAAAAACCATGAAAAAGATGACACCTAAAAGACGCTCCCTCATGCTCTGGCTGACATACGGTATCAAGGCATCTGCTGCAGTGATCTGAGCAGTCGAAACTGAGCCATGCAAGAGCAATTAAAAAGTCTTTATTCTGATTCTTAATTATTTCAAGGGGTTTATAAAACCTGAACCTCTCAACACAGCGTCATCCAAATTGGGGTTTTAGTGACTCATCTGGCAAATGAGCTGACTTCTAAAAAGACAGTAGAATCACTTTTGAAATTGCTCGCACATTGGGGGCTGAAATTCACCTGTTCCGATGTTAAAGTTATTGCTTTAATGACAGACGGCAGACGAACGTGAGATACTGTGAAGGCAGATGGACAGGCAGACTGGCAGGTATTCAGACAGGGACACAGGGGAAGAATCCAAGATGGAAAGCAATTTATTTTTCTCTGGGCATTGTGTGGTGACTTTTTGCAAGCCCTTCCTTAAAACTCCAGGGGCTGGTATTGGTGTAACCCTGGTAACAGCACAAAACAACCCACTGTTTCCTCTTCAAGTCTACAGCTGGCAGACCCACACACACACACACACACACACACACACACACACACACAAAGACCCACAGGTATATTCAAGCAGGCACATGCATGCATATTTATCTCGTCTTCATCTAAACTTAACACATTACAAATACACACACACACACCCCGACTGTATTTCCTTCAGATTAGACAGACACACAATAAAAACCTATTAAGGACTGTTAAATTCTCATTTCAACATGACATTCATTGAATTTACTTTGAGTCGTGCAATTATTCAGGAATTACTACAGGACTACATCACTTTATCTTTCTTTTTACTCCATTTAAAAAAAAAATTGTCACGACTCTGCAACACTAGCAGATTATTATGAGCAGGCTAGCTGTATGAAATGACACAGGTCTAGTTCGAACCTGGCATTAACATGCGTCTTGGGTGATCCGACCACAAGTGGACAGTTTTAAGTGGGTCAGTTCACACCTGGCATTAGAATGTGTCTCGAGTGACCACTTGTGATCAGTTCTCACTTTGTGAATGAATGCACTACTTTGAGCGCTTACGTAGTTGTGTAGGTGCAAAGAGAATGTGGTCATATGCAGCCCAGACCACCTCTGAATATTCTGAGCAATCAGATCTAAATGTGGACCCCCAAAGACGCAAGTCGATGCCAAGTGTAAATAGGGGTGTAGTGATCCATCAACCTGGATCAATGTATTGACTCAATAATCAATAATCCTATATCATCAATGCAAAATAAGTTATTGATCCATATCCTCATATTTAAGATGCAACTGTGTCAAGCTCCTTCCTAAACATTTAAACATACACAGTACACTAACATTTGTTATCTGTTTGTGTGTAAAAGTGTATCTGTGACTAAAAGTGAGACAATAAATAGTTTTATACACACTTTTATCACTGTATTGTAGGCCTGTTTGACTGATAGTTTGTCATTCATATAGCAGGTTAAGAGAAGGTGCATATTAGTTACAACTTGTGGTAGCGGTGTGCTGCTGCTGGGACTGAGCAGAGGTTAATCTCAGCTACAACAACAAAACAAAACGACAGCAGGGATTAACTGTGAACATAATAACTTAATTGTTTGTCTTGTGTGAGGGGAGGTAGCGATCAACCAGGGAACAAGAGAGTAAGAGGTGATTTCACACAGACAACCTGACAACTGTTGATCTCCTGGGAACTGACTGTTTTAACTCTCCTCCCTCCTCTTTGACTACCGACATTCAGACCTGTTACTGACTGCTTGTATTTGTGACCATTAAGCTAACCCAGCTATCCTGGTCATTGTGTAACTGGTTGTGTTAAATGGGCATATGATATCATCTCATATCGATTACATGCGCCTGCATTGAATCGATATCAAAATGGTATCATGGCAGACTTTGTGATCAACAAATATTGTATTGTCCAAAGAATCAATATAATGTATCGTGATTTACACTGTAAACAGTGTTATAGCAGAGAACACAGAGTTCTTGATGGTATTTTCTACAAACTTTCACAGAGGAGGTTATGTTTTGCTCCTGTTTGTTTATCTGTCTTTTCTGTTGGATACTTATGAAGGGATTCCCAAGAAATTTGGTGGATAGATAGACCGTGGCCCACAGAAAAAATTAAAGAGATTTTTCTGGCAGTCTGGAGCCAGGATCTCCAACATCAAGCCATGCGATTTTTTTTTTTTAGCAATAACTGTTGAGATAACAGAGATTAGATTTGAAATACTAAAGGTGGGTGTTCTCAGAGCCAAGACATCAATGGGTGTATGAAAGGAATTTAACCGAATGCTTTGTCGTTGTTGTTTACAGCAACCTGGAGTTGAACTTCAGAGCTAGTTTATCTTCTAAGTTTAAGTGTCATTTTTTGAAGACCAGTCTGAAAAGTAGCCTAACTTGTTTAACTAAGGTTGGGATAAACAGCTGATACATGAGCTTATGCAGAGGTGATTATGTGAATGAGGAAACCTGTTTCCTACAGTACACAGAAAAAAGAAGACTCAGTGCTCTGTGTTTTTGTAACTTAACCTAGTTGCAGACCATTTTTATATATATATATTACTGATAATATTTACTGTCCCAGGTGCCTGCTCCTGATAGCTTATTGAAATGGGTTCCAAAATGCTCTGAGCATTGTCAGTGGCACTGAACTGTGCTATTTCCCAATTGTAAGCCTTGGGGCTACAATCTCCTGCACTGTGTGTCACAATGACGTCAGCTCCATCTTCTGCATCTGTTTCTCCCCGCTCTCCTTTTCTGTGTGTATATGTGTGTATTATGTGTGTGTGTGAATGCGTGAGAGCATGCTGGTGCGTCTTTCAGATTCCACACCTGTCCATCAGGTGTCCTCTTGTGTGTTTCCCCGACTTCACACCTGCTGTTCATCTCCTCATCAGCTCTCGTGCTCTGGACACCTGCTGTCACAGCTGACTCCTATTACCTCATTACTTCATGTATAAGTAATTATACTGTAGTGGCTATGTCTGTTTCCTCTTTTATAACTTGTTATTATACGGCAAGTTTTTTGTAGAACACTATACTGTCAGTTTGGTGTTAGAATTCTCCAGAAGAATCGCAGACACACTCAGAACTTGTCTGCGTAGTTTGCACCCATTTCCTGTCCGATTGTCTGCACTGCCTTGGCGTTTTATGAAACTCAAACTCTTCAGGTCTGCCTGCTTGGTTGTTACTTATGCCTTGTTGTCTGCCGATTATTCGGGTTATTGTTTCCTTTGTATTGCTTGAGCATGAGCCTGTTTGCACCTGCATAAAACCATATTGTATAATACTGATCCTGCATCCTGAGTCTGCATTTGGGTCCATTCTTAAATGGAGTCTGTATGTGCTGTTATGTTGTAGAATGTGGGGCTTTTGTGTATTTTGCTCTCAGATCCAATGCACTGTATGAATGTTCCACTAGTTGAGGTAGACGCATGATGTACAAATGATTGTATGACATTACCAAAAAAATCATGCGTGGTCTGTTCTCTGGATCTAGCTTCGGAAAAAGAAAATGTCAGGGGTTATTCCTGGACTGGTCAAATGACTAATTTAGTTTCCTTCCACCTCTGTCTTTTACTTCACCCCCATATCATTTCTGCAGATCTCTCTCATATTCTAACAGTTTTGTCATTTTATTTCTTGGCATAAGTGAAATTAGTCTTATATTCTTGGTTTTGCTGAACAAAGAATTCTGTGCTTGAAATGAATCCAGACTAAAAAGCCTATACTATATATGGACATGTGTGTGTCTGTAGCGTGTATGTTAACTTTCCATATCTGGAATCCCGCAAAGCAAAACGAATGGATGAGCAAAACAACGAAAACAACAACCAAACAACAGAGTTAATACATTTCTGCTCTGATACACCGCTTTGAATAGAGATAAGAGCTAATTAACCAATCAGAATGCTTTGATCTAATTAACAAAACATGACTTTGTTTGATATCAGTAGACTGCAGTCTGGTAGCACGACAATACGTGAGGAGAGCTGCAAAATTTATCTTCGTCTTTCACTCATTTACTCCCATCTTTCACTCTGAGCTCAGTGGCACATCCTCGTGATCCACTGAGTCTAAAATTTGGAAATACACTGCACATCATTTGATTTTTTTGTCACTGCCGCGTCTGAGCGCAAAACAAGTACGGTGAATGACTGTGAATTCAAGTCATGCTCTTCACAGAGACAACAACGTTTTATAAATGAATAAATATTAGTGGAGTAATAACACGCAAACAGGTGCACATCAGTGAGCGTTTACATGCACATTAATGTCATGATATTATTAAAACATAATCACTAAAATATCTGCGCCGGCAAACGAAAACACTAATTACCCTGTTTGGCAAATGAATTGCTTACATAAAACAATACAATGAGTGTATTTACATACACATTAATAATACAATCTCTTTCAAAAGGCTGAAGTACTTTGTTTTGCATTCAGTTCTTGTGAGCGGCCCATTTACATTAACTTGAACTACTGAGATCATATCTCAAATATTAGAGAGCTGAATTAATTAGTCAGCATCCTGACTCATGAGTGTTCTATGATTATAAGATATGCTTAAAGACACAGACATGTTAAATAATGATGGCGTGACTAAATGTGGCACATACAGTCATGGATTCAAACAATACTTACTGTAAAGCAGAGTAAAGCACCAGTCTTTTTCAGATTATTTATGGTTAACCTGAGGGACAAAGGATCAGTGTGTGTGCAGGTGAACTTGTGCATTTACGTGTGGATGCCGTGTACGTTTTAAAAGGTTAACTATCAAGTCAAATGTATCCAGAACGCTCAAAGGAGACGAGTCCAAGTTGTCATGGCAACAAGTTAAACAACCAGAGGGGAAAGAAAGAATAACTGGAAGAAGCTCAAACAGGAGCTGAAATGTTTTAAAGAGAAAGTAAGCAATAAGAGCAATACTTATTTGTAAACACACTTTGGAGATGCCCCACATCTCATCAGTCATCACTGAGGATATCGTGTTCTACTGTGTTAACTCCAAACTCATTAAAAGCTCATTTCCCTTCTGTCTTTAACATCTCCACTGAGGACCTTATTTATTCAGTCGAAACTATAGGCCTCTTGATATATCATCTAGTATGTAGAGAAAGTAGTGCAAAAAAATCACATCATTATCATTTTGGAAACTAATCTACTTACATAAAAGGTGCTTATAGGTACTAACAGTGGCTATGTTCTTTATACTTATGTATTACTATATTTCCACCAGATTAGTTCTATAGCCATGACAATACAATGCATCTCTGGAGAGAAAAAACTGTCTAAATGCATCTCGAAGGACGTGAAATAAAAAGAAAAGAAAAAAATCATGAAACTACTCAAAGTCCTTGAAATACAGGTAAGTTGTGGAAAGTTACATCAGACTCATTTCTGTCATGCTTTTAGTATTCTGAACTGTTTGCTCATGTTTTTGTGCACAGCTTGCTGCAAAGGGCAGCTTGGTTTTACTGGAAAGACCTTTATGTCAACGGGGCTGCCGGGAGAAAATAAATCCATTCAAAAACAGATGCTTTACAAATTTTCTGAACAAAACAATAAGTGATAGACAATTACTTTGTTCTGACTTTACAAATTTGTGACATCGAGTAATGTCTGCTACAAAGGAAGGCTGTTTAAATCCAGTCACATCTCAAATCAATTCAGCTCTTTGATCACATCACATCTCCCTCATCTTTCTTTCTTTCTTTCTCTCCAGTGTGAGAAAATGAGATGCCGCAAAAGATACGAGGGGAGAAAGAGAAATGAAGATATCGAGAAAGAGAGGGTTGTCATGACTGCGATCAATCCGTGTATATACTTCCTTGCCTAGTCTGTACATTTAAAAAGAAAAGAATTGCAATATAGGTATTTAAATAGTTACATTATCAGAAACAAATTAATATGTCTAGTATTCCAATGGCTCCTGTAAAGTTTCTACACTGGAGAAAATATTTATCAAATTAATTCATGAAATCGCCAAATTAAATTTGGTCATTTAAACATAAAAGAAATTCTTATTCTGAAGAGAAGTTAGACAGTGCACAGTCCTTTAGCTCAGTCTAACCTCTAAATTTCCCTCACAATTCTGCACTTTGTATTCCCTTTAAGACTCCCTGCTCGTGGGAACATGAGGTTCTTTGTAATATTGTATTTTAAATAAGTAATTAAATGTTAAAATTGTTATTTTACAAGGCTGCATTCAACACAATTTCAGTAAGAAGCACTAAATCCACATATTGGACAATTCCTTTGTGGTTCATAAAACCTTTTGATAGACGAATGTCCAGATGCGAAATATTATTCCATTGTCCGTTAAACTAAAGCTTTACCCCGGGCCTCATCTACGCCTCGGGTTGAACAAAAAAGATAATTCTTTCATTTGCTTTTGGACATCCATGAAATGTTGGAGTACAAATAATTTGATCATGAAATGTGAAGTCCAGAATTTATTACTGGATCCAGAACAGCTTTCACAAAGTCTTCTGACTTGCTCTGCTGAGATACAGCATGCTCACAGGGATTTATGCAGCTTAACGGTTGTTAAAAGATTGATGTCAATATTTAGCAGTTTAGCACTTGAGGTTTAGAAAGTACAGCTCATCCCAGAAATTTGCTGTAAAAGGCTTGAACCAGCATGTTTATCGTTGTGTTCGGTGTGTCTAATTCACACTGTTTCTGCTTTTTTTTTTTTTTTTACTGTTCCTCCTTTCCTTTTCATCAAAGCAAAAAGACCTTGTGCATCTTGAACTTCAGACTACTCCAAATTAAATTCTCTTCATGTGTTTTGCACATGTTGTACACTGGATACTGAATATTCTCACAAAATGTAGTTGTAATAATATTACTAATCTTACTGTAAGAAAAAAAGTAAAAGCCTTGAAACATCTTTTTCCATAATCACTGCTGAACAAGTAAATAGAGTGAGCGGTGTGGCCCGTTTAAAAAGATGGCTTGTAGGCTATTTTACTTCCTGAATATATTATTTGCATTATCATAGGTCTGCCTCATGATGTTCTGACAAGCACAGTCTACATTTGACCATGGCCCTCACATACTTACTGAATGTGTAATGGCTGATAGTGGGGGAAACTTGAACTACACACTTACTGTCTCTGTAACGGTTGACGGGCCAGAAAACATTGACCCACTACATATTAAAAATTTACAAATGAAGGATAAAGACAAGGTTCACCCCTGTAGTTCACCTGGTAAAGTGCCTGTCCCATAGGCGTGCAGGCAGGGTTCAATTCAGATCTGTGGTGTCATCCTTCCTCTCTCTTTCTCCCCAGCTTCCTGTCTCTCCACAACTTTCTGTCTCAAATAAAGACATAAAAAAGCACACCCAAAAAGACTAACTAACTAAATGTGAAGATAAAGGTGAGCTTGGTCAACATTTGCAGAGTTCGGGAGTCAGGTATAAGACAAGCGCTTTTAAAGCCATTACACACTGCAAACAAAGTAATATAAACCTCGCCACAAGAGCCATACTGGAGATGTTCTACCCAGTTTTAACCAATTACATTTTCTGTGTACCGTGATACTGGTCACTACTTACACCACTGTTGACCTTAGAAGGATGGGCAGAACATATGGTGAGTTTAAGCTCGTCCCCACAGATCCCACCCTTGTTAGTACAGGCAAGCCAAGTTTTTTTGGGGGGGGTAGTCGGGTTTTTAGTTGGGTAGACTAACCCCCAAATTCCACCAGGCGCGGATGCACTGTGTTCGGTGTGAAATGTATTTCACAAACTAGTTGCTAGCAAGTTTCCATGAAGACACAGCTGACTCTGGATCTCTACGTGCTCAGCTATGTATTCTGCTAATGCTACATATGTTGCACACAGAGCTGAAAGGATACCGACAGCCTATTAAAAATGGTTTGCAACACTAAAAGCTACTTAATGTCTCTTTTTAATTTGCTAGAAAGAAACTCACTAATGACAAATACCTTAGACCAACCCAACCCTAATGATAGCTGCATTCTACTAACTCCTTGATTCTACCAGGCACGGCTCTGTGGTGTGGGTGCTGTTTTGGTCTGTTCTCCATGCAGCTTCATTTTCTGCACAGGGTGTTTTATTTTGAAAATTGAACAGATTCTCTATGCTGTTTCTCTGACTTCCTACCAGCTTGATTTGCAGCGGTGTATTCGCCACGTAGCAGAACAGAAAACAACTGCTGGCGGATCGCAAGCACTGTCTAGAACAGCCGTGATCATCTCCAGCAGCCACATCACAGCTGTGTTCTGTGGAATCAAGCAGTTGTAGAGGTCCTGCTATTGTGTGCCCTAGTTCACTGTCACTTATTGGCAGGGTCAGTCATACTGCAGACAGACAAAGATGACTGTTTGTTTCACATTTATGTCAGAATTTGCTGTGAATGTGACTCAACAAAGAGGCTTCGAGCAAGCCACACAACACAATAGGTGTCATTCATACTGTGAATGAGATTCATGAACAATGAATGAACAATCAAATATCTTTGAGCTACCGACCCACAGCATCAATATTTGATGACCTGAGAGCACCTGTTGTCTTCCGCGGAACGCTCTGAACCAATTTGTTTGTTTCCTGTTTACGACCATATTTGACGACCTGGGATTCAGACTCACCAATCAACCATCTTTCTCCGGAATAAGTGACCCAGTGTTGCCCGGGCACAGTTTCATAATGAACCGAAAATATTTTTACACCTCAGGTGGAACTTAGTTTTCACTTTCACTTTCCGGTGGAGCCTCAGGGCACCGCTGAAGAGAGAGTAAAACAAATTACAGCAGAGAGCTGGCTGAGAAACTGTTCAAAAAGTTGTTATGGAGTCCATAGTTATAGAGCAAACACCTGCGTGGACACTCAGCACAGAAAAATAAAGAGAGGAGAGGAGTGTTCTGTTTGCAGTTTAACCACAAGACCACGAGCCAACAGTTGCAAAGTTTCTCCAACAAATCAAACTCAGAGTTTTTAAGGAGCTTGTTAAAAAAAAAAAAAATGAAACAAAGAAATGAACGTGAACTTTGGGACTGTGAACTTAATTTAAGAAAAGCAAGGTGAGCACAATGAAAATAAATTACAACAAATAGAACTATACCCTACTCTCAACTTACAATGGGAAACAGTTTCTGTTAAGGTTTAACTACTCCTGATAACCAGGTGTAGGCTGCTCTTGTTTTAGGTGTTTCGAATATGCTGCACATGTTGCCTGCAAATAAACAAACAGTTGTCAACTCATTGTACTTTATCATTTCTTAATTTTGATACTTTATCCATCAATTTATCTATAACCGCTTATCCTCATCAGGGTCACTGTGGGGCTGGAGCCTACAGTAATTTTCGGACTGTTGAGTGCACCTACATATATAGGCCGCACTTGAATATAAGCCGCAGGTTTTCATGTTGTAACATGAGATATTTACACAGAAAGACGGTACACGGAAGATTTTTTTTTTGTTTTAATTTAAGACACGCTTTTTTTCAAACTGTGCCTGAAAATCGGCAGTACAGCATCAACACAGCACTAACACGGAATCAACCCGGGATGAACATGCCTGCATGGTTACGAAAAAAACAGCAGTTCGGGCCATCTGTTTTATGTCCACTGAAAGCTTTTGTCGACTTTTTACATTGACTAAGTTCTTCCCGCTGCCGCCTCCAATGTCGCACCATTGATTCATTGATGCCAAGATTACGTGCAATAGCTCTATTTCCTTCTTTGACGGCCAGATCGATTGCCTTTAACTTAAAGCTGCATCATATGCATTTCTTCGTGTGTTTTCCATGATAAGGGTGTGTGCATGATGTGCATGAAGTTCAAAATCAAAATCAAAACTAGTGTCTTCTTCGGCGCATAATCTTTCCCCACATGTCTGTCTCACTTTTGCGTTTACTGCTAGAGAGTGCCCCCCGGTGGCAGTAAAAATCTATAAATTAGCCGCACCGTTGTATAGGCCGCAGGGTTCAAAGCGTGTGAAAAAAGTAGCGCCTTATAGTCTGAAAATTACAGTAATTTTAATACTTTATATGTTGATAAAAACATTTAAATAAGTAATGTAGCCAAGCCATAGGATATATATAGCATTTTATATTTAAAATTGATTGATTCAATTGTTTACTAGAGCATAAAGTTCTTCATAACTTCATAACCTCTTAATTTTGTTCACAAAATGTGCCTGGACCCTCCTAGACGGTCCGAGGTCCACCCACTGCAGTCAAAATCCTGTGGGAAACATTGTGACTCCACCTTTACAGGAACTGAACCATTGTTGCTGTTCTGCGTATGCTGTGCAACCAGTCCACTGTGCTCACTGGAATGCACGACCAAGCAGGAGGTACAAGCTCAGATTTTAGGGCAGTGCTCAAGCAAACACAATTATTTTCTTATCAGTCTTTACTAATGTATGCAGTTTAACATTTAATAGGGATGTTAAGGAGGGTGAAATGTTCACTGGGTCAAGAGGCTGACTCAAGGACAGATGAAACACAGGGGAGTAAATTGTGTTGACAGAGCATTAGACAGGCGGAACAAAAGACCAGGGGAATGTGAAAAAAAAAAAAAGTACTTTTAATAGAAACTTTTGATATAGTTCAAATAAGGTGAAGAGCACAGCAGGCATTCAAGGCAGAGGGACTTCAGTAACAATTCATGAAATGTTTTGAAATGTTGCCTCTGTCGCTTTCGCTCTCCCTTTTATCAGTGTGGATTCCTCGTAAGTTACAAATCAGTCTCTTTCACTTCTGTCAGCATCTTCCTCCCTTTTCTGAAACCTTGCCTTTCTCTTCCCAAAGGCTTCTCCTCTGGGTGAACTTTGGGACTGATTACAGACACAAAACAGATTAGGATACAAACACACAGGCAAATACACATCCATTTACTTCTGTACGCCAGGAGCAGTTTGCATTATGTGTGTGAATATTAGCCACCTGCACAACCATGCAAATGCAACCTTTTGTCTGGGTATAGTACAGATTGGAGGGTTAGTTTTACTTTCTTAGTGAATATTTAGGCTTAAATGAGATGGATTATCTTTGCTGTAATATTCATGAGATTATGTGTCCAACAACTTCCTGATAATACAGCTAAATTAGGGTTAAATGAGGCCCCGGTTGGTCAGTGGATTCAAGCCAAGTACAGTCTTGTTAGGTGGAAACAGAGCTTACCACTTATCAAGAATACTCCTTATGTATGATGTGGAAAAACTGTTCAGAAATCCACATGATGGCTAAGAAATTATTAACATCTTTCCTTGAAAAAGACTTTAACCTGTGCCCAAAGCTGAGTATATAATTTTTTAGACTGATGGTTTGCATTTTCTTGGATAATTGTGTCCACCCAACTGAATTACACAGAGGAGATGCTAAATGCCTGCTACTAAATGGTTTGTATGGCTCTGAGCCAGTGTTTTAATGACATACACACCTACAGTATGTGCTGGTCTTTTTTCTTACACATCTATACAGCTCCCAGTTGTCTGTTTTTTAGCACTAAATGTATCATTAATATTCACCCTCATAATAGAAAATGGCTGATTTCAGAAAACTGTCATTGGAGACATGCTTCATCCTACTCTGCAGCAAATAATTACACCATGTTCTGGTGATAAATTACATTCCTCCTCTCTCTCCTCTCATTTCCTCTGCCCCTTTACCCCCTTGCGTGCTCCCCTCTTATTTTCTTCTTCGGTTCTCCAGTCTTTCAAACATTTCAATGACTCAAATGCAATTATGGCCTACTTTTAAAGTATGTTTCAGACAGAATGTGAATGATCGTACAGGGAAGGGCCACATCTTACCACAATAGACAGATTCTTCACCCGACTGCTGTCCTCAAGAGCTTCCTTCCTGTTTTCAATTTCTTTTAAACTCATCAGCGCTTCCTCTGCTTTTCCCTTAATCCGCCTCTCCACTTTCCTCTTTCCATTCCATTTATCGCCGTATACCTTCCATCTCCCACCCCTTACTTGATTCTCTTCATTAACAATAAATTACAACGTTGTTTTTGACGTGTGACATTTCCTCTCCTCCCTATCCGAGCTTCTGCTCTGACACAAGGAACCTCTACTTTGACATATGACATGTGAAAGCTCTGACATATGAAACCTTGTGCCCTCCCCCTCCCCTGCTCTCCCTCTTTCCTTTTCATACATCCCTTCTCGCTTCACTTCTACCTTATTTTTACTCTGGAGCTCTCAATTACACCATCTACCCCTGACATGTATGTGATGATGTCGTCTCTTTTTTCATCACATCTTTGTGTATTTCCTTCCCTGCTTTCTGCACTCATCTCCTATCAACTCATTAACTGTCTTCCTGTGCTCTCTCATTTTCTATATGCCCAGTCTAATCTGCTCTTGTGGCGCAGATGTTGAAAATTCTTGTTTTCTCCTTAGAACGTAATCCCATCCTTCCCCTCTGTGAAGCTTCCTAGTCCTTGTTTCTCTTCTCTCTCACGTTTTTACCAATCAGTGAACACTGGTCTGGATTATGATTGGATTAGCACACTTTTGAGATGTTTGCAGAGTCTGTCCTGGTTTAGGGTGCAAAGGATATACTGCAAAACTAAGGAATATGATGCAAAGCTACTGGCTGTTACTGAAGGGTGGAAGTAACGAATCATAACTTTTCACTTTTTTTGGGGTACTTGTATTTTTCAACCCTGTAATTTAAACTTTTACTTACTGTGAGTATGTATTCCATTATGCAATTCTCTCATAGGCCTACAATTTAAATTATATCCAAACTTCTCATCTGAATTTTCGTAGCCAATTGCCAGTGAGGTAGAAGCGCCCCGAAGCAGTACCTGATTGGGCTGTTCAGACAGACCATCATGATACAGAGCTGCAGAGTTTCAGCATCTGTTCTATTTTTTTTCCGTGCACCGCAAGCAAATCTGGCAAGAAAACACACTGCAGCCCAATAAAAACCATTAAAAAAAACACTGCAGCAGGTACAGGTTTCTGGAGGTGACCACATTGACCAGAACAGCACAGGAGTTGGGAATAATTTATGGACTGAAGATTCAGAGACATATAAACCTCTGGCCCTGCTGCGCGTTTGCACTGCATTGGGAGAGATTTATGCTAATTACATGCATTCCACACAGGTTCAAAAGCATTTTTAGTAGCTTTTAACAGACACGATTCCTGCTTCATCTTTATATTTGTGTAGAAAACAAATTGCCTTAGTTTGATCCATTCATACCTTTTATCATTTATGAGATGTATTATGTGTTTGTACTTTGTAGATATTTGTAGAAATGTTCTACATGAATCTGTCTTTCCAATTGACCGCCTGCTTTTGATAATTCATTAAACGGTTAAAAATGAACAAATACTGCGTGGTCTTTTAGAAGAATACTTTCTAATTTTACTTAAAACCCCATTTTGTAACTTTTCTACCATAAAATAACATTTTTAATCATTTTGAAGCTATTCTGACTTGTAATCAGGTGAGTGCTGTCTCTGTCATTCCCACTCTGCACCTCTGCATCTGTTCTTGTAACTTTGTGCTCCAGGTACGTAACACATTATGGCACAAAGTCACACCACTGATTTTGATGAAACTGGATCATATTTTATGGAGAAAATGTTTTCTGGTTTTCCCCTCTGATGTCCTCAAGCTGCTTCACATCAACTCTGTGATTTATAGTTTCCTGATAGACAGTAAAGTAAAATGCTGCAAACTATAACTGCTGTTAGCCAGTGTTAGCTTAGTTTGTTTGCCCGGCTGCCTGGACTGTGACCTTGAAGCACCAAGGGAGTGTCAGTGTTTGGATGTCGTGAACTGGCGCTGGTCAAGCAGGCAACTTAACCAGGCTCAGCAGCCCCTATGGACATACTGGCAGAGGAAGAGGGACCATGAGGCCGACGCAGGTAGCTAAGAAGAAAAAAGGGTGACCGAGCAAGAAGCCGTGAAGAGTAAATCTGGGACTGACGCTGAGTCGTTGGCAGTGAAATAAAAAAGCTGAAGTACAGATGCTGAGCTGAGCTTTTCGCTGGCTGCTATGTCTTGTGTTGTTGCATTTGGTAATATAATATAATCATAACAAATAGATGTGTAAACTGACTATATTTACCCACAGTGATATTCCCTTTTTTTTTCAATTTAGCGCCCCCAGTTTTCATGAAATGTTGCTTCAAGTATTTTTTGTTTTTCTGGTAGTTTTACTTATAGTTAAGTAATATTTCAATCATGTAACAATACTACTATTTGAGTACAGATTTCCAGTACTCTTTCCACCCCTGATGATAAGACAGTTACGTAAACAAATGTATGTCCTACTTATTGCCTCTTACTGGCCATGCCTGTAACGGGGTCAGGTCCAGCAGGTGGAAGACAATGCGATGATACAATTTCTTGAGCTCTGGTGCACAAAGATGTCAAAGACTTGATCCATTCACCCCCATGCTCTACACTGACAACATGGCAACAGGCATGAGGCACAGACCATCTCTTTCTTCTTTTTGACCTACCTTTGTGGTGGAGTTTGCTGCAACAAATGTGCTTAGGAAGGTAACAGGATGATTGTCAAACCAGTTAACACCCTTAGGTCAAAATGCCTGAATTCTTTTCTCAAGCATAAATTGCATCATCTGCTCTCAAATAGAACACCTCTGCCCTGAAATTTTGTGCCTTTTTCCTGTTCATCTCTTCTCCACCTCCTCATTGTCTGTACTCTTCTCCTCTGCTCCTCCTCTAACTCCATCTGGCTTTTCTGTCCTCTGCACCCCTCTCCTCATCCTCTGCCTTCTTATCTGCTCTATTCCTCTGGTTGCACTCGTTCTTTCTGGTCATTCCCCCTTCTTGCCTCATCTTTCCCCATTGTCTCCTCCCTACCTCTTGTTTTCTCTCGGTTGCTGAGCACTTCTAATCTCACCTCCCCGACTTTTTCTCACCTTTTCTTTCCTCAACTCTCCTCTCACCCCTTCACTTTCCCCCTTCTCTTGTAATCTCTTCTCATCTCGTCTTCCTCTCTACTTTCCATCTACTCTTCTCCACCCCTGCTGCTACATCCCTCCGTCTCAAAGTATTAGAGCTATTGTTCTCACGTCGATTAACATTGCAAATCCCTTTTCTTGTTCCCTGTAGCCTGGATCCAGCCACATGAATCATTTGTCTCCTTCGCTGCTCATATTTGCTTCATGTGATATTTTGAATTTTCTGATTCATGTTATTGGTAATGCTTTCTTTGAGGGATGCTTCCCTTGTATTCATCATTTCCTAGACCATTCATATTCCAGACCTCATCATAGATGGTTCCCAACCACTCATGGAGGGAAATGGTTGCTTTACTCATATGGGCACATGTAATCATCTGGGCTCATATTGGTATGCCTAATTAGAGTGCTTTATGACTGCACACTCACAGAAGACTGCACTGTCCAAATCACACAAATTACACTGTTCGGGGTCAGTGAGTAAATATGTTTAAATAAAGGACCATGACTCACCAGGCTGGATTTAGATTACCTCTCTTCTTTTATCTTCAACACACTCCTCTCCATATTACCCAATTTCCCCTCTGAGAAAGTCTCTCTTTTTCCTTCTACTTTGCCTCTTTGTCTTCATTCTCTCATTTTTCCTTCCCCTCCTTTGTGCCTCTTCTTTCCATTCTTCGACTCATCTCTTCTAATTATTTCCTCACTGAGATTTCAACACATCATCAGTCTTTTGCAGAGAACGTGCATCTCCAAACCTTCCTTATCTAAATTGTGAGAAAACTGGTTACCAAAATGGCTGGCTTTTTGACATTTTACAGTACATCATCACAGGCATAATCAAAAGGGGCTCCATATATTTAAAACATGCCTGTGCAATTTTTCAATTATGATATAGAAGAGAAGGAGTTTCATCAGAACGCTGTATATAATAATACTGCTGTGATATGCAGATCAAATGCCATCCAATCTGCTGTGGAATTTAATAGAACTGTAAATTGACATATTGCTCATGAAGAGGAGAGCGCTACGCTTCAATCACTGTCATACTATGAACACACACACACACACGGAAGTCACATGTTCACTGGTACAGTAAATCTAACTATGCACACGCAACTACACACTGGAATGTGTGTGCATGTTCACACAAGCATTCACATATGCACTCACACACTCACACACATGAAGACTATATGTGCTGAGTGACCCAAGGGTGAACTGAAGCTGATTGCAGTCATCTGTCTGTTAACTACATTTTCTATAGGGGGATGACACAGTGATTAATGAAAGATGGAGAGAGGGAGAATTTGAAGGGAAATGGAGTATGGGAGACATAAAGAGATAGACAAAGAGAGAATAGAGAGAGTGAGACAGGAAAAGAATGAAAGACGGAGAGAGAGACAAAGATAATCAAAGAGGCAGTCAGAGAGGGAGAGAAAGATGTAATCATGATGAGAGAAGGCGAAAAGAAAAAGAGATAATCATCCCACTTTCCACTTACAGTGTTAGATGCTGATTGGTTGGATGACCTCTGGGCCAACCCTCTCTTGGCGCTATTAGCGACGAGATGACTGATGGTGGAAATATAGTCCAAAGAGGGCCAAAAGAGTTGGACAAGGAGATAGTGTTGCTGCTCCCTCATGGCCAACTCCGGGTCTAATTTTTTAAACTGCAGGTCAAGACCCAAACTGGGCTGGACTCTGTTATCCTCACATGACAGAGGTGCTAATATGCTTTAATGAGCCTTGGTCCCAAGGTGACAGAATACATGTACTCATTTTTGGCTCCCACATGACAGGAGTACTAGTATGTCGTAATGAGCCTGGCTCCCAGGGTAAGATACTACATTTGCTCAGTTTGTGTCCCAAAATGACACGAGGACTAATATGTTTTAATGAGCCGGAGAGACAACATTTACTTGTTAGGATCTCCATGTGAAAAGCGTTGTGGTTTCATCTAATGAGCCTATAGGTCCCAAGCTGACAGACTACTCAGTTTGGGTCCCCACATGTTATGTTTAAACAAGTTTGGCTCCCAGGTTTTATGTTTTTTTTTTTTACATTTGGAGTGTTGTGCTGCTCTAATCCAGAGTGGTTTGTGAATAATGAATGCAAATGTAGACTAAAAATACATTACAAGCAGCAAAAAATGAGGCAATAAATTTCACGGTCTTAGCGCTTTTTCGGTACTCCTGTGACAATACAGCTCACGTCAGAGTGAAGAAACATAATTTTATCTTGTGTAAGCTAAGAGTTTAAGGGTTGTTGTTTTTTTTAGAAGAATAAGTGAGTCGAGGTGAGTGGGAAGAGAGTGACGTGAGGTAGACTGGGAGCTGCTCTGCTATTCTCGAAGAAGTGATGGGGTCATTTCACCTGTGAGGAGGCGGAGAGTGCCAACTGGATGTAGTTTTAATTCTGTTGAGGAGTACTGTCTGAAAATTTGTCATATATATTACCCTCACTGTGCTGAAGCAGTTATTTTTTCTAGGAAGAGAAGGGAAAGGGATTTTGCTGTAGTGAGCTGGAAAAGCTGGAAATGTGTCACGGTCCTAAACATGCACAGATTTCATGCTTATTACATCAACAATATCATAGTATTTCCAACGAGGATAGATAACTGCCTCCTTCTACAGCTTTTGCTAATCACGCTGCAGAGCAGACACCCTCTTAGAAACATTTTATAGTAGTATTTATATTCGTACAGAAGACTGATATTTTTGTGCCAATTTATCGTCCATGTTATTTTTACTTAAACATCAATACTTGTGTTAAGTGGATTTTAAAATGAAAGCAGTTTGCTGAAATTAGATAAGTCTTTTCATCAACTAAATGTAGACCAAAACATCCTTGGTTGTGTTGACTACAAATAAAAATATTAGGGATGAATTTGGCTCATTGATATTGACTTTATAACCAAACCCAGCTGCAAAAATTGGTGTAAGGGTAACAGAGGTGCAGAGGCTAACACTTAACATATTATTTTGATGCACCCATGACAAGGGTGATGGCATAAGACAAAACGACCTGAAAGGAAAAATGAAAAGAAGATAACCGCAGCTTATTGATATCATAACCATTATGCCCAGCAAGAGAAATCACACACTATTAACCATCACATACTGATGTGATGGAATTTTCTATTCTAGCATGCCACATATGGGGTTTATACGGCGTCAAGCATGTCTCACTGTAGGGACAGAATCAAATCAAGGGTTGTGAGAGACACTGTCTTTTGTCCTTGAGACAGAGCAGCTGTATGTTTGTGTTTAAGAAAGCAGGCGAGGTTCTGATCATCACTATGGTAACCAAGGTCAGAGGACATGACCGTCTTACTCCCTAGACACAACAGATAATAATGTAGAAGCCTCTGCAAAGTCAGACAACAATGTTAGTGTATTTCCTTATTTAGAACTAATAATTAATTGACAAAAAAACATATACAGTAGATGCATTAAGTGTGACCATGACTGACAAAGTGTTGGTGTCACTGCACTGAGGGCATGTAGACAAGCCAGAGTGGACAGCTTCTTCAGAACTGAGGCAGCTTTATGCAACAAGAAGTACTGTCCTTGATCAAGCTTCAGTATAAGACATCTTGGACTCCTGCACACTCTCTTTACTGACTAAACTGATTATAAATGGATAAAGTTCTCCACATCTATAGACACTAAACTACTTTATCCAATAACCTATATTTCATAGTGAATGTCTGTTGTTTGTTTGGACTTATTAGCCCATATATTAACATGTAGGTTCTTTGTATTCATCTATGAATATATGCAGAATAATTTACAATCATTTTAAACAAGTTTCCTTTTATGTTTCATGTTTTCCATGCATATTCTAATTATATGAGCGTTCCAGTCAACTGTTTGATTTCCATTCCCATGATCATACTGTACAGTTCACAACTGAATTCAGTTTGACTGCTGTAGGGAAATATCTGAGAAAGTGAAAATCTTTGGAAGCAACAAGCCTCCCAAGCGACAAACACACACACTTTACCACGTTGACACACGAACAACACAAACTGACTAAATGCAAAAATCAGATGATGTGAAGACTTTCTTCACATCACTAATTCTGATTACACCTTTAGATAAAAATAGTGACAAGTTATTGATTTCATGCCATTTAAACTACAAACATCACAATATATGCTTTTCTATGAAGATACACCAGCACTGATAGCTGGTGATGTTAGGTAAATATTTGTTAAATGTCAAGAATGAACAGCAGGAAGCTAACACAGCCACACGAGATTGTTTGTTACACAGAACCATCTGGCATTTCATCGCTGAAAACTGGAAAACGGCAGGCACGAAAAAAAATAAAGGCCAGGTGATTGGATTAATCATCTGCCTATCATCCTCTACCATGGGCAAATTTCAGCCAATCAGATTCTAGTCAGACTCTTACCGGCCAATCAGGAGAAGAGCGAAAACATCCATCACGAAAAAAAACATGTGTCATTGTTATGCCCCAGTCTAGGATTGCCTAGGGCATAACTTGAATAGGCCCCATCTTCCCCAAGTCCCAAGTAGCCACGTACAACAGACTTAGGTTTGAATGAAAAGAAAATGATTTATTCTCACCAAAACTCACAGAGATCATATAACTATAACTAAGGTATCTTCAGGGTGGACCAAGGCCAAAATAACAACCAAAACAATTCTATCTGGAAAATAAGACACTAACCTCAGAAAACAAATGACAATTGACTTACCTCCCTAACTAACTTAAACAGGAGAAAAAATAGGATCAACAAAACTGGCAGTCCACCCCTACTATTCAAAAGAAACGATCTACTAGCTCAAACAAAGGATTCTCAAAAGGACGTGTGGCTGGTTGGTAGAAGAGGAGGAGGAGGAAATGCCGGATGCTCTCCAACGGCGGCCATCTTGGCTCCTTATATTCTCCTGGGGTTTCCTGGCAGCATCCAATCAGGGCTAGGCCTGGAATCACTCCACCAATCACTGTTCGGGGATGGCACATTCCTATTTGCATATTTGATTGAAAAGAAAAAAAAACATGGCCACACACAAGCACAGTAGACTACACAAAATATGACCACACTCATAACAGTCATTCTTTGCCCTTCTTTCAATCAAGAAATTTTCTCAATTTCTAGCAACATTTATGGCTGGCTTCATTTCATGTACCCAGCTTTTAAATCTGCCTGACTAGCAACTTAAGCTGTAAAATAAAAGTTTAATTTGACATGTGTCCGATATTTTGACAGACAGAGAGAGAACTTTGGTCAAAAAACATACAGTCAACGAGAGTGAGCAAGCGCTGGCCAGTTAATCAGCGAAATAAAAAGTTATTTCATGATTATTTCACAGCGGTTACATTCAGCACACCCCACCAGCAAGCGACTTCAGCCCCACCCACCGCCACAAAGCCTGGTCTGAATGATCTGGTCTGAATGCGGGTTAAACCTTGCGTTAAACCACACGTGTAGCTCATGCCATAGCTGCAGGTCCTCATAGCACATGACTAGTCCATATTTATGATTATGATTATGGTATTGATTTATTTTGTCTTACTGAAACCTGGCTGCAGGAGGATGAATATGTTAGTTTAAATGAATCCACTCCTCCCAGTCATTGTAATACTCATATTCCTCGAAGTACTGGTCGAGGTGGTGGAGTTGGAGCCATATTTGACTCAAGTCTATTAATAAATCCTAAACCTAAACTAAATTATAACTCGTTTGAAAGTCTTGTTCTTAGCCTTGCTCACCCAACCTGGAAAACATTACAGCCAATTCTATTTGTTATAGTATATCGTGCTCCTGGTCCTTACTCTGAATTTTTATCTGAATTTGCAGAATTTGCATCAGGCTTGATCCTTAAAACAGATAAAGTAATTATTGTAGGTGATTTTAATATTCATGTGGACAACCACAATGATAGTCTTAGTACTGCGTTTATCTCTTTGTTAGATTCAATTGGCTTCTGTCAGAGTGTAAATAAACCGACTCATTGTCTGAACCACACTCTTGATCTTGTTCTCTCATATGGCATTGAAATTGATCATCTAATAGTCTTTCCACAGAATCCTCTTCTGTCTGACCATATTTTAATAACCTTTGAGTTCACATTACTGGACTATAAGCCTTTTGGCAGAAACTCCGACAGCAGATGTTTATCTGATAGTGCTGTAGCCAAATTTAAGGAAGTGATTCCCTCAGTATTGAATTCAATGACTTGTCTCAATGTAGCAGAGGACTTGTCTGCTTCCTTTAGCCCCTCACAAATAGATCATCTTGTTGATAGTACTACAGGCTCATTACGAACAACTCTAGACTCTATTGCACCTCTGAAAAAGAAGATAATTAAACAAAGGAGGTTAGCACCATGGTATAGCCAGCAGACTCGCAACTTAAAGCAAGAGGCACGTAAATCTGAACACAAATGGCGTGCCACTAAACTGGAAGAATCTCGTTTAGCCTGGCAAGATAATCTTAAAACATACAGGAAGGCTCTCCGTAGTGCCAGAGCAGCCTACTACTCTTCATTAATAGAGGAAAATAAGAACAACCCCAGGTTTCTCTTCAGCACTGTAGCCAGGCTAACAGAGAGCCACAGCTCTATTGAGCCATCCATTCCTTTAGGTCTAAGTAGCAATGACTTCATGAGCTTCTTTTAATGATAAAATTATAACTATTAGAGACAAAATTCATCACCTCTTGCCCTCAACAGGCACTGATCTGCATTCTGATACAGCAAGTTTGGAAACAGCTGTAAAACCTGATATATATTTAGACTGTTTTTCTCCAATCGACCTTCATCAAATAACTTCAATAATTTCTTCATCTAAGTCGTCAACCTGTCTCTTAGATCCCATCCCAACCAGGCTGGTCAAGGATGTTTTCCTCTAGTTGCCCTTCTTTATTGGATATGATTAATCTGTCTTTATTATCAGGATATGTACCACAGTCCTTTAAAGTAGCTGTAATTAAACCTCTTCTTAAAAAGCCCACTCTAGACCCAGAGGTTTTAGCCAATTCAGACCGATATCAAACCTTCCTTTTCTCTAAGATACTTGAGAAAGCTGTAGCCAATCAGCTGTGCGACTTTCTCCATAAGAACAGTTTATATGAGGATTTTCAGTCAGGATTTAGAGTGCTCATAGCACAGAGACCGCACTAGTCAAAGTTACAACGACCTCCTAATGGCATCAGACAAAGGACTCATCTCTGTACTTGTCCTGTTAGATCTTAGTGCCGCATTTGACACCATTGACCATCAAATTCTTTTACAGAGACTGGAACATCAAATTGGCATCAAAGGAACCGCCTAAGCTGGTTTAAGTCTTATTTTTTAGATCGTTCTCAGTTTGTTCTAGTCAATGATGAATCCTCCATGCATACCAAAGTTTGTCTGGAGTCCCACAAGGTTCTGTACTGGACCACTTCTATTCAGTTTTATATGCTTCCTCTAGGGAACATTATTAGGAATCACTCCGTTAATTTTCATTGTTATGCCGACGACACCCAATTATATTTATCGATCAAGCCTGATGAAACCAATCAATTAACTAAACTCCAAGCATGCCTTAAAGATATAAAAGTTGGATGACCTTCAATTTTCTGATGTTAAATTCAGACAAAACTGAAGTTCTTGTAATTGGACCCAAAAACATCAGAGACTCTCTCTCTAGAGACTTAGTTACCTTAGATGGGATCACCCTGGCCTCCAGCTCCACGCAAAGAATCTTGGAGTTGTTTTTGATCAGGATTTGTCCTTTAATGTCCACATAAAACAAATTTCAAGGACTGCATTCTTCCATTTCGCAACATTGCCAAAATCAGACGCATTGTATCTCAAGCAGATGCAGAAAAACTAGTCCACGCATTTGTTACTTCTAGGCTGGACTATTGTAACTCATTGTTATCAGGCTGCTCCAATAAGTCTCTTAGGACTTTGCAGCTAATTCAGAATGCTGCTGCCGTGTTCTGACAGGAACCAAGATCAGAGATCACATCTCTCCCATTTTGGCTTCCTTGCATTGGCTACCTGTTAAATCTAGAATAGAATTTAAAATTCTTCTCCTTACATACAAAGCTCTTCATGGTCAGGCACCATCATATCTAAAGAGCTCATAGTACCTTACTCCCTCTAGAACACTGCGCTCTCAGAATGCTGGGTTCCTTGTAGTTCCTATAGTTTCCAAAGTAGATTGGGAGCCAGAGCTTTCAGCTATCAAGCTCCTTTCTGTGGAACAAACTACCATTTTGGGTTCGGGAGGCAGACACGGTCAACACTTTTAAGAGTAAACTTAAGACTTTCCTTTTTGATAGAGCTTATAGTTAGGGCTGGCTCAGGTCATCCCTTAGTTATGCTGCTATAGGACTATACTGCCGGGGACTCCTCCTTTCAGGGTTATGCCTAGCCAGGCATGGTATTGGTTGAAGATGCAGTCACATCTCCCTTTACTGAAAACCCCTCTCTCTCTCTCTCTCTCTCTCTCTCTCTCTCTCTCTCTCTTCTCTCTCTCTCACCATCACCACCACCATCTGTAAACATACATGTCTGTCATACATGTACATTAATGCATCTTACTAACTAAACTTCTTCCCCGGGTTTCTGTGCTTTTGTCCAGCAGGTTCTCGTGGATCGTGACTGCTGCTGTGGTCCTGCATGACGTCCACTACATATATTATTACTGTCATTAATGTTACCAGATCTCCATTACAGTTTATAGTAACTTAGTTAATGATTTGCTGCTGCTGTGCATCTGTGTTCTCTATCTCTATCACAGGTTCCACTGCTACTGTAATCATTTTATCATTCATTGTAATCCATTGTATTTTTCATTGTAATTGTACAAAATGTTTCTGTTGACTTGTTGACTGTACACGTGACATCTATTGCACGTCTGTCCGTCCTGGGAGAGGGATCCCTCCTCTGTGGCTCTTCCTGAGGTTTCTTCCACTTTTTTCCTGTTAAAGGGTTTTTTGTGGGCAAGTTTTTCCTCACTCGAACCGGGGTCTAAGGACGGGGTGTCACCCCTGTACAGATTGTGAAGCCCTCCGAGGCAAAATGTATTTTGCGACTTTGGGCTATACAAATAAAATTTGATTGATTGATTGATTTATCACAAGACTAATGCACTCTTTTTCACATTATTATACATTTCTTTCACTGTATCATTACCCTGAAAAATAATAGATTTAGGAGAATGGGGAACATAAACATCACAACACAAGTAAAATTTGGTAAGGTAAAGAAACTGGACCAAAGTCAAGAACAAGATGTCCTCCCTTGTCCTTAAATGTTCTTACAACCCACAACAAGAATCCGGTGACCCCCTAGAGGCTCTGGCCTGCTAGGCTGAAAACTGCTGATTCAACCCTACAGGGCTTCAGTTTTATGTGATAGTAAGTTACTTTGATCTCTGAACGTCTGTAAGTACACCTTGTAGAAAGGGTCTGCACAAACACTATCATATTCACAGATAGAGAGGCGAGCACACACGCATAAACACACACCTTGTAACAAGATTCATTGGCTGAAAAAGCTTGAGATGGGTTTTCCCATGTCCACACACACACACACACAAGTCATGTTAAGGAGCACAAAGACTGAGCTTTACTGCATGCACACTCACATACACACTAACACACTTGCCAAAGGAGAAGAAAGATGAGATACAGATGCAATATTAAACTGCCGACATTTTGGACAAGAGACAACTAGGTTTTTCCTTTTCCTTCTCTCTTCCTCAGAGACACAGACTTCAGGTTTTTTCCATTACCAAATTCATACGATGCCAACATGTTTCTTTAACTTACTCTTTCTCTCTTTCTTTAGTACAGTGTGTCTCAATTTGGTGGTCGAGACATTTTAATGGCAATCGACGCAAGGTCCTTGGTCCTTTTGTGTAAGTTTGGTGGCTTTCTTGTGGTATATAGAAATCTCTGAACAGTCTCAGGCACACAAAGAGGGCAGAGATAGGGAATCACATACACCAGCCTAATTATTCTGTGTTGAGTGGTTGCGATTCTAAAAGGTTGAGAATCACTGGTTTAGTAGACTTTTCTCTCTCCTCCTCTCCCACTCCACCTCCAAAACATTTCAGAGTTCAATGCCCTGCTGATGAGGTTGTTGGTAATTATGTTTCAAAAACATGCACATATTTTATATTTTTAAGTTTATTCAGTCATCTATTATATTGTATTGTATTGTATGTGTTGATTATTAATTATGTGATTCAAGTGTTACAATCTGTTGAAGTTACTTCACTCACGCTGATGTTTTCAGAGTCACAATAAGGGTTGCTTAAGGTCACTAATCTAACATGTACTGAATCACAATGAAAAAAGTTGGAAGCAGTAACAAATGCATGGGAGTGTGAAGGAAGTGTCAATTAAGTATAGAGTGTACATTCAAACAGTTCAAAGAATAGGTCTAATCAGACAAAATAATTGAAAACATGTTGTTATACCTTGGGTGAGCAGCTGCTCACAGGTAATAATTAGAATACAAGAAAATACAGTGCCAGTCAAGAGTTAGGACACAACTTCTCATTTATTGTGTTTTTCTTTATTTTTATTACTTTCTACATTGTAACACTCTCACAATTTGAAATTATGTGGCAAACAATACTGTGTCAAACACACTGATGAACCTGGCTGTCTGAAAATAAGGACCGCCACAGGAAGAATACCAATAAGTTACCTCTGCTGCAGAGGATAAGGTCATTACAGTTAGCAGCCTTAGAAATCAACAGTTAACGGCACCTCAGATTAGAGCCCAAATAAATGCTTCAGAGTTCAAGTAGCAGACACATCAGCAGCAACTGTTCAGGAGACCAAGGTGAATGAGGCTTTCATGGTTGAGGGAGACCACCAAGAAGAAAATACAGTGGAAATCTGTACTTTTATGGGTCCAAATTTGAGATTTTACAAGCACTTTGTGTCACATTACGATGACTACATATTTCATTTTGAGAAAGGAATATGCAGATAATAATTACTGCAATGTTCTTGTACACTAGAAAGTCTAAATGACAGATGCATTGTATTAAAAACTGTGATAAAACTGATGGAGAAAAAAAACAGTAGATGTTAATAATGTTACTGTCATGATTAATATATTATTACTTCTACCATTACTACTTAAACAGCCAAGACTATAGAGATGTGATCATACTTGTTAAAAATATAGATATGTCAATGTATTGAATGTATTTACTTTTTTCTTCTTACTTATGGCAAAACATTTTTTCTGCGGTTCAAACTTATTACAAATGTCTGAGTTGTGTCAAATTGAGTTAATCTTAAGTCAATGATTTATATTCATATTTCTTTGCAAAGTTTTGTACCTCTGTCTTTATATTATTAGTCAACAGTAAGTTAAAGAGAGGCAGCCACGGAAAGACAGAGATTGACACTGTGTGGGTGTATTCAACAGTTAGCAGTCAACAAGTTTTCTTCTTTGAAACATTCAGCTAGAATCCATGCATAGAGGAAGATGATCATTTGAAATTAGTTGTGTATTTACTGCTACAGTGCTGCGGGCATCAACAGGAAAATTCAGGGCAAACCGTCAAAGGTGAGACATTTCATTTCCTTGTTCCTTGAGTCTATCAAGCCTAATCACTGTGAACAAAAATAATGTCTGTTCAGTGAAGAGCAGATTCTGATTAAGTGAGATAATCTTTTATAACACTGTATTCAACGCAGAGGAAATGATTGCGCCATCAGAAATAAACACTCTAACACTCACTGCACAAATCAATCTGAGTTCACGAGGAACAATAACAAATCATTTGTATATCCTGATCACATTAATTCCTTCAAGTATTTACTAATTTAATATAGCTGTCTACATATTGTATTGCTGCAAACATTGATGGTTTAAAACTGATGAGGATTTCACCTGAAAAATAGCTTCCATTTGATTGTAATGATGTAACAGGAGCAGTTCAGAGATTAATAATTTGAAACCATTTGAGCTCCAAAATTGAGCTAAATTGAAACTTTATGCAGTGGCAGTACAACCCACACTGGACAGATTTTCACAGATCAAGTAATTTTAATCCAAAGCAAGGCCAGGCTGACCTAGCACCGTATGAGAAGTTAATGCAACATGGCATAATGCCTACAGTCAAATACAGTGGAAATATTCAGGTGTGGGGACGTTTTCCCTTTTAGGAAGTGGTGACTCGCACAGGATGAACTACACACCGACCAAAGAGAAGTACCACTCTATTCTTCAGAGGCATGCTGTCCCTTCTGACTTGAAATTGTGTGGAAAAGGATTCATTTTCCATCCGGACAATGGCCCTAAACATACAGTGACGCTGTGCCGGATCCGTTTGAAGTCCAGAAAAGAGCAAAGAGTGCTGACATGCATGCCTTTCCCTTCACAGTCGCCAGACGTCAGCCTCACCGAACATCTTTGGGAATATTTGAAAAGGCAAAAGGTGAAAGCTACTGTAACATCACAAGACTCTTGCTGAGATATACTGAGAGAAACTGCTTGCATAATTTGGATACTCATATTTTTCAAAAACTTGTAGAATCAGTGCCAGTCAGAGTGCAAGTTGGGATAAAGGCAAATATAATATTTTGACTTTAACTTTTATTATATACTGCAAAAAGGTTCATAATTATTAAAGCTCTATGTAACCTCATATGAGATCTATCTGCTTAAAAATCTGTTTCTGAGGAGTGATGAAACCATCGTCAAGTCATCAAGAAGTAGATTCTGAAATTTGGAACAGCATAGGCAATACATAAACATATAAGAAAAGTCCACAGAGGATTGCATGACATGAATGTCCAGCAAAAGCAGTTAACAGAAAATTTGGAAGGTGAACTTTGACACCACCGTGAATTGAGCATCTCCTTATTGAAAGTCTGGCCTCCCTGGCTTTTCTGGATGTGTCATTCCCTGGCTCTTTTATCCGCGCAGAGTGGAACTCAACAGAATCTGAACTCATTTGCGAATCAACATTCAAGTCCATTCTCAGCCGTCCTCATAATGATACACAGCTCGACACCTCACTGTCGTGCTTTTAATGAGACACAGAGACGCTAGTTTGGAGACTCTCGACATGGTTAGTACCTGGCATGTGTCTTAACCTGTGGAGACACATTAGACTCCTGCTGCAGAGCCTGCATGTTTCAGCAGGACACACACACAGAAGAACATCCAGTTTGATATGATTCATGCACAGACATTTTGGCTTGTTTGCATTCCACAGAGGCTTCTTGACTTGACCAATATATTCACAAACACACACATACATACATACATACATACATAGCCAGCACAGCACAGGGACTGATTCACTGGGCATCTCCCATGTGACAGCCTTGTCAGAGGTGCATGGTACCATATCCCATATCCCTACGCGCGCATATGCACAACATGACCATACATAAACAAGCCTATTCTACATGACAGACTTGTAAAAGTTGCTTCACATTCAATCTCATAATTTTACATATGTGGGCCATGTTTCAACACGCATCACGCTGCAGTGTTGACAAGTTCAGCGCTTTCATATTTTAGTCATGCTGCACTCCCTTGTGGAATAACATACATCTGAAGTGATGAATTGGTTAAGATCTGTTGGTTAGAATATGTCACATGTAATAAGGACCAAGCAAGACTTGTGTTGAATAAGCTGTTGTAGATAGATACAAGATAATGTAAAGCGATAAACAGACAGATACAGTATGAATATTAGTCTATCAAACTTTTGTTGCTTCCAATTTCTTAAGCAAGAGACTCTTGTTTTTATATATTTTTTTATCATAGTGAATTGAATATCTTTGCATTGTGGCAGCGTATTGTTTGACTGTCAGACTAAACAAGGCACTTGAAGATATCACCTTGACTTATGATTGGCATGATTTTATTTTTCTGATTCTTTATAGTCTAAATAAGAAAGAGCCAGACAAACAGAGCTGAAGGAATGTGGTGGGTTGTAGAATAAATCATTTATGATTAACATGGCTGTGTATTTAACTGTTTTTCCACATGTAATGTCTGTGTGAGACTCGAAAACAATCTATAATTCACGTGATGATGCCTTGGGATGATAGTTCCCTGAGGCACACTTCTCAGTTTTTTAAGCTCGTGGATGACCTCGGGCCTTGATCCATTATTGATAGAACTTTATGATTATGTTCTATTGGAAAGGTTCCAGATGCATTATTCAGTGCCATGGGATCAGCTCACTGTCACTTGAAACAACTCGAAATGTAAATAGGAAGTTGATTAGGCATCAACAAAGATTTCAAGTCTGTAGAAGGAAGAAATCCCATGGTACTTACTGCACACTGTGCTGTCTTACATGTATGCAATCTACAGTGTTTACATACATTATTCACTATACTGTTATTATATTATTTATTCGTTATCTGTTCATTTTTTCCTATATGTTGTAGACGAGACAGTAAAAATAGTCTTGTATTCCATCTTAAAGTGTGACTGACATTATGTCATTATGACACTGATGCAAATGTAATGATATTATTCTTGGCATTATCGTGTCATTAACATAAATACTGAGGATGTTACTAATCTTGTGTTTTATCGTCCTAATTTCAGTGGGTGTGTATTCGCTGTAA
This sequence comes from Argyrosomus regius, assembly GCA_946959425.1. Lineage (NCBI taxonomy): Eukaryota > Metazoa > Chordata > Actinopteri > Sciaenidae > Argyrosomus > Argyrosomus regius. Next base: position 20,286,921 of record OX336899.1, read on the forward strand.
AGTGTGGAGAGAAAATGACAATTATATACTGTTTGTGTGCATCACCACAATGCCTTTACTGACAGAAATGACAATTTTCAATAGATGGTCCACTCCCACAGTCCTGAATTGGGCCTGTAACAACATTGTTTAACACATTACCAGGAGAAAATGGCCTATTTTGTATCAAATTACTGTCTGTAATATAGCTGAATCTGATATTTTATTCAGCTGAAAGACACGCGGCTCCACAGGTAAACTGTAACATGGTGGGTGTTGGATTTATTTCACTTGAATTCAGAGCAAATCCAATCATCTGCAATCTAAACTCAGGCTATGTTTCAGCTTACAGCTTTTGCCAATATGATCAAATCTACACACACACACACACACACACACACACACACACACACACACACACACACACACACACACACACACACACACACACACACACAATCATTCCCCGTCAGCTTTCAGTCAGTACTCTACAAAATAAATAGCTAGACCCATCTCCTCTCCCTTGCACACACACACACACACACACACACACACACAGACACAAGGGTGTAATAGATTTTCCCATCACCATGCAGAAAATTGTCTATGGATGTACACGCACATCCTTGATACATGATTATTAAACAACAAATAGCAGACAGACAGGCAGGCAGGTAGTGGAAATGGTTTGGTAAGCAACAGAGAGAGAGGGTCCAGAGGGAAACAGAGGGAGAGGGAGGGAGAAATGGAGAAGAGGAGGTGATTATGAAGTTGCATTGGCAAATGGATATTGTGCAAATCATTCAGTAAATGACAGAAAGATAGCGTAATATTTACCAAATAGCTGAATGAAAGATATACTGAATTATTCAACAAATGGCCTGGAGATGCAGAGCAAAGGAGCAGGGTGATGGGATAAAAACACAGAGAATGAGAGAGAGAGAGAGAGAGGGAGGACAAGACAGAGCAATTTACCAAATGGTCAATGGGACACGCGACAGATATTGTTGTTGCCTTGTCAAAACCGAGAGGAGGGGAGGACAGGAGAGGAGAGGAGAGACAGTAGCAGGAAGAGCGAGGAGAGAGGGGAGGTGGTGTGAGGAGAGGAGACGAGATGGTAATTGGGCCATCATGACTGTCACTGAAAGCAAATAACCATAGCCATAATCACACCACACACTTGGAGATAAAATGTGTGTGTGTGGTGGTGTTCTTGTGCGTGTGTGTGTGAGAGAGAGAAAGAGAGAGAGTGTATTATTCACTACCCGTTTATCAATTACAGTTTCTGCTGCATCATCAAAAGAGTCTGGAATGGTTTCTTTGTCCTTTCAACACGTCCGTGGGTGTGGGTGTGTGTGTGTGCGGGTGTGTGCACACACATGATGTGCGTATATATCTGCAGCTGAGTATCATCTCTCATACTTTCCTATTTACTACTTATAGTGTCTGTAAAATGAAGTGAACATTTACCTTGAGAAACTACTGTTCAGGAAAGTGAAGCACACACAAAAGAGTGCCTGTGTGAAGTCACACACACCCAGATAAAGTACATGAGGTGGGTAAGGTGTCTCAATCAAATTCATTAATAGAGAATCAATATGAATATGTCAATATGAAGAAAGTTCATTGCTGCATCCATAAATGACAGTTAAAACTTCACCATGCAAAGAGGTAACCAGATATAAACCAGATGCAGTGATGCTATGGGGGTGGCATGGCAACACATGGCATGATGGGTAACCTGAATGCTGAACTATATACAGATTTTGGAGTAAAATATGTTGCAAAGTAGATAATTTCTGTTTCAGTTACCGCCTTGCTTATTTCACTAAAACAATGCCAGACTACATTCTGCATGTATTCCAACAGCATGGCTCCATAGTAAAAAAAGAGTCTAAACTGGCCTGCCTGGAATCCAGACTTGTCACCTATTGAAAATGTTAAAGATTACAGCAAAGACTCCTCAGTTCACAGACGCTTACACAGTGTTACTAAAAGAAGAGCTGATGAACAGAGCAGTAAACATGACCCTGTCTAAACTTTTTGGAAACTTGTTGCTGGCATCAAATTTAAAATGGCTTATCATTTTCCAAAAAAAAAAAAAAATTCTCAGTTTCAACATTTGGTAAGTTGTCTGTGCAATTTTCAATTAAGTATGGGGTTTCAATGTTATTATCACATTTTGTTTCCATTTACATTTTACCCAGCGTGCCAACTTTTTTCGGTTTGGTTTTGTAGATCAATAAATTAGTGTTTAACAACTTTAGATGAAAACTGTGACATTAACAATGCTAGGAGTCAAAATTTTAACAAGCAGCCACATTTTTTTTATTTATTAAGTTTGTCATTATACTTGTTACAGGCATATTTTGTTTAAAAGGTACCCAGGCCACAATTTAATATTTCTGGTTATTCATCAGAAAATAAACTTTTCTTGCAAAAAAGAATAGTATATGATGTTTTTGTAATAATTATTATTTTTGAAAGCACACACACATTCACACAAGAAGTGTCTCAGCAGGTCAAGTTGCTTCACTGTACTTGTCACTCATGCTGCCTATTACTAATTCTCAAAATACAGACACTGGAGTAATTATACTGACTGACTTATTTGCAAAATGAATCTTTGACATCAATTACAGGTGAAGCTCTGTCTGAAAGATGATTGCAGTGAAACTTCTGTTGTCAGTTTCCAATGGCCAATTTTTCTAAAATGTTACACAATACTTCAAGGCTCCTAATTGCATGTATTTCCTGCTGTTGGAGCATTGTCCCCTTGTCAGAATGAGGTTGATTAGGTGAGGTTGCCATAATAATTGCAGGACTAAATCCTGCCAAGGGGCCACCCTTTGGGATTTGCACAAGAGTGCTTTGTGCAAAGTTCCAAATGAATCTATAATTGTACTTGTATGATTATATGTGACAATTAAACTGAACTTAAATTTACTGAGTCATAGCCATCTGAAGTTATAATGCTGTATTAACACTATATAGTGGAAAATTAGATCATATTTGGCTGAAACTGCGCCTTGTGTTCCAGGAGTTGTCAAGGCACCAACATTAATTTGACAGTTACTTAGGCTATGATTATAGAATACCAACGGCTGAATGATATGGTATGTACCGAATGTAACAGGATTGGCCCAGATGTCTAGGAAATGAAATGTTAATATTAAAAGAAATAATGGGGCACATGAAGTGGTGAGTGAGACCACTGATGAATAAGAAGCACATGCCCAGTTACAAAATACATGCCCAAACATAATTTGTGTTGCTTGTATAGCTGCTGAGATCCAAATAGTATGTGTTTTATATAAACCACACTGAGTTTCATGGGAAACTGTTATAAAAGCTTCATATTAAAATGATCTGTTATAAAAGAGTTTAAAGTAAGAGCAGAGTTACACAGTTGTCACACATAATTGTTCAAATCCCACAGGCCTCAAACCTGAATTATCTCCAACCACTTTGTGTTTTAAAGAAAGTGCTTCTTCAAACTAACTCCACAGATTAACCTGTAAAAACAGGCTGCCTTGATGTTGTGTTCTAGAGGTTAATTCACAAAGTGAGCCCTGAATTTTGTTTACGCACTACATTCTGACATTTTCTGCTACACAACTTTTAAGAAGAAACATGGCACTTATCGCATACACACATACACTCACAAAGCCTTGCTGTTAGTAAGTGGAAGCCAGTTCCATAATTATGTTTCCTCACTGTCTGTCTGATTACCAAAATAACAATTTCAAGATGGAAGCGGTATGCAAATACGGCAGTGTGTGTATCGGGGAGTATTTCTGTATTTGTATTTCTGTGTGTGAGAGAGAGATAATCAGATGCCAACTGAGCTGTGAAAGTGATTGCCGTGGAGCACAGTGTAAGGGAGAGAACAATCAAAGCAACACAATACTTATCACGCTCACACATACACACGCATGCACAACACACAGTAGGATACGACCAATACGGGACTTTTGGATCTAAGATTGCAATTTAGAAAGTAATTATGACTTTGCTCCTTTCTTGGTCTTCACATGACTATCAGATGTACTTTCATCCCATCACAACATACCAACAACATAATGGACTGGCTGCACAGTAGACATTTTGACTTGTCAAGGCCAGAAAAACACAGGTGGACTTAATGGAACTGAGCCATCGCTGCTGTTATTAAGTGTCCCAGTAACAGTGACAGTGAACCAGAACGCACAATAGCAGGACCTCCCCTCAGTTGAATGCAGCTATCATTAATCATAAATGATGTTTCTGCTATGACATGTCAAAATGTCTGCTGTGCAACCAGGAGTATGAGAAGTAGATCTGGCTTCGCTAGCCATTCAACAAACCAGGCTGAGGAACCAAAGGTGCCCAGGGCTTCTCTGTTAGGGCCCCCACTCTCTGGAACAACCTCCCTGAGGAGATCAGACTGGCAAGCTCCTTATCCTATTAAAATCACTTAAATGTATCATTTGTCTAGCATTTTTATTTTTTCCTGAAAAGTACTTTGTACCTTTATTTTGAAAAGCTATATGAAAAGTTAGTATTATTCTTATTATTAGCAGTATCATCAGCAGCAGCATATATACACTTCATGTAACACCTGTGTTTTTTGGCACTTTAATACCTCCAATCTTTCTTACTCCCTATGTGCACACATTTGCGGCTGAACTGTACCAAAAACTGCAGGTCATTGCATTAACAGGGATTGATTCCCATTAGAAAATGAAAAAAAAAAAAAAAAAAACACAAACAAACAAGCTAAGCACACAGCTCTGCCTTGTAAGGAGCAGCCGCTTTGATTTGCTGCTTGCGACTGGGAAACCGAACTGTGCCCGGATTTCCTTTTTTTTTTTCTTTCAGTGATGTGGCTAGGCAATCACAAAGAAAACAGAGTGTCGTTTTTGACTTGTGGTTTGCGGTGTTTTTCATCTGCAGAGGTTTGGATATAATCAAATGTAGCCACCATGTTGCTAATTGTAGCATTCCCTCTTCAGTCTTATAGTTTATATATTATATTTATATATATTTCTTCCATCCTGTCTCTTGCTTCTTATAATTCCATCTCGTGTGTGTGACCTCTTGTTTCTCATCTTTGACATGTGGAGATCTGACTTGACCCATGAATAATTACACAACTGTGTTTGGTGCTGAGTGTGTCTGTGTCACCATGTGTTGCTCTATGTGTGTGTGTGTGTGTGTGTGTGTGTGAGAATGTCTAACATGGTGCACTTCTGTCTTTCTTTTTCTTCTGTGTGTGTGTGTGTGTGTGTGTGTGTATGCGAGAGATCACTCAAAAACCCCTAGGGAGCTACGATGTCATGGGTCACACCCTTAACACCTCTCCTCTGTTCTTTCTTCCCCTCCTCGTTAAACACTGGTTTAGAGGTCCTCAATTTAGAGGAGATAACGAGCACAGGTCAATTAAGAGGGGAGATAACAAGGTAAAGTGTGATAGAGGGACAACACCTGGGGGCCGCTTCACACATTAATGAGACATCACAGAGAGAGAGAGGGTAAGATAGGGAGAAAAAGGGGAGACAGTTTAGTTACAGATTCAAACCTTCCTCAACAGTTACTGAGTATGAAAAGGTCTGCAGGGCTTTAGGAGCCTCTGCAGTGTTGACGGGTGCCTACCAAACTTCAGCTCAATTCTTAAGAGTTGATATTTGGCATCTATGCTCTGAACTTATCACTCCAATGAAGATACACCAAGCACAGCACAGATGAACTTTGAGAGATTTCAGAGCCTGAATCAAAGATGTTGGCACAGAGGTGAGGTTCATGAAATGCAATATGAAAAGCAGCAGCAGCAAATGATCACAGCAAGTGTGGCACAGCTTTGAGGTGAGCAGTGCAGCAGCAGACACAGCAGAGCATACAGTTCATCAGAGCATGAAGGCTTTAATATACCGCCCTAGTGGAAAGACAAGTTGTGTACATACAGGTACAATGCATAGGGTAGAGCGTGTCATATGAATGTAACAGCACTTGAGTTGTCTGCCAACACTAGCCTGTATGCCTTGTTTCATATTTGCAGTGCCACTGGCTATGTCTACTTCACTTTGAATGTTTTTGGACAAGGTGAGGTGTACACAGAATGTAGAATAAGAGTAGTCCCACATAACTTCATCTCATTTTTTCCAGGAACTTGGTCAAAAATGGATGAATTTCCTTCTTACACAATGTATTCCCATTATGGTCCTGTTGTCATGCTTTTCTCTGCACTTGCACATATCTATAGACAGCAGGTTTTGTATTAAAGCTGCCAAAATTTAGTAACTTCAACCACTTAAGTAGTAGATTATTAACACTAGTGGTGGACATCATGACAGGCTGTTATGTGCAAGTTGTACACCTACCTTCCCAGTGTTTTTTTCTGTTGTTATCGTCTCTCATCTGCCAGATCACCTCACCAGCTTTTACTCATTTGCCATTGAACCTGTGCTGCTTAAAAGACTGGCTGTACCTCCCAGACCCTGCCAGATCGTTCAGTCTCCCTAGTGGTAATTGTGCTACGGCCGGCGCTAGTGCTAATCTCGTTGTTCTCTTGTGGAAAAGTCTGTTTAACTCTGCTCGCTTTGTGCTACAGGAAAAAAAACCTCTGTCACTCACCTGCCATGTGTAGCACTTTGGATATCTGTCACCACCAGCTCTGCACCACCCTCACTGGATCTCCCACTCACCTGCACATTCCCTCTTTGTGACTCAAACCGTTTTTAACTAATTCAGTTCTCTGGTTTGTGTTTGCATTTTGAGTTGGCTGAAGGTGGACATATGATGAGGTGATGCATCTCACTGAGCCACAGAAAGCACAGCTCTGTTTCCTTGGTCATCCGATCACCTGTTATAACACATTGCTCCTAAGCTGTCCTCACACTGACATCTGTATTATTTTTTTTATCCTTTTACTTTACTGAGCTGTCTGGTACCAATTTCATGCTGGCCACTCACAGTCATGGACTTCTACTGTGTGTAAAATCGTCTTCTTCCCATCTGAAACATCCATGAAAATTGTCACATTTGATGACAAAGATCCAATGTAACAGCTTCTGATGAAGACTCTCAGTGTCAAGTGACTTTTTCTCTCAGAAACATCACTCAAACGCAGAACACTGAGCACAAGATATTCTCCCCAGCTGTCAAGACTTAGATCACATTTACTCTGATCGCCGCATCGAGTTTTCAAATTCCTGCCACGTTTTGGCGATATAGCTGAAAATCAAGACACTGCATGACCAATCCAGACTGCATTTGTTGAGTGGCTATTATAGCCTCTCCTCTACTGTGTGCCAAGTTTTGGGGAAGAAACTGGCAGGATGATTATGTCTAAACTGGTAGTGAGTTCTCCAGTGCCCCCATATTGTTATTCTGGCCTAAAATGAAGGGTTGGCAAAGTTACAGTCATGGAGGTAGCAGATCCAGGAACCTCATCTAATACATGTAGTACAATAATTGTAAATCCAAACTGAAACAGTGGGCGGTGTTTTTAAAATGTGTTTTGTGCACAGTTTGGACCAATAAAACTACAGCGAGGCAGATGGACACTGGATTTTTTTTTACTGGCACATTTTGAAATTTGGTGGTAATGTCTGCTTTATGGTGATTATCTGTAAGTGGTGCACAAAACTGTACAATTTTGATGCAGTGTTGGCTGGTTTCATATAAGAAGAAAAAAATAATGTGTCTCATTCCCTAAAAGTTTCGTATTTTCCACAGAACATGAGAAAATAAAGAAAACCCAATGTCTGATGCCTGAATCTTTTGATTTGTTCTTATACACACAAGTGTGAATCAGGATTAAACTTAAACTGGATATGTGTCATCATTAGCATGAGTGCACCCACTCTGGAGAATATCCGAGCCCAGCTACAGTAACATGTGTCAAAGTCAGGTAGTTAGAAACTCAAGTTGTATCTGTGCTGGACAGCATTGTGTTCAAGTGTGCCTAAAAAGACAGCAGTAGGCATCAATGTAGACCTGTCACTGTAGACTGAAATATCTCAACATCTACTGGATGAATTGTCAGAAAACATACTAGCAGTAACTAAGTTCTTTTTCTAACTTCGCTCGGTGTTTCACTATGGGAATCGCTTCTGGCGAGACCATTACGGAAGCTCCAATGACACAACGTCTGTCTCTGACAGACAGGTCGACGTGTGAGGGAGGCACCGCCCCCTCTATATACCACGGTCGACCGCCCCGTCCGGGCCATTCTCGCTTTCTTCCTCAGAGGAATTACGAGAGCTCCCTCAGTGCATCCGGTTGTCAAGTTGGTTGCTAGCTTAACTGCTATCAGGCGTCCCGTTAAGGGAAACGTTGCCTAGCGCGGCACCGACAGACTCTGGACTGTGCTGACGGTTATTTACGGTGGGATTGCGACCGCGTTGTGGCGAGCTTCCCGACAGGTCACCAGGTGCTCACCTACCGGGTGTCCTGTGCTGGCTTCGGGCTACGTTCACTCGAGCTCGGGCTAGGTGCTCACATTAGCTTGTGAACCACCGTCATTCGGAGCATAGTTAACGCGTAGCGCGGACTATTCTCCACACGACAGGTTATAGTTAGGCTCACACCGACTATATACCCCATTAAAAGTTTTAAACTAGGCTCACCCCTAGTTCCACATTTCTCCCCAGTTGGCATGTCTGTCCCCGCAGCCCCCGTCATAGGTGCCGGGCAGAAGGAGGGGAAGGGCTCTTCCCGCCGTTGCCCCACATCATGTGGAGCAACGATTTCGGGCAGAGACCCCCACCCTATGTGTATCGTGTGCATGGGAGCTAAGCACGCTCAGGCGGCGCTAGCGGACCCGCAGATTTGTACACATTGCTCCACCATGCCGGTGAAGATCTTGGAGAGGAGATTGAGAGTGGCTGTGACAGGTACTGACGGCAAGGACCCCTCCTTCGCCGCTTCAGATACCGCTCAGGAGATCCACGCTACCCATCAGCCGCAAGCCCCAAGGAACTGGGCGGACTCGATGGAGGAGGTTGAGCCCATACCCCCGCTGTTCGAAGATGTCTTCGGGCAGGAGGGTGACGACGATGCAGACGGTGAGACCGGTTCTGACATCCTCGATGGATGACATGGAGGAAGGAGAGGAGGACTCTACCTTCCCCACGCAATCCAGACCCCCTAGCTCAACCGAAGCAGCCGCTCCGGTGGATAACAACCTGTACGAGGTTTGCAAACGAGCCGCGGCTAAACTGAATATCCCTGGCCGGCGGCTCAGGACACGGAGGGGCGACGAGAGACCTGTACGACGGGAAAAGGCTCCCTCCGGCCCGCCCTCCGGCCAAGCAGCTGCTCCCGGCGGTCCCGGCCTGCATGGCCGAGATGAGTCGGTTCTGGTCGAGCCCGTTCAAGAGCAAGGTAACCACACAGGGCTACTCCAAGCTAGAGGTGCATGGCATGGCGGAGCTGGGGCTGGCCGAACCCCCGGCTGTGGAGCCTTCACTGGCCTACCACCTCCACCCGAGCCGCCGATCCATCTCAGCGTCTTCGCACATCTCCCTGCCCGGTAAAACGGAGCGTACAGCAGCGGGTGTGTATCAGCGTATGTACAAATATGCTGCGCAGTCGGTCTGCTCGCTAAACGCCGTCACGCTGTTGTCGGCTTATCAAGCGGAGATTTTGGAGGAGATGGGCCGTCAGTTGGATTCGGGATCCCGAACCCGGTGCTGTGGGACGAAATCTGTGTGGTGAACGACCTCCTCCTGCGCTCCTCCCGCGGGGCTGTGCAGGGCTGTGGGCGCGTCATGGGCCTGGCAGTCGCGGGAGAAAGGGCTCTGTGGCTCTCCCTGTCAGGACTGGGTGACACTCAAAAAGCGGAGGTCATGGACGCCGCCTACGACCCCACCAAGGGTCTCTTCGGCCCAGCTCTGGAGAAAATGCGGGAAACCAGCACACAGAGAAAGCAGGAGGGTGAGGCATTCGAGCTGTGTTTGCCTCGAAGCAGATCCCGCGGCCCCCACCTCGCACCGGATTCGCTGCCGCGGCCGCAGCAGCGAGAGGAAGACAGGGGGATGCGAGACCGGCTCCCAGACCGGGTGCCGGTCGCGGCGACCAGCAGCCGAGAGCGGGGAATAACAAGCCCTGGGGCAAGCACTCTTTCGCCGCGGTGGCGGCGAACGCCGCTCTCCCCAACCCCCGGGGGTGGGAAGAAGCGGTCTACCTGATGCGCCATGCCCCTCATCACCTGTTCCTCCTCCGGCAAAGAGTAGAAGAGAGGAGTTCAGAGCTGCGGCTCCGGTTCGGGTTTCAGGAGCCGGCAGCCACGGTCCCCCCCGCTAGTTCAGAGAGACGGGGGGAGAGACTGTCATGTTCGCACCGCGGTGCGCAGTTCAACAAGTGTCACCAAGCACCTGTCATTCACTGCAGCCAAGAGCTGTCCCCCGGGTGTCACCAAACACTCATTTTCGGGTTCCCGTGTTCACAGATATAAAGCTGACAATCCCGCAGCCAGGCCAAGAGCCGAGGGCGGGTTGTCCCACACAAAAATATTGAATCAAACACCGGGCAGCCCAGGGAGGGAGGTTCATACCTCCTCCCGGCCACCGGAGGCCGCCACGCCCTTCTGGAGAGAGGGCCCCTGGCTGTTCAGGTGGAAAAATGGCGCGCATGCGCAGTGAACACATGGGTCATGTTGTCTGTTTCCCGGGGATACAGGCTTCAGTTTGCTACGAAACCACCGAGATTCAACGGTGTTTTGATGTCAGTAGCAGAGGGGGAAGCTGCACAGGTGTTACAGAACGAAATCGATTCTCTTTTACTCAAAAGAGCGATCAGAGTGGTCCCGATCGAGGAGAGTCAACAGGGATTTTACTCCCGTTACTTCCTCATTCCAAAGAAAGGGGGATCACTGCGTCCCATTCTGGATCTGCGTGTGTTAAACAGTCATCTGAGGAAATACACGTTCAGAATGTTAACAATAAAAGTGTTGTGTCAGTCTATCCGCCCCGGCGATTGGTTTGCCACAATCGATCTAGCAGATGCATATTTTCACATCGAGATTTTCCCTCCACACCGGAAATTCCTCAGGTTTGCTCACCGGGACATAGCCTACGAATACCGAGTGCTCCCGTTTGGTCTCTCGCTGGCTCCACGGGTTTTCAGCAAATGTGTGGAAGCAGCATTGTCTCCGTTAAGGAGCAGAGGTATCAGAATATTTTCGTACATAGACGATTATCTGATATGCTCTCATTCACGGGAGCAGGCGCTCAGGGATGTGGAGACAGTGACGTCTCACCTCAGTGGCCTGGGTTTCAGGATAAACTGGACCAAAAGCCGAGTGCTGCCCGCACAATGCATCTCCTATCTGGGTCTCAATATAGACTCCCTCAGATATCGTGCCACGCTATCGGAGGAGAGGCTACAGTCGTTCAATCAGTGTCTGGCCTGGTTTCAACCGGGGACAGCGGTGCAGTTCAGACTGTGTCTACGGCTGCTGGGTCTGATGGCATCGGTCATTTCAGTAGTGAGGCTGGGCCTCCTGCTGATGAGGGATGTGCAGAGATGGGTAGCATTGTTAAGACTGTGTCCCCGCCGTCACCTCTCTCGCTCGGTGACAGTTTCTCCAGAGTGCACGACAGCTCTCCAACAGTGGAGAAATCCAGCGATTTTCTCGCAGGGTGTCAGCCTGGGGACGGTGGCGTCAAGGGTTGTCATAACAACGGACGCGTCCATGACAGGTTGGGGAGCGACATTCAAGGGCAGGGCAGTGAATGGCATCTGGTCAGCGGAGCTGGCTCAGGTGCATATAAACTATCTCGAGTTGATGGCAGTGTTTCTGGCCTTAAAACATTTTTCCCTCATCTGAGAGGGCAGCATGTGCTAGTGAAATCCGACAACTCCACGGTGGTGGCGTACGTGAACCGTCAGGGAGGCACGCGCTCTCCACGGCTTCACAAGCTGGCACGGGAAATAATTCTGTGGAGGCGTCTTCGGCTCGGGTCGCTGCGGGCGACGCACGTAGCGGGAGTGCTGAACAGGGGCGCAGATCTCATGTCAAGAGGAAACCCTCTGTTCGGGGAATGGAAACTCCATCCCCAGGTGGTGAGCCAGCTGTGGCAGAGATACGGCCGGGCTGTCGTAGATCTGTTCGCCTCGCGAGAAAACGCGCATTGTCAGCTGTATTTCTCATTAACAGAGGAGGATGCGCCGTTAGGTGTGGATGCGCTGGCGCACCCATGGCCAAACGTCCTGCTGTACGCATTTCCTCCTCTCAGTCTGATCTCCCCCACACTGACCAGAGTGAGGGGTCAGGGCCTGTCGCTGATTTTGATAGCCCCACGGTGGCCGTCCAAACACTGGTTAGCGGAGATAGTTCAGTTACTATCAGGCCAACCTTGGCCCCTGCCGCTGCGCAGGGACCTCTTGTCTCAGGCCAGGGGGAGATTTACCACCCCATCCAGAGCAGGTGGCTCTCTGGGCCTGGCCCATGAGAGGTTGAATTTGGGCACTGTTGGACTGCCTCAGAACGTGATCGACACTATTCAGTGTGCGAGGGCTTCATCCACTCGTTCATTATACAGTTGTAAGTGGCGAGTGTTTGAGGAGTGGTGTGAGGCCAGACGTATTGTTTCATTTCAGTGCTCAGTGAGAGACATTCTCTGTTTTCTCCAGGACCTGCTGGAAAAGGGTAAAGCCTTTTCCACAATCAAGGTGTATCTGGCCGCTATTTCAGCATGCCACATAGGCTTGGGGGATAAACCGGCGGGCCAGCATCCATTGGTATGCCGCTTTATGAACGGAGTGCGCCGGAAACTGCCAGTTTCCAGGCCCATGGTGCCATTATGGGACTTGGCAGTTGTGTTAGACGCTCTCTCACAACACCCATTTGAACCTTTGGAGGTGGTGGGTCTGAAGTTTTTGTCACTCAAGACCGCTCTCCTCCTGCTTGACTACTGCGAAGCGAGTGAGTGATTTACAGGCACTGTCAACCCGCCCGGCTTGCTTGCAGTTTGCGCCGGGCTTGTCTAAGGTGTGTTTACGGCCCAACCCGGCTTTTATACCTAAGGTGGTGGAATCTGCTTACAGATGCCCCACAGTGGAATTAAAGGCTTTTCATCCTCCGCCGTTTGGGTCAGCGGAGGAGGGCAGATTGCACACTCTGTGCCCTGTGCGTGCATTACATGTGTATGTGAACAGGACAGCCAGCTTCCGGGGAACCGATCAGCTGTTTGTGTCTTGGGCCACGCCCCACAAGGGGAAGCCACTGTCCCGACAGAGACTGTCACATTGGATTGTGGATGCTATAGGGCTAGCTTACAGGTGCAGGGGCCTGCAGCCCCCTGCAGATTTGAAAGCACACTCCACCAGGAGCATGGCTACGTCATGGGCTCTGTTTAAAGGAATTAGGGTGGAGGACATTTGTGCGGCGGCGAGTTGGGCTTCACCGCACACTTTCGTGAGATTCTATAGGTTGGATGTCTCAGGTCCATCCCTAGCTCACGCAGTGCTGGGGTCTGGTGCTTCAGATACTGGTTGATGTCATCCCAGTCTGGGTCAGGGCCAGATGACTTCGGGAGATTATGCATTCCGGGAGTGGTCTATATCTCCCATAGTGAACACCGAGCGTTAGAAAGAACGTTGGGTTACTTAACGTAATCCCTGGTTCTTTGATAACAGAGTGAGGTGTTTCACCAACAATTCCTCCTTGCATGTTTGAGGGAAGAAACCGATAAGAATGGCCCGGACGGGCGGTCGCCTGGTATATAGAGGGCGGTGCCTCCTCACACGTCGACCTGTCTGTCAGAGACAGACGTTGTGTCTTGGAGCTTCCGTAATGGTCTCGCCGAAGCGATTCCCATAGTGAAACACCTCACTCTGTTATCAAAGAACCAGGATTACGTTAAGTAACCCAACGTTTTTATCCAAATGTATCACATCTTAACTGGAAAAATCAGTAATCATTATGAGTTGTTTTACTGAGATTAGGAGGGTTCATTTGCAAAAACAGATATCATTTTTAATTATTTGCCTCAATCATTTTTATTTTTTTTTCTCCACTTTAAGGAATATCAAACAAACTTCATTTGAGAGGATGGTTGTTTGTCTGATTTTGCAAACGAAGTTGAAAATGAACTAAAACACTTGGGCACCATTACACCACTGGGCACAAGATGACGTAATTAAAATAAGCGCCAGTCAAACCTTAAGGAAATATGTTACATTTTTGTTTCACATATTAATTTGAGGAACGTTATAGGCTCCTCATCACTCCGCAAAGATCTGTTTTTGTCCACCACAATTGTTGAATTGATTGTCTCTCCAGTTTTCTCCATGTCCACATGCAGCAACTTTTGAGATATTTTAAGATTTTTTCAAATGTTCATGTAGGTGAAGGTTATAATACTTACCATTAATTGGCAATGCGTCAGCTGCTGCTCCTTCTCCTTTTAGACTTTTCTCTTTTATTGGCTCTTGTGGTCCAATTCAGAAAGTATTGATGTAATCATCCAGATTTTAAATCCTAAACATCAAACATGTTTGAAATGATCAGGGGAGCCAGATGAGCCTGTGAGCAGGTCAAGAGGTTTAAGACTTGGATCCCCCTCACCTAAACCCCCTCACATTACCAGATAATCTGGGCTGAACATCAGTACCAGCCAAGGTACCAGACTAGATTTGTCCTACGATTGTAAGGAGAGGTGAATCTGAGGTAAATCACCCAGAAACTCCTGTAGTCACTTGAACACAGTGTGATAAAAACCATTGAACATACTTAACATATTAAAAAAATGACATCAATTGCATTTTAGTTTGATATTTCATGGTCTACAAATCTACAATCCATAACATGATGTTGAGAAATACTGGATCACTACTGGAATTAAGAACACCTTATCCAACAAATGTTTTCTAATATGTAAATATTGTACTCCAAAATAAGATACAATCTGTGACAGGAAACAATTTTTCTGTCATATCCTAACATTTCTGTATGTACTAAGGCTGAGTTCTTACTGAGCCCTTTACTCCAAGTTGTCCCCCCCCCCCCCCCTTCCTGCCTCTCTCTCTGGCTTTGTCCACTAAAAGACAAAAGCAACCCCCCAAAAAAACAATAAAAAACAACAACTTGTGACTGTCAGGTTTTAAAATGTGCAGCCATCACACATCTCAAACTGTCCTCTAAAGCACTTTGGTTTTATCAGTTTCATATTTAAACGTTCATACTGGGTTTATGAGACCAGCTTGTGGTTGTCAGCTAATACATCAGAAACAATGCATTTCAGAACTCATTATCTCTGCTGTTTGAAAAAGGCCATTTCACAGGTCTTCTCATGCCAGCTGAACTCTTCGGATATCACGAATCCCTGAAATAATTGATATTCAGATTTTAAGCCTTTTTAATTGCTCTAACAGCTTCATTTCCACTGTTCAGATTTCTAAGCCACAGCCAAAAACATCAGGGCGTGGTTTCTCGGGCCTTTTGGAGTCATTTATTTCTGGCTTTTCACACTTTTCACATGATTTCATGTGTAATTACCTTGAAACTGGGCTGAACATTTCACTAGCATTCTACTAAGGAAAGCAGGGACTGACAGGTCACTGAGCTGCCGGCCTGAGACTTACTAAAGGGAAGCCATATTTACAGCCTGTTTAAGTCTGTGCGTGTGTGTGTGTGTGTGTGTGTGCGTGTGTGTGTACGTGTGTTAAGGGACTGAGATTTCTGCACTGATCATTAAAAACTGTTGTGTGCAGAAGTGTGTAACAGATTTAAATCTTGATGACATATATAAGAAAGAGAGAGAGGGGTGTGTGCCGATGTGTGTATGTCCTTGTGCGTTATTGCTCCCTGAGATACTTGATATTTAATGAGGGCAGGGAAAAGTGGGGAAAAAAAGCCATCTGGGCTCTAAGTGGTTGTTTTCTGTGTGCATTCCTGAGTTCCGTGTGTGAAGTATGTAAGCGGATGTTCTTGCTCCTGTGTGTATCTTTGTGTGTGACTTTGAAACTTTGAGTGTGTACTTGTTTGTATTTGTTTGTGTCTACCTGTAATTATGTCCTAAGGTCATGGGGGCTTAGGTAGCTAAATACCCAGTCTGATAAGTGATTTGAGGCTGTTACTGTGACAAGTTTTAATATACTGTATGCTGCAATGTCACTTTTTGAGGCAATGCCAGAAAAAGAAATTGCAAGACACAGCTGTATTGTAAGTCTTCTCAACACCCAAATTATCAGCAACATTGTCATGGCATGTCTGCAGCAAAATGATCTTATTGCAGCACCTATTAGCTAGGAGAAAGGGAGCCCTTTACTTTGCAAGTCAATACTTCTAATTTAGGATCAGCTGCTCCCTGCATTGTTGCAGGGTTTGATAGGTTTAATAATCATCTGTTCAATTGTTCTGTGTAACAAAAAGTACTTGCAAATTCAGGAACCAAAAGTAAAGATACCAGTGGGGAATCAGATCTAAACACATCCTAGCACAGACAGAACACGAACACTGACAGTAACATAACACACCACCTATAAGCAAGCAAAGAACTGCAATACATATAATCTTACCCTGGACGTCACAATTCACACTCTCAGACTTACATATGAAAAGATTCTGTGATGATTATGATGCATTGTGTGATCAGAGCTGACAGAGGTCCACTCACATCCACTCCTGGTATTTCACTCAGAGACATGACACCCATGGCAGAAAATCTGGCTTGACGCAGGTTAGTCATGGGAGCTGAGTGGAGTATGAAGACCTCTAGTTCCAGGTCATCATGACTGTATCCTGCTCATGATTTGCTCATCCCCACAGGGCTTAATGACTGTATTGTTTGGTTTGTTTATTTCCTTCCTGTGTGTGACATCTTTGACCGGTCCTACCACATGGTCCTCGAGAGAGACATGTTCAGGACCTACAACATGGACTCCATGGTAGCTGGGAGAACTGCCTCTGCTGCAGCCTCCGTCTGTCTAAGTACACTTTTGTGGTGTACCACATGTTGGCCAACCATCTTCCACCTTCTCCACCACTGAGTATATTACGTTCCTCTCAACTCTTATATTTTCAACAGAAAATCTCTGAAATCATTGCATTTTTGCTCACAGTGAGGACATTCTTACACAGAACTCATGTGAGTAGTTCCTTCATGTATCATTACACATGTGAAATTTCCAAAAACATCATGTGCCTTTATGTGAATATTTTTCACATGAAATGGTATTTTTATGTATGACAAATTCAGTTGCAGATTTTTGCATCACACATACAGCAAAGAAATCTTGCAAGTGTATTGACCTATATAGCTCCCTACCAGTATGGAGTAAATCCAGTGAGTTGGGATTTTTGAAGTCAACGCTGCTCGGCTCACACTGTATTCAGCTGTCATTCTGGATCACTCACACATGTGCGCACATACACAGAGCATGAATAGGTGAAAATTGGCCAATATACACATTCACAAAGTGCACACAGCAAATTTGATAGTAGATCAAGAAAAAGAGCAATGTTTTTTATGTAAGACAATACTGAGGCAGCTAAATTGGCAGAAGATTGAACATTTATCCATTCCATTTTCTCTTTTTGCAAGGAGAAAATAGACACCAAGGAGTAGAAGGCATGTTTACTTGCCAAAAGACTTCTTCTTCTCTCTTCTCCTCATTTCTGGTGCATTGCAACACATCTTGGTGTCTTACTGTCACCTGTAGATCAGTGGAATAGTGTGAAACTACTGGCAGGGCCATGTATCGGCCAATGACTCATCCCTTCTGGGCACAGCACAAAGAGCTTTGGCCAATCTTTTGCACCTCTAACAATCAGGCTCCACAAACAAGGCTTGACCCCAAAATGAGAATTTTAGGATCTGCACTGCCTGTTACCGTGGACACTTAACCACTGAATTCTGCAATAAGTCTTGCACACAGACTCATAGTTACAAATATACATACCCTTAGACAGAAATGGATAGACTAAGATTATTTATTGATAGACAGTGCTTATGTTCACTTATTTCAGAGATCCAGTGCAGACATCTAGGACCAGCTGCCCCATCTTTTATTTATGTGTAATTATTATTTCTGTTTTTTACTTATTATCTTGATTTGGTTCTGTGCTCTTACCTTTACCTCTCCTGTGTTTCATTCTCATTGCTGTTGCTGCTCTGACACCTGAATTTCCCTCCGGGGATTAATAAAGGTTTATCTTATCTGATCTTATCGCATCGCATTGCATCAACGGTTTGCACATGTGCATGTGTGTCCAGGTGTGTGCGCACGAGTTAAACAAAACGGGGAGCCGCTCATAGAAAAACAGCTCCACAGTGCTACTAGAGGTCGAAAACTCCATGGGAAACCTTTCATGTGGAAAACCTTGATCATTATTTAATAACTATCCTTTCTAAGCTGTGGTTCAAGTCTAAGTGGTCACACTTTAACTTGTGCATTTGAGTAGCTCAGCACTAATCTTCCAATCAAGTAACGATCAGGTTTGAAGTGATCATAATTGTGTAAAAGTGCCCTATAGCTAATCACGTGTCCAGTCTAAGGGTTGTGGTTTGGCCAAGTGGGCAGAATTAAATACAAAGCCTTTAGAGTTGCACTGCTGGACTATTCTACTACTCTACTACATCTCCTATTACAATTAGTTTAACTTCAAAAGTATCAAAAGTTTAACAACTTGTCTCTGACATGCTCAAATTGAGAAAAATGTCCTGAGCACCAGGAGACAGCATTTACAGAGCAGAGCTCAAACACCTACTGTCTGGTCTGGAGCACAAACATTTGCCATGCTCTGTTGGGCTGTCTTTCACATGTTCACCTTTGGAGAAAGTCAAATGATGCAATGATGTGGCCTACTGTGTCTGTTGTCAGCCAGTAAACATAGGGTCAAATCTGTTGTACCGCAGTCAGCCATCTTGTGGGACTCATTAGGTCTGATGATCATTCTAAATGGTTGTGTAACGGCTGCGGAATATGAGGCCATTTTACAGAACCAGGTGCACCCAGTGGAGCAGAAACTCCTCTCATATCCCAGGATGAAAATGGCCTCACATACACACTGCTACACAACATGACAACCTGGTCTTAAAAAAAAAAAAATTAAATTGAAAAAAGCACAAAGACATGCAAACATGCAAACATAGATTTTATGTGTGACAATGTACAGAAATGTTTGTTGTTCAGGCAGGAGTTACAGGAATTACAGTTTTTAGCACTTCTGCACTGCCTTCAGTTCCTAGCACCCGGAGGTTGCCACTTGGAAAAACCAAAGAAAAATAAATATTATTATAATTATTATTATTATTATTATTATCTAATTCCACAAAATCAAAATCAGGTGGAGTTTTTCTGCCTTTTAACAAGACCTTCAACGGTATACAAGATCTGCTAACAAAATGATTCTGATTTATGGTCTGACTAGTTTGCCCTGCAGCAGTAAGGCCACCTTTTCAACACACAGTATAACACTATATTCCAAAAGCACAAAATGACATATCATTTCTAACAATCAAATAGAATCCTTTTTACCAACTCAGTTGTCTGTCTGTAAACCCGAAGGAGGGCAAATGAAGACTAAAGAAATATGCCATCCTTATGTCATTTCTTATCCATTATTTGTCTACTACAAGCTGTATGAATGAAAAAAAATCTAGAGATGGGTGCATCTGTCAAGATTGTCTTTGAGCAATAGAAATGACTACAATTGCAAAGTTTAACAAATAAACCCAAACTTATAATGTCAACTCCAACAAGAGTTTTCGAAGAATGTTTGACAGCCTTGAACAAGCATTTTGTATCAAGCTACCCATCAGTTTTTTGCACCAGCAGTCAATGTCTAACATTCTTGTTGGAGGTGTGAATCTTCACTGGCCGTACAATTGGATTACAATTCACCTGTCAACGATTCTAATGCACAAAGATTCTGAGTGCATCTCAATCAGGATGGGAAACTATCAACATCCACCACCCAAAAACAGGGAAAATAGTAGTGGCTGGATGATTTTTGTCACAAAGTAATGATTTGAGTGGCTGGTGAATTCTGACACATATATTAGTGGCTGGTAAACAAAAGAGCAGAAAATCAACAATCAAACTTAATAGAAAGTTGTGCAGCCTGCAAACACAATTATGTTCTGTCACTGCATTGAATCTTCCAGCCGAATCTTCCAAGTCAGCATCGCAATGAATCTTAGGAACCAGAACTCTTCACACATCTAATTCCTGTACAATAAAATCAACATTCACTTCAAAGTCTTCTACTTCTGTCAGGTCAAAAGCTTCTGAAACGCTATTTAGAGTACTGCCCCTCCTTTCATTCTTCAGTTATATCATACAGCTCCTTGAAGAACAGGCATATGATCTGCTCAGCAGTAGAAACAGCATGCAGAGGCTTGTCCTTGGAACAGGAGGAGGTGCAGCCATATCGGATAACTTGGGGGTACCATGAAGGCTTGAAACAGGGTTGACTGTGAGGACTGATTAACAATGAGCCTCCTCAGTTGCCACTGGAACAACTTTCTGGGTTGTCTTCATTAGTCAGTAATTATTATCATCTCGCTGCAGGGTATTCGTGATGGCCTTCAAATGAAAATTAAATGATTTCATTTCTTTATGGTTTTTATATTTCTGTGTTTCTATATGCCAAGAAAAGGCAGCTATGGAAGCCAGAAATTATGTAGGTTTTCATTCCAATTACCAAGAAGTTTGAACATTTGCAGTGCTGTTTCAGATGTTTTTTTATATACAGAATGATGATACTTCACTTCATTCCATACCCAAGTCAGTCTGCAATTAAAAACAGAACAACAAACAACACCTACTGTAGAAAGCACACAATAGGATACAGACATCCACCAAGGCTGAATGATCTCACCAGCCATGTTACTTGCACAGTCAACAATGTATTGCATAGATGTCAGAAAGCATGTATATAAATCTAGCCAATGTCATGTCATGAGATATACTCACCAGAAAAAATTGAGTTAAACTTGAGCACTAGAAATGCCTGGAGAGCACTACCTTTTTGTAGATATAATTCATATTGAAACTACTCATTTAAATAAGAGGAAACAACAAAGGATCATGTTTCTTCAAAATTATTCAATATAGTTCCTCAACTTTAATTAGTGGATACTGGGGGAGGTTGCATGTGGAGAGACTAAGTAAGATATCACAATTAGAAACAACAGGGAGGCAACAAACCTGGATGTCTCAATGTTTTACAAGAGAATATATCCCTACTGTAGCACACACCTAATCTAACAAAAAGACAAAGAAACACAAGCCCTTGTAAATGATTCTCCAAGTTACGTCCATAAAAAGGTAGAGATTTAGTTTCTAGGATCAAAAGAAACAGGATGATTAGAGGATAAAAGACTGAATGATAAAAAAGATTCGGTTCTTAGGATCAGCTGAGTTCATTCATTATGGAAATCAACACTGAAATTCATTTAGCTTTAAAAGAGACTTGTCTGCAGTCATCAAGCTCAGTGTCAAAACACATCTTACATGCCCCACACAAGTTATCAAGGATAGTTCCCCTTACTTAGACGTATCATCTGATTGTATTCTGCATAAAACCTCAAGATTATAGAGCCCACCAAATATTGCTATAATTAGCTATTGACTGTTGATGCAAGATCAATTAAACCTAAAACTGACCTATGGATTACTAGTGGATCCTTGGTTTTGCCTGATTTACAATTTCAACTTGGTTTGCCAAACTATATAAGCATGTAAAAGCAGTGGTAACTACAAGATTCAAAGGAGTTATGCATAACAGGAGAAAACCGTCACAAACATGTAGGCAAATTATGACTTGAACACCACTACACACAACCCAATTGGGATCAAGTCAAACTATTCTACAACACTCAGTTTGCCTATTCACAGCAAGCTACAGTACGGTGACTTAAACCACACAATAAAGCACACATGCAAAATGGCTGCACTACTCAGTCCCCCCCTTTAAGATGGCAGAAAACTCCCCAAAAATAACTGCATTCAGAAATAACATGTTAATTTTGTGTTTGAGGGACTAAAATAAATTTTAGAATATCTCAGCACTGTTTGAGCATACCTGTTTCTTGGCTGATGCATTTAAACAATCATTCCCAGATTAGTCCCTTGAAAGACTACAAATAAAACAATTTATGCAACAAATAATGAGCTAAATAATTATTTCATGGTCCTATAGTTTCTTTTAGTAATATTGAAATCATGCTTTCAAACATTTAAAAATGGAGCCTACCAAATCAACTCCAAACAAAGGCTAGCCTCAGCTGCTCTCCCAGGTGTGTCTCAGTGCAGGAAGAAAGGCCTAGGTGAGCTTCTCTGCCCTTTCTTATAAACTCCACTCCATTTGCCTGCTCTTAGGGCTAGACTTCCTGTTACCCTCCCTTTCACATAAGGAAGATTAAACATAAATCAGTTTAACAGCATTAACTTAGAAAACAATGAAGCAGTCTTTTTTTTCTTGTAGACCTCTAGCACATATTTCAAATAATGTTTTTTTTCAGTCTTTAAAGCATAAAAAAACTAAAAACTAATCCAATCATAGGTTTATTTGGAGTCTACTGAATAGATGCATTTTACTGACCAATTGGACCACCTGTGCTCAACAAACCCTTCTAACATAACAACATACCCTCACCTAACATATGCCACCCAGCCCTCTGCTATCCCCCGAGTTTCATTGATCTGAGACCCGGTGCTCCCAAATTTCACCCCAGCATTACATGACCAGTGCAGTAGATCATAACCTCAGAGCAAACGACATTCATCTAATAATAGCCCCACATCAAATCATGTGTCAGGAACAAGGATTGAACAAGCAGAATGGCCAGACTGCAGCCATTATGGGCTCTTGTTATTCCCTTTGCCAGCACTTCAATTCTGCCTCAAAGACCTTTAAGGCCTTGTTTTCCAAAAAACAATATCGTTCAGTCAGCACCTCTAACCCAGGTGTGGTGTATGTATGACATCAATGAACCCTGCTTGGTGCATACCTCAGCAAGGTTCTGAGATTGGTACCACTTCTTTGTAACCCACTGTTAGATGACAATCACTGAAGACCAGCTTGTGCTATTTGGCAATTGTTTTAAACCTGTAACTGGGAAGAAATACAAGCGCTTGTTCTCCTTTGTGAAAATGTTCTCAGTGGGTATCTCTGTTATACAAGCAGTGTTCCTTCACCTGGGGCAAACCCCTGTACAATATCACTCATTCAGCTGAATTCTGTTTGTTTGGTTGGATTTTATTCTCAGTGGCTGGATCTAACTGGATCCAGTACAGGCCTATGCCCTGTTAAACAACAGGTTAGGATGGTGGTGGGTACTATATGCTCTGTCATGCTTATAAATCTACATTAATTGTGAATTTGTACTCATGAGCAATTGTCACTTCTCATTTAATTAACATTTTCAGTCAACTAATTAGCCATGTCCTTGTATTTTGTTCATCTGAGAAGTGTAAAATCAGAGTAATTAAGAGACATTTCACAGTGAAATGCTTCTTGGTAGGCCATGGTGAGCAGAAAGACACGGTGGCCTCAGAGCTTGGTCAACACAATATGTTACACTATGAGTCTGGATTGAGATCACTTTAAACAGAATCTCTGCAATCAGTGGATTTGGTGAACAACAGCATACCTGGTGGTATCATTGACCTATTGGTATCTGTTTTGAAATTGTTGATCTTTAGTAGGAATGGAAACACGGGAGACCAACATGGAGAAAGTCATAACTAAAGCTTTTATACTTCCTGTGCTCCACAGCCTCTCCCCATCTACTGTATAAAGCTTTTCTTGTCAAATCCATTTTGACACAAGCCACAATCGCCAAATAATACAGCAATAGTAGTCACAAAGCAAAGCTGTCCAAAGCAAACTGTGCCATTGTGCCCCGTCGTGACTGGCTGTTGAGTTTGGATGTCACCAACCAAAACACTGGTCGCAGGGCAATATGCCATAGCAGCGGTTGATGCTGCCAACTCGGAAAGCAGGTTCCGTCACAAAAATAAATAAAGCACGAGATAACCCAACATCAATGTGCAGTAGTGTCAATCCTACCTTGCATAGGTACAGGAAGCTCACTCTAGTGAACTCAGTATTAAAAAAGCAAGGAGGAAGCATAGAGGAATTCAGTGACCTGAAAGTGTCTTTTGAACTTGGCCGCACAAGAATTCACATCAACTGGATGTGAGAAAGAATTCATAAGCTTCTTACTCTCAACCTATGCTTGTATCTGACAATGAGTGTGACTGCTGGTGAAAAAGGCAGTATGTCATTGTGCTCTGCAGTACAAATACACAGTACATCAATAAACTGTGCTCTGCAGATTTTGCCTATGTTTTATTCATAGCATTCTATTTTTAATCTGGACAAAAAGAACTACTTTTGTAGTAATCACAATAAGTCACAGTAAAATACTAAATCTGTGGCACGGGTGGGAGTATACGTTAAGGTTAAATGGAAGGACATGTAACTATAGGCTTGACTATTAAGTTACTGGTATTGATGTGCCCTTGAATAGACAATTAACCCCAAAGTGCTTCAGTCAGCTGACATTAAAAGACTTGGAATCTACAGGAAAACTCCCAGAGGTCAATGTGTGTAGTATGAAGGTCAGCAAGGTTGATGCTTAAAGAAATGTGTGCTTTGATAACAATTCTTGGATTCATAAATGTCAGATTATATACACACACACAAGACAGCCCAGTACTATCAGAGCAGACCTTTTTGTTTTTTAACCCTGAGCTCTGATTAAAAGAGTACTGAACAAGATCTGGAAATGCACATCATCAACTATGGTAACCATACTAATTCAGCCTTTTAGCTCATATAGCAAGTACACAACATGCTTTCATTACAATTCTATGTGTTAAACTTGGGGTTCTCTTTGCACTTGTTGGGGAGAACTAAGGGTAGAAGGGAAAGAGAAAATTAGTTTTATGCAAGGCCCAGAAAATGATCACACAAATACTCTTACTGTATCTACAATGAGCCAGCTGAGTGCGACTGATTTCTCATGTGAAAATGCTGTTCCTCACGAGATTAACTAGTAATTTAGGGTTAAAGGTCCAGTGTGCAACATTTAGGATGATATATTGGCAGAAATTGAATAGAATATTGAGTATTATCATTAGTGTATCATTACCTGAAAATCCAAGGGGTCCGTGTGGACATTATGGAGGACTACAAATACCTGGGATTGTACATTGATAATAAACTAGACTGGGCTAGTTTAGAAGCCCTCTACAAAAAGGGACAGAAAGCTGAGCTCCTTTTAACATCTGACGAACAATGCTGAAGATGTTGTATGAGTCTGAAGTGGCCTGTGCTATCCTGTTTGCCGTTGTGTGCTGGGGCAGCAGGTTGAGGGTCACAGATGTGAACAGACTTAAACTGGTCTGCAAGGCCAGGGACGTTGTGGGGGTTGAGACGAACTCTCTGGTGTTGGTGTCAGAGAGGAGGATGCTGTCCAAGTTATGTGTCATCGTGGACAATGTCACGATGTCCCACTCCATCATGTGTTGGTCAAACACTGGACTACTGTCAGTGCAAGACTCATTCCACTGAGACTCACCACAGAGCGCCACAGGAAGTCATTCCTGCCTGTGGCCATCAAACTATTCAGCTCCTCCCTCAGAGTGTCAGACACTCTGAGTCAATAGACTGGCCCTTGGACTTATTTCACCCCTGTCAGAAGCTATGACTCATTATTTATTTATAATGATATCTTCACTGAGCAATACTGACTTAACAGTACAATAATTTTGTGCAATACTCTCATAACTTGTATATTTTAACTAATATTTCTTATTTATGCTATCCTTGCATTTAACACATTTATTGATAGACCCCATTTCTCAGCACTATTATTTATTTAGACTGTTGTTTGGGGTGTTTGACGTGTTGCATTGTGTGACATTTATGAAGGTTGGTTTGCCATATTCTTGAATTCTCCTGCTGCAACAATGCTTTACAGTCGATTGTGCGAAAGGATTAAGCAGGCAGACTTTCTCCGTATGCGCTGAGTGGAGTGCAACATGACATCTTGGATGGGTCACCAGCCAATCGAAGAAGCAACACACATTGACACAGATCAAGTCACTTTTACACCAAAGGGCAATTTGGAGTGTCCAGTTCACTTGACTGGCATAAAGTGTGGTTAAACAAGGTTCACCTGTGTGTCTTCCCTTCGTCCTCACCTCTCTACATTTAGATAGCATATTAATGTAACACATAGTCGTGTTTAATACATATCACCAGTCAAAGCAAGTCAAAGTTATTTTAAAGCTTCTCTTTGTAGCACTCTTCTATATTAAGACTCAAAATTGAAGGAAAGCAAGAACTGCCTCCAGCTTTGAGGATATTAGGTGAATCAGTATGGTTAAGAATACAAATATTAGACTTGAGCCACAACTGGGTATCTGACGGATCAACACTGCCATTCTTTGAGCATCACTCTCTAGCCCTAAAATAGCTTTAATGTGGCCAACAGATTACTTCCTCTGTGTGTGTGTGTGTGTGTGTGTGTGTGTGTTTGTGTGTGTGTGTGTGTGTGTGAGAGAGAGAGAGAGAAACATTAATTATGTAACAACCTGAGGTAGATGCATAATCAGGAACTCTCATCCCATGCAATAAATTTTATGCAGAAAGAGAAGAATACATATGCATGTACGCGTGTGCACACACACAGACAAATTACAGTAGCTTCTGCCTCTAGCCTTGAAGATTAAGGATATTTATGACACTGGCCAGTAATGGAAATGGATTTGTAATTCATAATACATAAAATAATGAAATAAAACCTTTTAAATCAGAGATATTTTCAAGTAACCCAGTGTGTCACTGCTATGACAACTTGTGACAGATATTTTATGAACTAGCATGCCAATAAAGAGGCTTTAATGATGCCAATGAAGAAGCTTTATTGGCATGACCATATCGAAACAGGATTGCAAAAGCACATTGTACGAGATCAAATGAGTGCAAAACAAAAAACAACCATGTGAACAATATTCTGTCAAGCAGGAAGCTGACCGTGACTGAATATACTCAAAATCCCCTGATGAATGACTATTACGATCACAAGCTACACCAAGTATGAGGACAGACTCGTACTCAAACTCATTAACTGTAAGGGTTTCACTTCAACTTGGTTGAACTATCAACTATCCAGCAGAATAAAATTCTCCTACTAACCATGTGGTACATTAAGAAGCTTCAAACTAAAAATATGTGATTATCTTAAAGTCTAACTGAAATGAAACTGCCTTTTTGGCTTCTTCAATATACACATCTACTCTCTTGTCCTGTGTTCTCATTTGAGAAAATTCAGAAATCAAAATGGAGAAATTTATATTCATCATTTTTTGGTTTCATAATGGCAAACCTTATTTTGCACTGATTCAACTGAATACCTTTTCAGTATCCGTCTATGTGGGGGAAATTATTTGAATGCAGACAATCAAATCTTGCATAAAGCAGCCATATCAGTGTTCCAGGCAGAGCAGGCGGTCACACTGACCCAGATAGCAGCCTGCTACACGGCACAAGAGCCACAGACTTTGAACAACAACCCACACTAGCTTTCCTGCAAAGGCCTCCTTCTTATCTAACTTAGCAAACATGAACACATGTCTTGTTCTGCACCTTAGCTCATTGAACAAGGGACCAAACAATCATTCACTGGGGAAAAGTGTGCCGCTTGTGTCAGTTTGCAGGCTAGATAGCTAATTAACTGCTCAGCAACTGCACATTATACAGCGTGTAAACATACCTGCAAATGTCACTTCAGTTCGATTAAATACTGGTGTGGTCCTTCCTCTTCAATACCACTAACAACATACTGTCTGCCAATGACATGTGGTTATTGCGCTTGTTTACTATGTCTCTTGCTCCCTGTGGTGTAACACCAACACTCCAACAAAGGGTATAAGGTGATTTCAGTTGGACTTTAAATGATACAATAAATTATACAGGAGTATTTGAACAGAAAATGTAAAGATGACTATGACTATCACAGTTCTAACTTCAGTATAAACCATGGTAAAATATCACTAAATGAACCTGACTACATGACCTGCGTTAATGCTCCACTCAGACATTTACTGTATACATCACTTTGTCGCTTTTTTGTCTGATACACACACATTCATTTATTTGTTGGTTTGTGAGTGATGCTAGTCTTCATGTCTATTTACATTCCAAAGCTATCACTTTTCTTTTATCAGGTCCCTTTTTCCAGCCGGCTGACAGTTGAGGCAGCAACATGTGTAAGAGCTGACATGGCTGACATCATGACATGCTGACAGAAACATAAAAAGATGTTTAGATGTGGTCTGGATGGGAATCAGCAATTCTTGCGTAGGCTTAGCCTGGCTTCTTGTGCCCACCTTCCCAAAGGGAACTACTGCCAGTTTTTCCTTCACCTTAGCGTTTGCATTCCATTTAACTCAAAAAACAGTTCAACCCTCTTCTAGAAAGCACACATTACAAAGTCATGAGCCACTACGTTAACAGGCAACCATGTTCTGGGGATTATATAGAAGTCAAGCTGGGTAAGTCATTAGTGTAGTCCTCCTTAAGTATTAAAAGCAGCAAACCGTGATACATCTGAGACATACATACCCGTACAGCCTGGCTTACAAACTGAGCTAACAGCAGCTATTGTTCGTGCAAGTGATTGTACCTGGAGCACAAAGTTACACAGTGCAACACAAGGTGTATGGTGCACAGAGTAGGAATGAAAGAGACTCTGTTCACCTGATTATACATCAATAGTTTCTGGTAGTTACACAATGTTGCTTTAAATTTATATAACATAAATAACATGCTAAATGCATGGTGAACATGTTAAACCGCAGTACTACATAGTTGTTTAGTAATAATGTTTGCAAACTGAATGCATGTTAGCATGTCATCACACGTCAGCTAATATTAGCATTTACCTTGAAATAAGGCTGAGCCTAAATGTGCCTGTGGATGACGAGGCACATTTAATGTTGACAAAGCAGATCTCCAGTTGATGAAAGTTGACTGATGGGTTGACTCATGCGGCGTGACTGTGAGTTTAAGTCTTCACTTTTGTTTTTGTTTTTTAGCTTTGCTGTCTCCTGTGAAATTTCAAAATTCTCCTGAACTTTTATGTTTCTCTCTGAGTCAAAAGCCAGCCATTTCTGGAGGGTATAAACTCTACATTTTGTTTTCATCTATGTATGTGTGTGGAGTGCGAGTATGGATCCCTGTAAATGTGCGTGTGGATGTTAATTTGCAAACTCAGCAGA
Organism: Argyrosomus regius; assembly: GCA_946959425.1. Classification (NCBI taxonomy): domain Eukaryota; kingdom Metazoa; phylum Chordata; class Actinopteri; family Sciaenidae; genus Argyrosomus; species Argyrosomus regius. The sequence goes on from OX336899.1 coordinate 20,316,129, forward strand.
AAGAAACAAAAGAGGGTGAAAACAAAGGTAGAGATTGGCTTTAGGCAATGTTATAGTGTATATGGCCAGAGATCTCCAGCTGCAGCATTGTGTGTCTGTGAGAGCTTGTGTGTATGGGAACTGTTTTCAGCACCATGCAGGGTCCAAATGTCCCAGCAAGAACAACAAAACAGGAAAACGGGTAAAAAATAAACTTTTGTTTGTACTTGCTTTGCTATCATACTGTTTTAAGTCCAACATATAAATACATATCGGTTGGAAACAACCTAATTGCTGTTTGCATGGATGGTCAAGTACACAGTATCGTCTGTCCTGTTGTGTTTTCTGTAGAAATGTTAACTGCTTTGCATTTCCACTGTACAAAGTTATTTTTGGTATTAGAAACAAGTTCATTGGAGGACATTTTTATGATTATGAACAGATGTTACAACAGCACATTATTTCAATAAAGTTTTGCTTCTGCAGTATTTATCTGTCCAGCTATCTATAGATAGCGCTTGCTGATGTCAATGCCCTTCGAGTGACATTTTTTTTATTTATCATGCTCTTATCTTTTCATCAAGCCATTCTCTATTCTGACGCTGTTTCATTCTCCATGCTGGCATGTTGACTCAACAGTATGCGGTGGCATTGAATAGAATACAAAAGAACAGAATTACTCAGATGTGCATCTCAATGCAAGCATTTTTGTACATTATGCCCACTAAAGCAGATGTTCAGCTTTGGCTCCGTCTTTATGCTTGACATGTAACTATTGTGTAGCCTACTGAAATCTAGTTTTGTTTACTGGGAAGACAATTTGTTGGGATATTTCTGATTAAAAAAAGATGCTGTCCTTTCAGCAACCACCTCTCTGCTCAGCTGCTGCTGCTTTACATTGAAAAAAAAAAAAAAGGCATCTAGTCAGTGAACAGAAGTCATAGTCAATATGTACTGGACTGAGAGTGCCTTGCAAAATAACTAAGTACCACTGATGTGTTACATCTGGTGTGAATTTTGGACTAAGCTGCACTTGGCAGGAGACTGCAGTCCTAAAAAGAATTTGAACCAGCGGGGTCCAGAAATCATCTAGCAATCATCTTCTTTTGTATTTTTCTTTAAAGTGCTAGCCCTAACTTCCTGTATTCACAAAAGTGTCTTTCCAGCGAATATACGCGACGGCAGATATTAATTAGAATAAATTCAGTAACTCTGCTCCGTCATTAAATGAATGTCAGACAGGTGCACTTTTATAAGAAAAGAAGCAAAAGCAAAAGCAAAACAAAACAAGCTTGTCCAGTGGAGCTTTAAAAACATCAGGGGTATTTTTAGTATGTCATCCAAATTTCACTGTTCAAAGCACTTGTCAAAACGTCAAACATCTCATATGAGGTTTGTGCAGGATGCAGGTGAGGTTGTGAACGCCCCGGTGACGAGCCCCCTGACACCAGAGTGATTATTCCAATCACGCCCTGCCTGTAATCAATGACAGAAGGTCACACACGCGCCTCAAAGACGCACATTCACGACAGATTGATACACAACACATTCAAACACATACACCAACACAGGCTCGTGTCTACTGCCGTCACGCACATACTGGTATACGCACGCTAATGCAAAACAGATACAAAACACACACAAAGACTCACACACACACACTTGGATCAATGCATTAGGTCATAACCCCAGAGATGAACCATATGGAACATCAATAGGCTCATCAATCACACAATCACAGAAAATGGCAGGGTCACTCAGGTTGTGTGCGTGTGTATGTGTGTGTGTGTGTGTGTGTGTGTGTGTGTGTGTGTGTGTGTATTAGACAGTGACTCTATCTCTTGTGTGTGTTGCATGACAGCTCATATTAAAAGGTTATGAATATATTTCCTACATCAACCACATGTATGGGTTGGTCCCAAAAAAACTGTGTGTGTGTCTGTGTGAGATTGTGTGTGTGTGTGTGTGATTGTGTGTCTCAGATCTATCACCATTGATTACAGGAAGCCACAGTGTGTGTGCCTGTGTCTCCCTGTGTGAGAGGCTTATTTGCTCATATTTAAAGGTTATGAATAGGTGTCAGATATTGATTGTGTGTCTAAGTTAGTGTTCTTGCATGCATCTGGGGCTGCTGTTGGTGTGTGTGTTTGTTTGTTGTGTGTGTGTGTGTGTGTGTGTGTGTGTGTGTGTGTGTGTGTGTACACATGTCAGATATGGACTACCTGCCCACCATATCTGAGGGGTGTAAACTTAATTTACACAATAATTAACACTTTGGCACTTAATTACTGTTTTGACCTCTGGAGTCAGCAGTAAATGACCTTTCTATCACAAGGACATTGGCCCTAATCAAAGTAACGCAGCTCTGCAATGAGATATGAAGATGACTGCTAGCATTTCATTGTGAAAGGTAATTTTGCATGTGATCTCAGAGGTCAATGGTGAAGAAAATAAGGAACTGTTGGAGAGCAAAAGGTTATCTTATAAATCAATTAGAATTACCGCCTCACGGTTGTATGCCTCCGCCAACCAGTCAAAATGCAGTTTACAATCATGTCTGTCCAGACAAAATGTAAAGTATCACTACACCTTATACATGTCTGATTCCAGAGAGAAACATGCTTTTTTCACTTAGAGACTATGTTTAACGAGGACTGCTAGAGAGCTTCATCACAATCACCTCAAGCTCAACGTCACAGCACAGAAGATCTATACGATCACCACAGTTTCAAGGTGGGCATGTGGGAATACTGTATATCTCCCCTTAGGCTGTTGAATAATGGCTGAAAAATGTTTTTCCGAACACTGTGATGTCACAGTGAGGTTGACCTTTGGATATAATAATATTGTCGTCACTTTATCTTTTTATCCTGTTCAACATTTGTGTGAAATTTTGTTAAAACTGGCATATGATTTCTTGGCCAAAAAACACTTGACCTTGACCTTTGACCAACAAAATCAGTTTATCCATGAGTCCAAGTGGACGTTTGTGCCAAATCTGAAGTAATTCCCTCAAGGCATTCCTGAGATACTGCAGCAACTGCTGTCACCTTCACTGAGGCATAAAAATTCTTTTAAAGGTGCATTAAGGAAAACACAGTTCATTTCCTGCGGGGGGCTGATGGTGGTATTGAATCATATCTTTGCCAGGTGCCTTAATTTCTGACTTGACTTTCTTGTTGGTCTACATTCACACTGCAGGGGCCAATCACCTTTCTACTTTTACATTAACAACTTCTTAATGATGGAGAATGAATTTACACAGAATAAAGATTGGTCCACCCAGTTTTAGAAAATACATATTTTCTCACTTATGACTGGTGGTATGTAGCAAAGCAGCTTCAGTCTTCATACAGACTGTTTCTTTTAGATTACAGTAAGTAGTATCATTTCCCAGAGTTTTTTAAATATATATTTTTTTTAAATTAAATTTTACATTTTTCAGTGTCATGACCACCATTTGCAAAATCCTATTCTTCCGACTGTACTGTGATGGTGGCAGATATCTCAGGACGGTGATCTCCTCAGACCTGGACAAATGAAATCTAAATGATATGCATAGCTAGTTACAACAGCTAAGTGAGAAAAGTATATTGTCTTTCTTTTTAAACTGTGTAAATCTTTAAAGCATGCTTCTGCAGAATATCTCCTCCATTTGCTAACCTTCAGACTCCATTGTAACTTTTTCTGTCTTTTGGAAATTAACAGCAATTTTCTGATTGCCAAAAAATCACAGAATGCCCCAAAACTCTGTCACATCTTCACTTCTTCACATGGTTTTATCACACATTTTAATTAAAGATTATGAACTCTTCTGCTGTATTTCTGCTGAAAAATTTGATGTGTGCTTCTTATTAGGAACGCTGCCTTTCCTGGACAGCTCAGGCCCAATTGAACTTCTAATGACAGCAGTATGTTTTAATGAGCCGGAGCCCCTGAGCAACGCTCATTAACACGTTGTAGTGATGCTATTTGACCAAACAAACTAATTATAACTTGACAAAATAAGAGTTCTCTCACAATCTATCCGGCCTCATTTGGGTCTCTTGAGCTGTTACAGTACATGTTGGATGCAGACAGTATCATACACATGAACACACAGGCGCAAACTCATTATACACACACACATACATGCAGCAGAGAGGCAATTCTCACTCCCACAGACTAAAGTGGACAATCTGTTGTTTGTCACACACCTGAGTATTTATGCCTGCCATCTTCTTCTTAATGTCTCCATTACCTTTCTTCTTCTCCTCCTGCTTGATATCACAGACACAGCGGCAAAAAGCTCAACCGTATCACACGCGGCCTCAATGTGACACTCATCGATATCTCCTCTGAACAAACAAACACACACCCGCACACACTCAGAGATCATTTATTTCCCATTGAGACCCTCAGCCAAGCTACAGTGTGCGTTTCCATGGTAACTAAGTACTCTTCAACTGATGAGTTGTCTGGTAATACCACTTCTTGGGCAAAATTCATTGCATGTTTGTGTACGTGTATGTTTGTGTCCTGATTCTGAGCACAGGTGCATCCAGGGGATATGTGCACATTCCCCCTGCTCCGTGCTTCTCGCACAAATGATGGCCCCTCCAGTGCCCCCTCTGTCAAAGCGCTCAAAATCGCTGATGACACCATACTGGCATCGATGCGAGTTGGGTCAGCCGGCTGTCATCGTCGAGTGCAGACAAACAAATTGGAGCTTAATGTGCAGAAAACAATAGAGATTCAGGTCTCACACTTTCACAGACACTCGCCTACTCATCCCCTCCTGGATATTACAGGCAGCAGGGTGGCTCAGTTATTAGAGAGACATCACTCAGACAGGGAGAACTGTTTTTTAGCCCTGTGCTCTGACCTGAATGGAGGTGAGGGGCTGATCAATAAAGCGTCACATTATTATAAAATAATAGGCACAGCACTGAGCATGGGAGAGTTGTTAAAGTTCCTGAGGATCATTATCTCCAGCACTCCAAATTCTGCTCACCAACCACCAACAAAAAAGTACAAAAAGTACATTTTTTTCTGTCACAGCTGAAAACACTACAGGTCTTACAACTAATACTTATCCAAGTGTACAGATCCGTTTTTACAGGCATCAGCACAACGTCCATCACTGTCTGGCTTGCACCTATCTTCTACAGACACTCAGAAATATCTGCAGTGTCATCTGTCCTGCTGAGAGGGTCAGCAGCTGTTTGCTTCTCTCTATCAAAGACCCGCAAAGTGTAAGAAAAGTGTAGCACAGATTCCCATGACCCTTCTCATCCAGCCAAAGACCTGCCTGAGACCTGCTATGAGAAAAGCTTTTTCCTAAGAGCGGACTACCTCCTTAAAAGCTGCCTTAAGACTGTGTCCCGTCTCAGCTCTTTCTCGGATGCCAACCTGTCTCTAAAAATCACTCCATCGGATGATCCTGTCATTCTGTTAACTTAATTGGCAAAGCTAGCTCTTTTTCCACTTTGCTACGTGGTTCTTTTCACGGGGCGTCATTTCTACCATTTAGAAGTCCTGTATAAAACTCTTTGTTTCTGGTCCAATTCCCACTGTAAATTGTTGCATGGGTCGCTTCACTGATTACTGATTCTCTGTCTGCACAGATAATTTTAATCCGTTCTGGGCCTGAAGACGTTTGTTTTTTTGTGTGTGTAGACGATACATCTGAGCGCTTTGGGTTCAAGAAGTAAAGCTACTCTCTCCTGTCAACTTCCTCAGTCGCATGGGCCAGAGCGCCACTTGCCCACACCAACTTAGTTCATCGGTCAGTGACTCCTCCAAGGTCAAAGCCCTTACAACTGTGATAACACTGCTTGTGTTATGAGTTTCTATACCAGACTGGGGCCAGTGTACAGTACGGTATGCAGTGCCAATATAGGTTTGATAATAATCTCTGTATGTGAAGGGTTTCTGAACAACTCAACAGTGGAGGAAAGTAACTACAGGAGAATTACTTGAGTTCTGCACTCACGTGTTCCTTTGTCTCTGCTGTAACACTTGTATCATGCATGTGCATGCTGAGCATATGTGGTGTACATCAAGGATACATTCTTTCTTGTGCGCACTCTTACACACACACAGACACACACTCTCTTTCACACATGCACACTCATTGTTCTTAGTCCATTTCAGTCAGTTAGCTGCCAACTTCTTCTGTGCTGAATTCTTACAGGCTATTGATGGTAATTCTGATTGTAGTTATTAAAGTAATTAATAATTAAAAGTAAGTTCAAAATGAATAGATTGTAGTGTATTAATAGTGCATTTTATGAGCCTGAGAATCAATCAATTAACTATAATTTTCCCTTCTTTAGTGGCAGTGCCCCAAGGAACTTCGATATTAATTTAAGTTATTATTTTCTTTGATCATTTTGATAGCCAGTTAATTAAGTTAACTGAGTGCACCTACACTTGCTTGGTGTCATTTTAATCCCCGACATTTATTAATGTACAACACGGGTTAATTATTAATTGTTTGTGCTCCCTATGCTGATGTCTATGCTTTTATGAGATGTCATCTTTGTGCCACTTTAACAGTTTAGTTATAGTCATGTCTTTCCGTTACTGCGGTCTGCTTTTTGGATTCTAACAGTTGATTCTGACATCATATCACGGGGAAACGAGGGAAAAGGTCTTGAGAAGAAAATACTCAGAGTATGGTAAGTTACGGTGACATTAAGCAGTGAGAAACTAATAATCACATTATAAAAATACCTGTCAGCCTCTGTCATGATCCGCTCCTGGCTTTCCATCCCTACTGCCAGTTCTGCCAGTACTTTTCCACTCACCTGCTGGCCACTCCCACCTGATCAGTGCAACCACCTTCACCTGTGTTCCCTCACCTGATTTAAACCCACCCCTTCCACTCAGTCTCTGCCAGATTGTCTTTAGCAGCATGCAAAGCTCTCTTGTGTTATTTTCCGGATTGCTTCCTTGGTTTCGACCCTGCCTGTCCCTGACCCGTCCTCGTCGTCCCTGCCCAGGTAACCTGAACAGCCTTCTGTCCCTGACTCCTCTGCCTGCTCGCCCCTTGTCTGTCTCCAGTGTGCTTGGATTCCCTCCCAGGAGGTTTCTGCTAGAAAGTCGGACTGTTTTGGCTAGCTTAGGTTGAGGACTATTCCTGTGTACCTGCTGTGGATTTTTACGACCCTGTTTGGTCAATAAACTGTTGAACTGTTCCAACGCTGGTCTCAGTCTGTGCTGTTCTTGGGTCCAACCTCACGCCCATTACAGCCTCACTGTGTATGCTGACTGACAGGCGATATTTAGAGAGCCTACCTGCTCACTGAAAGCTGTGACATTATCCTCATCATTGCCGATGTCATGTCATCTATTTATTTATTTATTTTTTTTTTTGTCATTCAAACCTCAGAGTTAATCTAAACTCTAAAGCCATCATGTATGAAGTTATGCCACAACAATCAAGCAGGCATTAGATTAATGTCTCTTTGTCTAATAACATGAACAGCGTCTTCATTTTCTTCGTAATCAATCACAATGTTATGCAGCAGGAAGATATTGTTATTGTTTACTGACATTTAAAAGACGATAATGTAACCTCAAAACCCAACCGAGCACAACTCTGATGTCACAGCCACGAAGCAATTTCAGTCTATTCTCCACGTGACTTCAAATCCCACCGGAAGTGTTTCAGAAGTGGAGCGCTGAGCCCACCAGACGATTTGCTCAGATTTGGTCTTTTTTTCTTGGTTTCGGTGCTTCTAAATGTGAAAATATGCTATGTAGTTCATTTGTTTCCCTTGTCTGTTTTTACGACCGGCAGTTTGCACGGCGTGTTTTGTTGAAATGCTCTATGCCATTTTTTTGTGCGTGCCCAGTGGAATTTGAGGGTAACAAACTGCTACCGTGTCAAGCAATCTGCATGTGTATATAGTGTGTGTGTGTGTGTGTGTATATGGTGATATGTAACTAAACAGAGTAACTTGTGTATGATATGGGTGCTCAGAGTTTTACATTATGCTGAATCTGACTGTTTCTCTGAGCGCTTTCTTACTTTGACTGTTAAATCGACGGTGAAATTAGTTGGTAGGAACATCGCTATTCCTTCTAAGTATTTTCACATTGAAATGTTCTTTCCACCACTGCAAATCCATACATTTTACTACTGATATAGCCCAAAAATAACTTAGTCATTAAGTATTACTTGAATTCCCACTTTAAGCATCCCACAGCCAAATTTACTATCTTCAACATATTTTTTTACTGTTTCTGTTGGTGCTTTGTCACCTTTGTAACCTTCACATTCAAGACACCAAAAAAATTTTAAAAAATAAAAAAAAAAAATAGTCACACAGCCAAATTTACATATGGGCCCTTCGAACATATTTTTTTACTGTTTTGTTGGTAGCTTTAAGTCAACCCATTAAAGATTGATTACTGCAGGATGTCAAACATGGCTGTCATTGTTGTTTATAGTGTTTTTGTTCAGTGCTATGCTGTTAGCAATAATTTAAACAACTAGTTTTTATGGTCAGGCTAAATTGTCCCTCTCACAAAACAAGCAAGGGTGAGTAATATTTATTTAAAGCTTGAGGGGGCTTGTGAGACCTCATAGTCATTGAGCAATTATAAACAATACCTGATATAACCTCTGTGCACACAGGTGATACCACAAGTAACAATGACATACAGTTGAGACACCACAAACAAAGGCAAACCAAATATGTGTGTGAGACTGTATGAGAAGTGTGGCACTCTGGGAGAGAAAGGAAAGATCCTCACAGCATCCAGGGCCATTTGTGTTGTGGTGTGGTTACAGATAGAAAATTGCAGCACATGCTGCAAATAATAATGACAATCAAAAGTTATTCAGTGGAACAGACCAGCAGGGACTGAATCATTGTGTCGAGATGAGACAGGAAATGAGCATCAGGCCATTTTAGAGGAGAAAAGAAGGGTGGAGCACCACAGAGGTGGACTCATGTTGAATATAGAGCCAAGCTGCTTAGAGGCAATTTACCCACCTGTCACCTATTCCTCTACATATGTTTGTTCTTCTTCTACACTGTCCAGTCCAATCTCTCTTTCATTCCAGCTTCCTCTTCTCACCCTCTGCGTTTCACTGGTTGTCTCTTCATTTATCTCTCTGGAATTGCTTCACTGGTATTCAAATATGTACCGCCACACACACACCTTGACACACATACAGGTATTCACAGTTTGAGTTAGCTGCAGGTGGGACTAATTGTCTCAGCGTGGGTACACCTCTCCTCTTGTTCATCTTCATTTTTTCCCCTCTTCTCTCTTCAGCTGTCTTCACGCTTCACCTGTCATGAACTCTTCCCTCCTTCTGTCCTTTCTTTTTCTCCTCTCCTCCCTCTAATCTGTTCTCGCTGTGTACTTTTTTTCCATTCTGTCTTTTCCATCATGGCTGTCCATCTACAACCTGGCCAGCTGAGGACACGCATACACACCACAGACTAGGATGGTACATGGTTACGGCAAAGTCAATGTCATTCATTTTTAATGAGCGATTATGGTTAAATTGGACACTGCTGAGTCTTGACTGTAGGAGCTGTAATAGTAGTTTTAGCAGTTCCGATTTTTAACCATACTGTGCAACAGATTGTCAGAGCAGATGTTAACAGTAACTACAATGAGAATTTTTAAACTCATCTGGTAAATTGGATGATTAGTGTTTGTTTATCTAATGCTCACACTGCAAATCTTCAACACTCTCAAAATGCTGCAGCCACCATTTACATCAAAAAACTGTACAAACAACAAAAAAGTGACTGAATCGTGCCAATCTTCTCCTGTTGTTAGCTCTTAAAACACACCGGAGTCACTGTTCTAAGGCTGCCCCCAAAAAGCAACAGCATGGAAGCTAAAGAAATCTTTGGAAGTCTCAAAATGACCAAAGACCACAAAACTAACTGAAGGAAGCGGAGAAGGGTGACAGAGGGCAGCGTGCCTCCTGTCTGCTCCGACGCTCTCAGCTCCGGTGATGACTGTCAGTGAAGTCGGCTAATCTACTTTTGAACCAGACGGTGGTACAACCTCCTCTACTGCCATCCATTGTGACTGACTCTTCAGCTGACAGCGCTGTCAGCAGCCCAGCAGGAGAGACCGCCTGTCGTGTGCTTTTATAACTGAACTATGAGCAGGACGCTCAGTTTTACTTTGTCTGACTGCGTGGAAATGTGATGTTTTCACATCACATGATGACACACAACGGTATTAAAACATGAGACTCACGTAGGCTGATATTGGAGTTTTCTGAACTGAAGAAAAGGTCAAATATTCGTATTGAAAATCCAAATCCATTTCATCTGGTGAAAGTCAAGTAAGTCTTACTGAAGTCCTGCACCAATGTGTTAAAAAGGTGTCAGGGAGCAAAGTTTCAAACTGTCTGAATATCTTAAAATCTTTTTTCAAAAAATGATGTTTGATATTACTATTATATTTTCTTTGTGTAGACAAAGATCAAGGTAAGAGTAGTTTTAGGACAGATACTTCTGAACAAGAACGTGTCATTTCAGTTGTATGTGCACTATGCTTAAAAAAAAAAAGTGTATTTTTCTGGGTTTATTTGTCAAAGTTGACTATCTCAAACTGAGACAGTATGTTGGTGGACTGGAGGGCAGCAGAGCCTCAGCGGGAAGCAAAACAATAATCTCCTCTGTGATATGGACACTGTTGTGATTAAAGACCTCTGACACCTCACACAGCTGCCTCTGTGGTCAGCACCGATCAGCTGCTGGGGATAGATGGATGGTATTGATCTCCACTTTTTTGTGTAGTAAACAATGTTGGTTGGTGGTGGCGCTGGTATTGTCTAAATTTACAAAATGTTTGAGATAGCGCTAAAAATGGTCTTGGGAAATGATAGAAATACACATAATATTCCTTGCTGAATGGCTGTAGCTGAATGGACAAACTTAATTTCCTGCCTTGATAGAAGTTGTAAAAAAAAGTAAGTCAGCACTAAAAACAGATGGCATTTCATATTTATTTACAAAACGAGCAAAAATGTGTCTACACTTCAATTTACCCTCCAGTGGTTAAAGTGGTGAAGTTGTGTTTAAGGCCAGTTGTACTAATCAGTAAAAAACAATCCAACCCATCTGGACTACTTATTACCAAACCTACAAATCATCACACACACCAGGCTGAGACAATTTCACAGATTGTAAACATTCCTTTCATTGAATTCTCTCAAATGTTAAACATGTATTGATTTACAGCTGGTGAGAAAATACTTCAAATTGCAGTCTGAGTCACTGTACTTGGAGGGTGTCATACTTCACGTTTCACATTTACTGTATATCGCTCTAAAACGTGATTAATGAAACAATATAGGTGATATATATCATTTTTGTTTGGTAATTTATGAATGAGTTAATTGCTACAGTCAACTCTGCTTACTCAGTAACCTCTCACTGGAAGAAATCTTCCTCTGTTTGAAAATCACAGCAGAAGCTGATTGCCTTGTTGGCTCGTACAGTGATGGATGGTGTGAATGTCTGGTGGTCCGTTTTTGGTGGAAAGAGAGGAAATGAAACATGACACACATTAAAGAAAAATCTTGGGAAACAGAAATGTGATATAAAGAAACTTATTCATGGCTTAGCTGTGAGTAGGAAACTCTGGACCATGCTGCTAAGGAGCTTCAGTCAGCAAGGAAACATTTTGAAGTTATTAAATAATCAGAATTTAATCCAATTTCAAAAAAGTATTTAAGATTCCAAATGACCTCACACATATCTTCTTTAACTACTTTAAGCTACATCAGCTAATCCTTGAACAGCCACTTGAGGCTCACTCCAAAAGTGAGTCAATCTCCATAAGTCCCTATGTTAAAATGTCCAACTTCACAGCAGAAATAAAAATGTTTACAGCCTGGTACAAAAATTGGTTTGTATTGTAAATGGCTTTAGCCAATTTCTCCATTCATGATAACTGTAGTAAGGCTGAATTTTGATATAACTCGCCCGTTTAAATTATGTTAAGGCTTAAAGTTATGCATAATTAAGAGCGTGGCAGCTCTGACTGACAGGTGGGTGCCATCACAGATGGCTTGTTTGAACAACCAGGCTTCATCCAGCCCACTTCAGCTCCACCCACACTCCACATCTTTAGCTATTTTCGGGTTAGTTGGGAGCTGACGGAGGCAGGACTGTCAAGATGGTGACAGCCAACGGCTCTTGAGAAACCTGTGGGTGACGTTACTGAGATTACGTCAATGTTTTATACAGTCTATGATTTTGACATTATTTGCCTTTGTGGTGTTGGATATTGTCAAGTTTCGGATTGATCACTGCCAATAATCCTTGTGTATTTCAACACTTTTAACTAGAATTTGTCAGATTTGTATTTTCAGATGTGTCAAATCGAAAAATATAATACCATATCAGCATTCCAGTGGAGTTTAAAAGACTTTTAAACTGAAGGACAGAAGAAACCTGACACAGACTGTGTTACCAGTTTCAGCAGTAATAGTGGTGTACTATTAGTGGTGGACTCAGGGTCTTGTATTTATAGTTTATGGTTAAATATAAACATTAAGATAAGAAAAGCCAATAATAGAGCTCGAGACATCTTTTTCCTTCTTTTATCACAGCCTACACATGCTCTTTTAAGTTGGACTAAATGTTTCTGAGACAGAGTGTATTACTAGCTAAATTATCGTGAAATTAATGTCTAAAAACAAAGAGGAGAAAGTCCAAAAATGAAACAAGTGGAAAGATAAAGAAATGAAGAGCAGGCGAACAAGTCAGGTCAGGTAAGGCAGGAAAAAGAAGCCCTTGAATGATGGGATGACAGTAAGTAAGTGAAGTATTAGAAAATGAGAGGAGAGGAGACGGAGAGAGACAGACATCCACCTTTCTATCTCTGTTGTCATCTTGTCCTCACCATTCATTTCCCTCTGTTTCCTTTTTCTCCGACTCTCCCCTCATCCGTCACTCACCCTATCTCCACCTTGCTCCTTCCTAATGCTCTCCCCCTTAACTCCTCAAGGATCATTATCATTCCCTGCTTTCTCTTGCTGCTTCATTTATTCACTCTTTAACTCCCTCCGATGCATTTGTTCCTCATTTCTCTTGGCCCTGCCTCTCTTTCCCTGCCTCATTCACCATCTCTCTCTGTCTCATTCGCTCATCACCCCTCCCCTCTTAGTTCACTTCACTCATCAGCCCTCTGCGGTATCTCCCTCACTTGTCTCAAATGCCTTTAGTGCTGGAGAGAATCTACGGTCAATTTATATCACTTGGCGGGCGCTTTCATTTTCTTTACAGTTCATGTTCCTCGCTCTCTGTCATGCAAGCTATTCCATTCGCTTCATAATTTATGTTGCTCCTTTGTCTTTCTCCGTCTCTCTCATCTCACCTCTTCATTTTCTGGACTTTCTCTGCTTCTTCGTTGTCGTTCTTAATTGTCTTTTCTTTTCTTTTTTCCCCTTAATTACTCAAGTACTCAATTTTAATCGCTCATTCACTCCACAATTGCTGTTTCTCCAATCTTAGCTCACCTTACAATACCTCCTCAACACTCTTAGCATGTTTAATCCACCCATATTTTTTCATTAACTTATGAATTTAAATATTTTAATCACACAGCGTCTATTCTCTCATAATTAATCATTCATGCTTGTTTCAGTCAAGGTGATAAAGATCTCTCTCTCTCTCTCTCTCACTCACTCACTCACTCACTCACTCACTCACTCACTCACTCACTCACTCACTCACTCACTCACTCACTCACTCACTCACTCACTCACTCACTCACTCACATACTCTTTTCTGTCTCTTAAGTCATGAATTGGCCCAACCAGTGTTTTCTTCAATGACTTTCAGTGTCATACTGAAATCATCAATGCTCTCGATATCTGCTTTTGAGGTAAGTTTCAAACAAGGTCAAACAGTTGTAAGTCATGAAAAACCTTAAATGAATGTTCACATAAGTGTACTCCTTACTCAGGATGCCTCTTAACCGCCTCATGACCCGACATCGCCTTCATCCACATGGTCACATGACCACAGAAGCAACAAAAACACACAACCAAACAATAAAACTTTGTGGAGCTAAAACAGATTAAAAGATAAATCAGCTCCCATTTTGAGAATATATTCTTATTTTTAGGTTTTTAAATAAGCACTAGTTCCAGGTACTCAACTGTGCAGATGTATATGATTTTAAGCTGAATATGTTGCTGCTGGTCGAACAAAACAGACTGTAAAAAAACTCACCTTGGGCTCTGTGAGGGGCATTTTTCAATATTTCATAGACTGAACGATAAATCGATCATTAAGATCGTAATGGATCTATAAATCTTTAATGAAAGTTATTGTTACAGTAGCTGCAGCTCTGGATCATTGCCCAGAACTGTCCGTGTGAAAGCATATAAAGTATGTGCAATTATGAACTGGTTAAATTTGGCTTTCACATTAATTAACAAGTGTTGATACCAAGAGCTGATCTCTGTATTAATAACATCTCCTTTGTTTTTTATTCACTATGATTGTTGTACAGACTTTTAGTGCACAACTTGCCTAAATCTTCTCTGTTAATCTTGCAAGAATGCATCGAGCTCAGGTGCTACGGAATAATCATAAAGTATAAATAATGTTGAATGCTAAAATATTAAATAGGCTCAGTCTAGGACAGCCTAACCCTAAAGGTAGGCTACAAAAATTACTTCAGTTATTGTGACTTATCTCAGGGATGTTCAGATCCAAGGACAGTACGAGCATTTTCTATTTGATGCAAATGAAATCAGTAAGACCACATAAATAATAGAAACTAGCTCGAGGCACCACACAACAGTTCCACTTTGCTTTGGTTGCTATGGCAATACGTGATCGTGGCACAGTGTAAAGGTAACAGAGGAATTCAACCTCACATTGACCAACAACCCAACAGCAAACCAAGTGGAAAGTTTTGGAAAACAACTGATGATGTATGAGTTCTCCCGGGGGTGTGTGGGTAATTACAGGAGGTGGGTAAACTGTACTTTATTGATTGACAATTGATCTGAAAATAGATGAGTAAACTCTCAGCCTCATTTTAAAGAGGTGGATAAACTTAGTTTACTTGGGTTTACTTCCCAACTGTGCCCCTTAAGACACCAGAGGCATCATCTGCACTGAATCTTTTGAAGACAGCATTATTAATGGCACTTTTTAGGCTTTTAATTTAGCAATGCCAGCAATAAATGTCAGAAATACACACAAATACACTCTTGACGGTGTTACAGACCTTTCTGTCCATGATGAAACTGTTTCTGTTTCCAACTCTTTATAGATTAAAAAGGTAATAGAAAAAAAAATAAAAAAATCAAGTAAAAAAAGTAAAAAACAATCAAACTGTTATTGGTAAAACATGTTTAGGCTAGTTACACATTCAAGCTTCAGTAGTGTTGGAATGTAAGAAACTACACTTGAGTATACATTTGAGGTACGTGTACTCGGCTACATTTTTGAGGCAAATATTATACTGTTATATCTATACTGTTATATCTATCTGTGCTTCCACAGAGTCCATCCGCCATGTTGAACCATCATGTTTCTACAGTAGCTCAGAAAGGACAAACTAAACTGTGGCTGAGATAATGCCACCAATGATTTCCTACCTACAGCAACTTTATTGGAACTTGCAAAAGCCTGTTGTTGTAGCATACCACTCATCCAGATGTCCTAATACTCTATTCAATACTGACAATCACTAAAAAAGTGAGAACATCTGCCTCTTATACACATTAGTTTGGACACTGTACCTTCAATATAATAAATTAGCTGTTTGGGGCTAAATTATGCCATTAAATGTAGCTAGGAGGATTTTGTTCTGCCTTTTTTGTTTAAAGTGATGTTTTTATACTGCACTCCTATAGCACAGGCTGTAGATGCATCCATGGTGCTTTGGGAAAAGATGGTGAAACAAATAAAAAATGAAATAGAAGGTGAGAGGGTAAGAGTGGTGCGAGTGCTTGTGTATTCAGTAGCTTTACACAAGCCCTACATACTGTGTGGTGTACTGTATATACATAATACATTCAAGTATATAGCAGAGTGTAGGTCAGGACCTACACAACAAAGCAAAAGTCCACATTTTCTCCTCAAAATAAAAGTGGATTTAAGAAAACAAATGTATTAAATTCAGGTATTATTTACTGAGGCAGAGAGGTGATGCAAAAATGGGTGTCAAAGTGACATTTTAAAATAAGAAATAAGAATTTAAAAAGGGAAGGAAATGCTGTAGAATAAAGGTTAGCCACAGCAACGCTAGGCTCTGGCACAGAATGTGTCTGAAATTTCTGTCTGAAAGCTCTCCTTCAACTTGACTTCCCTGAACTCAAGTACCGTAACTCCAGTTCAATCCTGGCAGGCAACTCTGCCTTTGTGAGCTGAAGGTAAAAGGAACCTCCATCTGAAGAGCCACAAATCTGTTTTTTTTAATATAAAAATGCACACTGCCATGACTTTTACCTGGGTGAGAAAAGCAACACCAGAGGCTGCTATTGTAAGGAAGCAAGTGGTGTTATCGGTCACACACACATACATATATACATATATATGTATACGTGTGTGTACATATATGCACACACACAAGTCCAGTACTGACTCAGTATTTTAATAGGAATTTGTAAATGAAATGCAAAATAGCTGCTTATGAATAAAACCTGACAATTTCAATTTGTGGATCTTTCTGTGCTCATGTGTTCCTGTGAAAAACTGCCATCAAGCCCTATGTGTATGCATCAAGAGTGAAGAAGAAGTTGAGAAAAAAGAGAAGAGCAAGTGACAAAAAAAACTTTTCTTTTCTATCGGGAACTTCTTCCCTTCAAAACTCTATGTGCCTATAATTAAAATGCTAAAAAAAATACATCAATAAAATTTTGACATTTCACAGCTAGGTCTCTCATCCCTGAGGTAATTTCTGGGGAATATGAAAGGGTGACAGAGAGATTGAGAAAGGAAAGATACAGATAGGGGAAAGAGGAGTGGGAGATACAGTATAGAGAAAAGAAAGGGGGATGTCAAAAAGACACTGAGCGTTTGACCTGGAGGTATACTGAATAATGGATGGATGAAGTGGAGGGTGGAGAGGAGAGGTGGGAGCCGCCATCACCTTATTCTCCCTTTCTGCCTCTTTTCATCTATACTCGCTTTCTTTACTCCCTTTTCTCGTTTCTTCTTCTTCTCCTCTTTCTTCTTTCACTGACACTACATGAGGCAGATGCTCACTCATGCTGGAATCATTTACACGCACACTTTTATTAAAATGATCTAGTTAAGGCACTTCTCATCTCATTTTTGTGCATATAATCAGGCTAAGGTCATAATCATAGAAAACAGATGGTAAAATATGAATATTTTTCTCTCAGTCATTCAATTTATTAGGACATGGAAGCTCTCCAACTTTATCAAACGGTGAGAGGTCGGCATACTTTGACCCAGGGGCTCTGTTTAAGCAAATCACATGCTGCAGTGCACTGGAGTGATGATTGTACAATAATTATTAAACAAATCCATGTAAACTGAGTGGTTGGAAAAAAATTGTGCTACTTTGACCCATGTAAACACTGATCGAAATGTTGCCTGAAGCTGATAACTTCGAGTAACGGAGGTATTGCTAAACATGCTCAATTAGCGAAACACAAGAATAAGCTTAAACTCCTGGATTGTAATGATTACAAGCAGGCAACACTGGGAATGTAAAGGTCAGGGCAGCAATGCTTCAACAGGAAAAAAGAGAGAGACGTGTGGATCTTGGAAAATCGCCACTGGCAGCTTTAGTAGAGTTTTTGGGCTTTTTTCAGGAAACTAGGGCAAAGACTGGGAGAGTTAATGAAAGGAAGTAAGGATGATTTTACAGCTACTGGGAGCAGCTGTAGTTGGTATCTTGTCTTGTAGAAAAACCCAAGGTCTCAGTGCCTCATCTTAATGTACAGCAATACAACGTTGGTATTTACATTAATTGATGTAACACTGAGCATATCATGGCTGTAGTTTTCTCCTTAGTGACCAGTTATGGCTCGTGATTTCTAGAATACCAGTTCAATTTACTTTACTTGTATACGTGCTGCTTTTTGGATGCATATATTAAAAACAAACAAGAAGACATTTAAATCACATGAAGTGTGCTCAGTTTCTCTCTAAAAGCCTTCAGACCCGTTTAATTGTACAGTGGACCTGCATGGCTTTTCCAAATAGCAGCACCACAACACTGTAGGCTGCTCTTGAACACAGCATCGTTTGGCTGCAAGGATTTCCAGGTTATGTTGGTCCCACCTGTCCAAAGCAAGCGGCAACCTCCATGGCTGTGAAATGAAGCCAATGCGGATGTGCCAAAAAGTGTAGTTTTCCAACTTCACAGCAGAAATAAACATGTTAACAGCCTGGTACAAAAAACGCTTTTGCCCTGTATACCTAAATTCCCCATTCATGAAAACTGTACTGAGTCTGAATTTCTACAGAACTCACCTGTTGAAATCATTAAAGCTATCCATAATTGACTGGATTAACTGTCAAATTGATTGACAGGTTGATGCGGTTACAGGTGGCTTGTTTCAGCAGCCAGGCTTCATTCAGCAGCTCCATCTACATTTTTTTGCCCACTTTTGGATTAGTGGGGAGGCGGCAGTGGCAGGACTGCCAAGATGGTGGCAGCCAGAGCTTCACAACGGCTCTTCAGAAAACTGTGGGTGACGTCATAGATACTACGATCATGTTTTGTGCTGTCTATGGTCCAAAGCTTAAAGTTTAAACATGCTACACATGTGGATGTGGATAAATATTGTACTATTTGGTGATGATTCCTAACTTGAAAGTCAAGATGTTGAGATGATGAACATTGCAACAACACTGTAGAAACGCCTAAAAACGTTCCTGCTGGACTTTCTTCTAATCTTTGCCTTTTGCTTGTGAATAATTGTACCTCTTCAGGGCTTGTAGCAACCGATAATGTAATAACGTCCAATAATGTAATACCTGCCAATAACAGAATCATTTTGTCCATTTTGAATGTAATAAAGCCAATAATGTAATAACATGCCAATAATGTAATAACTTAGATGAAAACGTCTAATCAGTCTAGTTATTACTAACACTGAGCAAACATATGTAGGTCACATGACCACTGTTCCCTTCCTGAATTCTAGCACATTCCACTAAGTGATCTAACTACCAGTAATGAATTAAATAATACTCCTCCATACATGAAATTATGAATTTACATATCTAAGCAAATAAACAATAAAGATTTTGTACAACAAATAATTCTCAAATTGTCTCTTACAACCATAATTAAGTTCTGCATACTTACCCTTGATGAATGAATATGACGACTATGCCATCCACTGTATCTATTTTTGATGAGCAAACTGCACAATAACTACAAAATAATCTTTTATTTCCAAGAAATGCAGTCCTATTTATGTATTATTACATTATCGGATAACAATGTTTTTAATGCTAGGCCAATAACGTAATAACCAGCCAATAATGTAATAACTTATCACATTATTGGCAAAATGTTATTACGTTATTGGCTCAAAAACCTTATTACATTATTGGCATGTTATTACATTATTGGCTTTATTACATTTAAAATGGCCAAAATTATTACATTATTGGTGGGTATTACATTATTGGACTTTATTACATAATTGGTTGCTACAGGCCTCTTAATTACTGTTGACAGAAAAATTACTCATCAGCTGAATTGGTCACAACCTGTGACACAGCAACCTGATTTGTTCAAGGTCACAAGAGAAAAAGGCTGCAATCAGTGATCTAAGGTAATTTCTTATTTCTTTAATGCATTAAAGTCTTTTCTCAACAAAGCATGCTGGTGCTACCTGTCAGGGGAACTTAAGGGGCAAATGATGCCAAGTGGAATTTAAATACTGAAAACTTGCACTCATGAAGAATTGACTCAAGCTTCTGTTTCAGCGCAGGGTTACTGCATCATGGCCTGGAGCTGGATGACCCCTTCACACCCTTATTCATAAGTACCATGCCTCTGTACATTTCTCCAAGCTATGTAACCCCAGGAGGGGAATATATTAATGAAAATGAATTTTTAGTTATCAATAAGTAGATCTTCAATATCCTTAAGAAACGTTGTATTGCCAAGCTTCATATTCCCCACTCATTGAGCTTGAATATATTTAAAGTATTTGCTGTATTAGTGGTTGTTGATGTGAAATGTCAGTAGCCTAAAGCCAAGTCAAGATGTATACAAACTCATTAGAATCATCCTCAAGGAAATTAGTGAGTCATGTAGAGAAAAAGTGAAATTGCCATCGGCTGTGATTTTTAAACCAGCACATTTTTCTGTCAGCGCAGTTAGAAGTCTGATAAGCATGAATAGAAGATTAAATCACCCAATAAGTCGGTCATTACAGTATTTTGTGGGACTCTGGAGCGCTGTGGAATAAACACATTCTCAGCTGGTGTTCTTAGAGAAGAGGTTTGTTTATCTTATTCATGAGGCCGCAGCAAGAAACACAAACCGGGGGAAGACTTCTGTCTCCATCTTTTGATTTTTCTTCTTTGGTTTTGCTTGTAATTGATAGGTGAGATTCTTATGTGTTACTGTACATTGGTATGAGGCAACTTTTACTAATTAACGTGTTTCTTTATTCAAGTGAATCCAGGCTGTGCCTAAATCAGCATTCATACAGTAAACACAAAATTTGGTTTCATCTTAAAAATAACTTAAGCTGGTTTTAAAAAATGGCATTGTGCTGTATAAAGATGCATGTTTCATCCATAATTTGTAATTGCCTTAGAAGATACTCTCTCATTTCTATATTTCATCATATTGTACTTTAGTCTTAGTGTGCTATTAATGATATATGAAATGTTTTAGGGCACCTGAATGTTTCTTTAGCTCACATTTCTGCAGCTTTACTGCCTCAGCACTGATTAACTGCTGTCTCTGCACAGGTTTAAAGTTGCTCGCTTGTAATTATGGTGATACAACATTTTAGTTGGTGCTTTGTGTATGTAAGCTGATTTTGTCAAATGCTTAAAATGTAAATAAGAGTAAAGTTGGAAAAAGTTTTAACTTTTTTCTTGTTTTGCTTCTTTTTAATATTATTTTTTTTCTCAAAACTTGAACTCCATCTCCACCTAACATTGATCTGATTCGTCCTTGTAAAAGATGCAGAATGAATACCATTGAAGAATCCAGGGACAACATTTGTCACGAGTGCATGATGCATCCTGTTTTGCCTTGTGTTTATATCACTGTTTTGCCTAATCACTTCAATTTTGAGGATGTCAGAATGCAGCAGTGAGACACATCAGTCTCCCAAATTCGATCAAATTCCAATTGTTGGGGAGACATTGCACTATGAGCAGGCCGATGATTGGACAGGCACAGACTGCGGGAGATAATAAAGCAGAAAGGAACAGAAGCATTGATGCCGTGTGAGCGCACATCAGAGCTCCGAGTGCAATGAGCACAATAGATAATGTGAAGACTATGAGTTTGACAGGGAGGTGCTTCTTTTCAAACTACTTGAGGAATAGTTTTTTTTCGCCTCTGCATCGCAGCCCAAACACCCCCCTCAAAAACCAAATAAACAAAAGTAAAAATAAAAAATAAGAAGTCTTTACTGAACACTAAACACAGGCTAGAGAATGTGGTGTGCTCAAATTGGTTGTGAGTCTCCTTCCTGTTTAATTCCGTTTCTTCTGATAGTCGAAGAGAAAGAAATGTTATTAATGTTTAAACTGCACAGAAAACACACATCACACACACACACACACAGCACACACCAGCCTTTCCTCTCATACAAAACACACAACACAGATAAACACTCTTCCCTACACATCAAGCAGCCTATTAAAGTTTAATATACAATGCTGAATCAAAAGCAGAAACTGTGCAGTCTGAAAATCAGAATAAAACTGAGAGAAGAAGAGTCAGAGTGCAAGAGGATAAAGACACCGACTAGTAAAGACAGATTAAAAACAAATCTATGAGAAAAAGAGTGGAAACAGTTTTTATTGTCAGTTCTTCTGACTGCTTGCCCTGACGTCCTCTAATGTGCTCCGGAGAGAATTAAAATGCATTTTATTAGAAAAGTCGGGGGAAGGTTACACAGCGCGGTGGTGGTGGGTTGCAGGTGAGGAAACTGAGCAAAAGCTTATCAGAGTTTTCCACAGAAATAGAAATAGTCTTTGGCAACACACACACACACACACACACACACACACACGGGCGCATTCTATTATCAGTGTTATTGTAAGGAGATGTTATTAATGGAATTATTATTAAAGAACTCCCGAGCCCTTATGTGAAGGACAGGGCAAGGAAAACCTGTGTGTATTTGTGTGAATGTGTGTGCATTTCAGTGCGTGTGTGTGTGTACATATATTTACTGTATATATGCATGAGTCTGTGCATTCATACATAAGTCTACTTCTCCAGCAAAACACAGTGGATTAGCATTCTGTATGTGTGCATGCATGCACAACCATTTTATGTGCGTGCGTGCGTGCGTGCGTGCGTGCGTGCGTGTGTGTGTGGCATCTGTGTGTACTATTCTGATAAAGCTCAGCTCTCCTCTCATGAATGTGAGATATCAAAGGAAGTGGAGGACACCTTTCTGCCTTTTCAGACCTGACTGAAGAGAAAAGAAAAGGTCCTTACCACCATATATGTTGATCATTCTAAAATATCCAAATTTCTACACAGTGATCTATTAGATCTGTCACATCTGGTGATATTCTAGATTTTCCATTAAAAGACCAAAACCAAGAATATAAGTACTAAACTACTAACAAACACTGTATGTGTAGCCAAGACCTAATATGGCACATTTCTGTGTGTAAACATCAGTTAGCTGTACTGTTGACTGGGTGACTGTTTTTCATTAAGATGAACATTTTTCATTTTTCATTTCACTTTGAGTCAATCAAACCAACAGCTCTAAACAATCTTTTACATATATTTATGTTTGAATAATGTTTGATAGAAAAGTCCCCAGGTGTTTTAGGTGTTTTATATAAATTAATCTATATTTCTGTGTACATCTTCAGTAGAGCTAATGGGAATGCCACACAGGCTGGTAGTTTAAAATTCTGTATTAAGTTACTGCTAATGCAAACTGAACATTTCCTACTGCTGCAGCTTCACATTAAAAGTATTTAACTGGCATAACACAAGTTGACTTTTATTATGAAGTAGTCTCAGGAAATGCAATGTGTTTTTCAGTGAG
This sequence comes from Argyrosomus regius, assembly GCA_946959425.1. Taxonomy (NCBI): domain Eukaryota; kingdom Metazoa; phylum Chordata; class Actinopteri; family Sciaenidae; genus Argyrosomus; species Argyrosomus regius. The sequence goes on from OX336899.1 coordinate 20,339,305, forward strand.
CTTTGCGCTTACTGCTATCTTTCATCAAAAATGCATCTACAACAAGACATTTTTTCATTTTTTTTTACAACAGATCTGTTTGAAATATTGCAGGGATTCACGGAATAAGAAGTTGCAGCTGCAGTGAGCTGTTAGAACTGAGAGAAGAGCTGCAGGCGACAAACTGAGCTGTAACTTGCTCTTCACAGACTCATGCCACGTGCACCATGTTCACGATCAGATATTGGTTGCTCACAGTATGATAGAAAAAGGCAGATTATTACCTGACTTTGTTAGCTACCCTCAGAATTCTTTGAATTGTAGTATTAGACCATAATCGCTGTTACTGCCAGTGACTACAGGTGTCGCCAAATCAACCAGGACTGAAATTTGAAAACACACATTACTGAAACACACACCAGTTTCAATGTCGTCTTTCCTGCCATGCCAATGATGTGTATGTGCATTAGAAAAAAAAAAGAAGAAGAAAGAAAATAGGGAAATTGTGCAGATATTGGAGCAACTAGAGTAGAAAAGGGGAAATAAAAGGAAAGTAGATTACACATCAAATCCCTCTGCAGTGGACCTCACTGTGAAGATGATGATACACAGCAGACATACTGAGGCGATGTAGAGCTGTAATTATGCTTTCAGCAGGGACTGGGGTTGGTTAGACGCACAGATCCTGCACACATTACTACAGCTCAATTTGTCATAAAACATCTATCTATCTATCTATCTATCTATCTATCTATCTATCTATCTATCTATCTATCTATCTATCTATCTATCTATCTATCTATCTATCTATCTATCTATCTATCTATCTATCTATCAATCAAGAGAGCTTTATATCCTGAAATGAATATGGAATCAGCTCACAGACCTCACAGCAGTCAATGTTGGAATCATTCAATATTCAATATGCCTAGAAGCCAGATCATCTTCCTCTCTTTCTCTCTCCTTATCCTATTGTTTCTCTCCATGTTTCCCTCTCTTTCTTTCACTCTCTCTCTTCCTCTATGCACACTTGTAGACTATCAAACTTCACAGCTGTCAACATGAGCCACATTCATAATTCAAAGTGCCCAGAAAGTAGATCATATTTACATCTATCTATCTATCTATCTATCTATCTATCTATCTATCTATCTATCTATCTATCTATCTATCTATCTATCTATCTATCTATCTATCTATCTATCTATCTATCTATCTATCTATCTATCTATCTGAAAGCACATCTCAATCAGACATGACAACAGTGCACACACTGTTGCTCTCTCACACGCAGGCACACAAAGTCAAACCTTCAGTCAACAGTGTAGGTAACTCATACATAAACATGACTTACAATAAACAGAAATCATGTTTGTGAGATGTTTAAACAGACAGACAGGCTGACAGACAGACAGACAGACAGACAGCGGAGGGCAGATGATGCATACAGACAGATGATGCATACAGAGATGCAACAGTGACGTTGAAATATAAAACAATTCTCCACGGGTATAGCCACATACACATCTGCCACCTGATGTGTTTGTCCCTTTTTAGCATACATAGTATGTAAACGTGTCCGTGAATTGTCGCACACTGTTTTCACTCCTTTTATTCCTTTGACGGCATTTTTCTCTTTTCCCTTGAACAGGTTCATAATTATGTGCAGCTGCATGTGTCTGTGTGTTGACCTCTCCAGTAGACGCCAGGGTGTTTAATATTCTAGTCTGACACGGACTTTCTGTGGCCAATCATCACACACTCACAACACACACACGCATACACACATTTAAATGCTGCCCCCGCTGACACATAATTTCACCGCAGGCTTTAAAGCAGAGTTAATCAACTCCAATCAATGTTCACATTATTATAAACACAAAGATAACTTGATAATGCTAAACATAATATAGAGCAGAGATGAGAAGCCTTTGTCTTCTGACAGATAGCACCACTGCGCTTATTAAGTTTGTCAAAGTTCCTGACCTGAAGGAGGGTTATGAGAAGATTAAAATATGCTTTCAAATTATGCCTGCATGGTGTGTGTTGGTGAGAAATGAGCCTCTGGCTAAGTTTCCAAAACTATCTTAGGCCTTGCCAGGAAGAGATCAGTCAATGAGCTGCTGTTACTGTAAATAGTCATCGTAGAATATGCTGTGTTTTTAAGAACATACAAATCATTGTGCTCTAATTATGCCATTTGAAGCTTACTATTTGGACAGCATTGCAGCTAAATATCTAAAGTCTGTACGGAGGGTAATGCTAGAGGAAGAGGTGACGGGGGGGTCAATAAAATCAACATCATCATGGAAATCCTTCGTCTTGTGTGTGAAGTTGACATTTTGACCTGGCAGCAGCTCAAGAGGAAAGCTCAAATATTGTCCAAAAAAGTTTCACATTTCTTGTCTGGAAATTTAAATCCTGGCTTGATGATAGTCTTAAAGGAAAGGTCAGAGGGTCACAAACAAAATTACGATGTCTCCTCTGACACCCATGAAAGTTCTCAGCAAATTCCATTCATTCGTGAGCTACCTCGTCACGCAACAAAGTGTTGATCGTGCAGAAAGTTTGACCTCAACGTGACATGAGATGAATGGTCACAGGATCATATGGACATCCAATGGGAGCCATAAATCACGACACAAAATTTCATGCTTATCTGAGCAGCTCAAAATGTCTTATTCTGTACTGGTGCACTGGTCAGCGATGTACAGACAGACAGAATGACATCAGCATGATTAAGGCTCACCCACATGTGTTTTCGTTCAAAGCCAGTTTGATTTGTAGAGTATGTTATGTGTATTAAATAATCTGATACTCAGGAGGGAAAGCAAACTAGTGAAATAGTAAAAGCAGCCAGGCAGCAGTGGAGAACAGATGTGAAAAGAAATGCATGATGGCTGTGCAGCTCCTGGCTACATTCAGAGAGCACAGCGGGAGGGATGTTCGCAGGATTCACTTTTTTTTTCCTACTGCAAATCTTTTCTGAAATATTTCACCTGACTTGGTATGAAAGCCGTGTTAGAAATCGCATCTGTTCAGCCTGCAGCCGACCACATTTGTGCCTTTGTGATCCTGGGGTCCGCATTTTGTCAGAACCAACTCTTCTGACACACAATGAGGAGGATTTACATGCTGTAGCTGTTCTGTTGACAGAGGATTTATTGAACAAACTCTTCTGTTCTTTTTTTCCACAACAACAGATCCAATGAATGAACACACAACGCAATCACTTGGCCCATTTTCGGTATGTTTGTTATTACTTTTATTAATTATTATCATCGTCATCATCATCAACATTATTCTTCAAGTTTAGCTGTGTAACAAACTTTTTCTTGGCTGTCAAAATATGTTGTTGAAATATCATTTTTTTCATGAAATAAAACCTAAAAACAATAACGTACAGAAAGGTAGCAGAATAAAATACAACATGAGAAAAAAAAAGAAAAAAAAACTAAAAAAAAAAAAAATCATTTTTTCTATAAAAGCCATTCAACTGAATAGAGACAAAATTCTACTAAAATATATTGGTTAAATGTACATAGTTGATGTGTGTGTGTATGTGTGATGTGTGTTCATGCATGTGTGTCTGTCTGACCATTAATAAACTGGCCTTTAGCTCCCTGTCTCCCATGAGTAACACTGTACATCCCATCATGTACACTCAATCCGTACCACTGCCGGTGTGTCTTTGTGTACGTGTGTATGTGTGTGTGTACGTGTGTATGTGTGTGTGTGTGTGTGTGTGTGTGTGTGTGTGTGTGTGTGTGTGTGTGTGTGTGTGTGTTGTCCCTTCCTTGGCAATAAGAACATAATAAATGGAGTGCAAGCAACAGCATAATTTTCTATAACACATTCTGACAGAGACAAAAAAACAAAACAAAACAAAAAAAAAAACACTTGTTAAGGCTCCCCCAATGTAAACGCTGATGTGAAATGCCATCAAACCTAAAACATACACTCATTATTGAAGTAAAACAAGGTCAAGTCATGTGTGTCCTGCAGAACCTCCTTTCATAACCAAATCTGCCTATTATGAAAAATAAACGACAGGTGAAGTGATTCTATCAGCATTAATATCTATTCGGGTTTTAGATATACAGCATACTTACATGACTCATGGGATTTCAAGCGAGCAAATACACAAAAGTAGATATTTGGACAGGAAAGGGTTCTGCAGAGCACTTACAATAGTAAAAGTGTGCATTAGCAAAGTTTTTTTTCTTCTTAACAAGGCTGTGTTCTTTTAACTTTTAACTCAGAGGGAACAGGGGAAAGATTTTCTTTCAAAAGCTAAACTATTGAAACATTTTGGCATCAGAGTTTGTCTCCAGCTCACTGAGAAATCCTCGAGTTGAGATGTATACCCAGATTTATCAGAAAAGGCAAACTATTTGATCCTTTTCTTCTCATTTCACACACACCTTTGTCCTACGGTTTCCTAGAAACCCCATGAAAATCTCTACCAAAGGAATTGAAGATCTTGTAAATGATGAAAATTCACACTGAATTTTTATCAGCTGTAAGTCCTGTTGGCAAATGAATAAACCTTAAATCTGAGAAAATCCATTTTGCTTCTAGCAAGTATTTGAATTTTTTTTTTTTTTTTTACTGCTGGTAACAACAAAAGCAGCTCCTGTCGGTTCTGAGTTGACCTCAGCTTTTTGGGCGCAACACGGTATGCCACAATCACCTAACTCCTTTTCAAAACCCCTTGACCAGTCTACCAACCGAGAATACCTTTATCAAAAGAAGGGATGCAGGAAAGATGAGTGGCAGAGGGCTAGGAGCAGGTGGAGAGATAAAAAGAAAGAGATGGAGAGGTACGTTTCAAATTAGACAACATATGAGAAGTGACGTTGAAGGGAGGGGACAGAAAAGAGGGATTAATGGCTGCATAAACTAAACCGCTTTTTAACAGCCACTACAAGCGTCATTTGATCCCATTGTCCCTCTATTCATCCACCTTCCGCCATCTATTCTTCAAAAGGCACCCATCTATCCATCTCAGCAGGTATCCCTCAGTCCTTCCTTTTGTTCTGTCTTTCAACAAAGCACTGATTCATCCTTTGCTCTTTTTCTTTGCTACATTTGTAAATGTAAACAGTTTCTATTATGCCAGCAGCCCCTTAAATGCAGAATAAGTAGGATTTGTTGCTTGCAGTCTGTAAACAACATTCAAAGTTGATCCCTCCTCCCCTGTAGCTTCCTCTTGGATGTGTGCTTACCATCCGGCACCTGGTTGCTACGTTTTTTGCACCCTGTGCGCTGTTATTGGCTGTTGGCTACACACCCTCTGCCCAGAGGTTGACGCCCAAATACATCATGAACAGATACAGGCCGAGGTCAGGGTCTCTGCAGATACAGACACCACCACACTATTCTAGAAGTGCTGATTGTGAAGGATTGTTTTCAGATAGATTGATTTTTGAAATCCTAGTCAGTCTGCCTTTAAGAGACGCCCATAACTAAAAAAAAAAAAAAGAAGTAAATTCTACAAACTTTACACATTAGCACAAGAGATTTCCGTGAGTTAAGACAACTGCAACATGTTGCAGCATGATGGAACTGATTCAGCAAATAGGGGCAAACTTCAGAATGAAATGATTTCTAAAGCATGTTGTTGTAATGCAGTTAATATAGCCTTCACTTGACAAGTGTGATATGGATAGTGGAGCCATACATGGTAAAGGTGCTAACCAAACCCCCCTAACACCAGAGTGAGATGTACGGTATGTCAGACACGAGGGTGGCACAGGTGAATGTGTGCTTTCACATCATGCTCCTAAATAGTTAGACTGGTCTCTTTGCATTGAACTGCAGCAGTGAGAAGACTGTGATAAGCTAGACTGTCAACTCAAATGTCAATACGTTGCTGCAATAGTTTGAAAAGGTTTTTTTTAGTGTTTTCATGAGACATTCAGTGCAGTGCTGGTTTTTAGCATTTCAATAGGAACTGAAAAAAGGGTTAGTTTTGCTTTTATGTATCACACCTGCCTCTATATGCCTCAGCATACAGAGTATACAGGATCTTTCAATGTAAAAGGATGCTATAAGGTAAATACTAGTGGTATTAACCTTCAAACAGCACTCCACAAAAAAGGGCAACGTGAGTAGGGGCCAACTTTATGCCCCTGTCCCACATTTATTTTAGGTTGCGAATCACTGTATCCCCGCAAACGGCTCACTTGCGGTAAAAAGACATTTCAATAATTTCCATCTGCCCCGTGTTGAGACCACAAGTGTGTCAGACATGTTTTTTTACTGACACAGCACACAGCAACAGATACACTCTCATTTTAACTATGCAGCCGTCTCACGGGCGAAACCGGGACATGAAGCAAACTTAACCACTTTGCAATGTAGGTTCAAATGTTGTAGCAATGGCCCACATTTCTACATGAGTAGTTTGTTAAGTTTTATGTTCCCAAAATGCAAATATTACTTTTTGGTAGTGTTTGTAATGAGTCTGTTCAGAACATGTGCCAGTTTGAGGTGGCTGTTACATTTCTTGACACCAGCTGTGTTTTGCTTCAGTTTCACTTTTTGGCTTCCCGATATCTGAAATGAATCCGACTCCTTTGCTCCACAACACACCGATTGCTCTACTGAAAAGTTATTACTATTTCATTTTGTGGAGTTTGTCAGATTTTATAGTTTGTTGCCTTGCTTTCTTAAAATCTATGCCAGAAAGAAATCATCTCACTGCTGGTTTCAAAAACAAATGAAATTCGACTTTTTTTTAACAAAACCATCTTGACTTAACCTCCCACAAAACACCTTTACCATGATATGGGCACTCTGGTGATATGACTGCATGCCATAATTCAGCTTCCATCTCCGAATAAACTACATACACAGTCGGGAAAATCTTGATATTAAGTTTCATACTTTCATACAGAAATTATGAGATATGTGTCAACATTTCTCCAAAGTCATGTGCACACATGCAAAAAGTGAAAGTTGGTTAACTGACTGACAGTTCGCATAGCAACCAATTTCATTTTTTAAAGGCTCCTGTGGGTCTTTCTCACGGGTTAGGCTGAAATAAAATATCATAATGCATGACTCTGATAACTTGCATGGGAATTTATATAAAAGTCTGTTTGCCCAACTTCTGCCTGACATGACTCATAAGTTACAACTTTTCGACACAGATAAACACACCTTTTAGAAAAACTGTACAAGTTACCAGGCACTAGGCGGAATATTTTTTCATTCATGTCTTTTGGATAAGCATAGAAAAATATCTTTTTTTCTCATTCTTTCATCCTTCCCGTCTTTTATTTTCTCTTGGCCTATTATTATTTCCTTCAAAGGAGTCCCTTGGTGATTTTTTGTTTGTTTTCTAGCAACTAAGGCAGCAAGGCTAGAGAAGTGATTCTCTTTTTATAAAAATAAACAAGATGGCCACCGTGTTGCTCCGTTCTTACACATAGCGGGGACTCAAAGACCTGACTGTCACGACTCTTTCAATGATGTGAATAAACAATGAGAACTGTAAAATGTGGTTTAAAGAGAGACTCAGTTATGTGTCAGGTGGGTCTTTTTTCCACAAGTGTGTTTAAAAGAACCCAACTGTGGGCAGTAAATGGTAGAAAAGTGGCATGAGTTCTTTCATTTTACTTCACTGACACAAAATGTAACTTTACAATGTCACCTTGTGTGTTTTTCAGTATTAATTCGGCCTGACATGTAACAGTTCCCATCCAAGGAAAAAGCAACTCATTTAGCAGATTTTATAAGACGCTAACATGCTACGTAGAGGTAACCTACCAAACTCTCAGAAATATGAGATAGGCTGATAAAACACTGTAGGCAAGAAGCTCTGTACACTCAATACAGAGCAAACATTTATACAGTTAACCCAAATTATTGATCCTTATCATAAATTTAAGGTTTATCTCCCTAAGTTCCTAAGTCTCTCTAAAAAACCATGTAACCTAACAACATGTGAAACACATACAGAAAATAAAAAGTTACGTACTAAGACCATTTTGATCTGTTAACACATAAAGAACATGATAACATATATATAAGAGAAAAATATGTAACATGCTAAAACCTTTAGACCATCGAACATGTAAAAATGATGTGTCACATGCTATGAAACAGGTGGGTTGGTGTGCAACACGTGTGACCCCTGAGGACTGAAATACCGAGCGCAAGCCTTCATTATTTTACATCATCGTTTGGGGACGGACACATCCTTTGATCCTTACACACATAAAACGCAATTACACAAATGCACACATACACACAACCCCCTCTTTTTGCTGTACCATATCTGTTAGACAGCTGTTATCAATGTAACAAGTCTCCATAAGAACACAAACAACAAAATAGCTCGAAAAAAAAAAAGAAAAAACTCAAATAGACTAATTTTTATAGTACCATTTCCTGCAAAAAAGCATTATTTGTCTTTACAAAATAACATATTATATATAGGAAAGTGTAGCAAATTGCATGTTTTGTACTATAACATCATCATAATTATTATTACCATTATTATTATTAATATAAATGTTAAGCAGGTTAATAGATGGTTGTTCTATTAGGCAGGCAGCCAGGCACGTAGCTAGTATCATGGCACGGAGGAAGGTAGAAAATAATGTCACTTGGTTCGATCCGAATGGATGAAGAGAACACTTCGGTCCGGAATTACTCCGGTTTAACCAGTTGAAACTGGTTTCAAGCAGTTCAAAAAAGTCACGGTCAAATCAAACCCAACCAGTCTCCCGCTTCGCAGCGGTGGTGATTTTGCATTGACGCGTTCAGAGACAACAGGGCACGAGTGAAAGAAACCAACTGATCCTTTTTGTACCAAGGTAACACCAGCTGGACTGGACCAAACTGGTTTAACTCTGACCAGTTTCAAAGAGTCAAGATAAGTTTTGGTTTTGTATCCATATGCACAGCGGTGAAACAGTCAAAAACACGCTCCAGACCAGAACAAAGTAGTTCTAACCAGATCAGATCTGGTTGTACCGAGATAAAACAGTCTGAATGATGCACCAGACTAGTTTGGACGAGCTCTGGGTTCAGGTTTTAGCATCGTGCATAACAGACCAGCTCAGTTCAGTTAAAGTGTTTTGCTTCTGGCATTTTCTTTTTTTTTTGCTCTGCTGTATGGTGGCTGTGCAAGTGCTGAGCTCCTCAGACTCATCCTAAATGAGAGCAGTCCAACTTTCAGTCGAGCTTCCAATCCTCTTATTCGGAAAGCACATGAAGTGGCTGTTTATTAAAGGTGATTTCAGCTGCATGTTGGACTCTGTTGTTGAATTTTCTTTTGCCACAGAGCTGTCAAGTGACCGTCACTCAACACAGGATTCAGGCTATTCCTCCAAACTGTCCCTGCAGCAGTTCAGCGGGATCCTACAATGATTTTTGACCATTTTGACAGCCGAGTGCTTCCAGCATAAGGATGTGTTCCATTTAGTGCCCAGGATAGGCCCATTTTGACATGAGCTAGCCTCCAGGAACGTGGAGACATACAGCTTATTCATCCAATAAAACGCATTCTTCAAGGTGTGTGTGAGTCAAAGGCATCAGATTAATTACTCTCTGTGTTCTCGTCTAAGTTTTTAGATTCAGCAACAGTTGTGACCTCTGCGTTTTTTGTGATGTCATCACCGCTATCTGACACCATCTCGTCTCCCAATTCCTGGTTTGTTACGTCATGACTCTCTCCTCCTACCTCCTTTTCGACTTCTGTTTCATTGTCATTGGCATCATTGCCTGCAATTTCTTTTGCTTGGTTGTCAAGACCATCTCCTATGACATCACTGCTTTCATCTGTGACCTCACTGTGATCACCCTCATCTTTTCCCTCTGGCGTCACATTGTGACACTCGCGCTCCGACATCGCCGCATCTGAATTCATCTGAATTATACCGTCTTGCGTGTGACCCCTGTTTTGCGACGTTTTGTCTGTGTACCTGTGTAAGCCCCTCTGTATGTGCGTGGTGAAATCGTAGCGATCCACACACACGTGGAGGCAAAAACTGCATTGGTATGGTCCCTGGTCGCCGTGGCAACTCATATGCAGGGCATACATGACCTCGTCGAGGAAGTAGATCCCACAGTGGACGCAGCGGTTGGTCAGGTCATCCTGCGTGGCCACTTCCACCATGGTGCGGTTCGTTGGGACACTTGACCGACCTTTTATCAAATTATCCTTTTCTTCCTTTCCTATCTCCTCCCTCTGGTTCCCTCCATCTATCCTCTCCTCCTCCTCCTTCTCTCCTTTCCAGTTCTCCCTCAACCTCTCAGCCAGCGGCGACTCTTGCCTTCTCCTCTCTGCACCATTTGTCGACATGTGCGCATTTGCAGCACTCGTATCTCTCTGTCTTATTGCAAGATCCAAAGGAGCATCGTTTTCTAATGATGATGACGAGGAGGTTTGGGAATGAAGAGGGGGAGGAGGATAGTGAGGAGGTGCTGGAGGAGGCGGAAGAGGAGAGTAGGGAGAGGAGCAGTAAGGCACCGTGTAGCTTTGCTGATGATGCTGTACTGGAGTCACCATTGCACCAAGATAATGGGCGTTGTTTCCGAGGCTACCAGGGCTGCTTAGATTACTGATGCTACCAGGAACCCCAGAGGCTGCTGCCATCTTATACTTGGTCCAGAATCTGAGCCAATCCGACTCAGGGGTCAAATCGGGTGAGAGGGTTAATGGTAGGGGTAAGGAGAAAAGGGGATACTGATACTTTTCAATGGGTGAACCAGGAGGCGAATAACTAGACGGTTTGGATGGACGCATGTACTTTTCAATCGGACTACCTCTTTCAGATCCCCCTCCTCCTTTACCTCCCTCTACTTTTGATATTATCCCTCCCTCAACAATGCCCCCATTGCCCTCGGCTACCATCGAGGAGGGGGGATGCGAAGGGAGGAGCAGAGGAGGCATGCGTCGGTGGATCTCCAATGTTTGATTGGCTAGGAAGGCTTGAGTGGATCGGGGCGAACGGGAGCGAGGGGAAGGCTGCTGGTTTTTGATGGAGCTTCTGTCGGACTCCTCTCCGTTCATACGCTCCTCGCTGGTGATGCGTTGTTGCTTGGGGGCCGGGGTCTCAGATGACAGCGAATCGGGGTTGAGGCGTTTTCGGGTTCGCCGTCGGATGATTTGTTCTCCGTTGTTCTGCTTTATGATGTTTAGAGGTCTGGGCGTCTGAAAGGAAACAAAGACAAATATGGAAAAAGAAAAGGCTTAGTAAACTTTTAGTCATAAATGTAGTCATAATTCATCTTCATGTTCATCATCACATGACTGATATGGATTTTCACATAAATTATTTAAAGCTCTAAGGATACATAACCAAGGATTACTTGACTGTAATGAAATTAATTGCATTTTAAAAAAAAGAGGTTTCCATAGTTGAGTTTTAATTTGAGCTTATGACCAATAAACTGCCTATTGGAACATTTAAAACCATTTGATATTTGGTGAAATATACACATCAAAACTAAGGTTTTGAAGATGTGGCACTGTAGAGATCTACAACTTTACCTGCTTTATCACAATAAATGTAAAGTAGGACTAATAAAATGTTTTTGTTTTGGCTTTTTCAGTAAAACTTTCAAAAACTAACTGTGGCTAAAGAAACCCTTCATATCCAGCCCTCTTAAGACTGTGTTATTTGCCCTTACCACAAGGGGGAGCGCTTACATCTGATGTAAATGGAGTTTGCACTCAAGACTCAACTTTTACTTCACTGACAGATCCTTCACAAATGTGAGCATACGCCTTTATTAACTTTTGAACTATCATCACGTAATCCTCCACACTAAAAGTACAGCAAACTACACAAGTAATTACAGAAACAGATGTTATGAGCCGTAAAGAAAGTCGATGTTTGGGTTAAAAAGAATTACCAAGAATAAAAACTGTTCAATAACATCGAAAACACAATCTCCGAAGGACGTATTCAGTTTCCCACTGGCATTAATAAAGTACTTGATGATTGATGAAACCTTTTTAAAGTTTTATTCCTGAATACATGCCAAGAAAAAAAAAATCAAAACAGTCAAAAACATTTCCAGACAAATTAGTGTTAATATTCTCTTTCCTGGAAGTAAAATAAACTGTACAGTTTAAAGTGTCTTTTAAAGTGTTTACACTTCAGCTCTAAAGTAATGACTTGCTATCCTTTTTTAAGATTGAAGAACCGGCTTCATTGATGTCTGCTGTCTAAATACACATGATAAATGGTGACCTCCGCACAACATTAACTGAAAACAAAGTCAAATTCAACTGGAAGAAAGAGATTTTCAAGAATGAAAAAACTTTTAGTTTATTCAAATTTACACTGCGTAGGCTGAATTCATTAGACTTCCTGCAATGAGAATATCAGTGACAGCAAAGAGCCTTGTTATTGTATACATGTATGTCTTTAGAAATCGCTTGCTGTGTCTGCGTAAAGGCTCTTGACATAGACAATGTATGGAGATGAAAACCAATCAGAGAAAGATGAATAGAGAAGGACCAAGCAAGAAGAGATAGACAGTGAGAGATAATGGCGGAACATGGATGAATGAAAGAGGTGTTTTAGTGGATGAGAAGCAGAAAGGCCTCCTATTTAAAGAAAAAAAGCAATAAACCTCTCATGCTTTTGTGATGTATTCTACGTCTATGCTGGGATCCCTGAGAATGATTTATCCCTCTGGGTATGTGGGTACCTACGTGGAAAGCCCTGTGTCTGCGAATGACAATGTGTGTCTAAAGGTTTGTGTGTAAAAGCATGCCTCTGGGTGTGTGTGGGCAAAAACAGTGTCATTGTCACTGTGGGGTGTATCAGTCATTGTAGAGCACCAACCCAGCATCCATTTTAGACACCAGGATCATTACAGGCCTCTACAGCGTTAACACTGACAACATTATGTCAGTCCAATCGTTGACATTGTATCTTATTCTTTATGGTCCTCTGGTTTTGTGGTTTCTTGCTAAAGAGGAGTGAGCGGAATAAGAGAACGAAGAGAAAGAAGAGAAAGACAAGAGTAGAGGGGAGACAAGAAATGAAAGAGTTGAGATAAATGAGAAGGGGGATAAGAGTAATATATGTTGAACACAGGAGGTAGAGGACATGAAATGAATAGGTAAAGAAAAAGGAGGGAGGGACAGGAGTAAATACAGGAGGAGTATGACTGAGGGGAAAAAAAAGGGCAAAAGCAAAGAAATGGCGACCCCCATGGTGAAAACAATTCAAAGCTGTGTCCCACTTCCATACTGCATACTAATTCGAGGCAGGATTTGATCTGTTCACACTGGAAATGTGAGAACATAAGGGCGGGAAATGGAGGAGGAATCGTGGATGGTGAGGAAACACCTTAGAAAACCATATACTATATTTGTTAAGAGGCATTTTAATGTTGCAGTTTAAATGACATAATTGTTCATACTTCATACAGTTAGTATGCAGTGTGGAATTAGGAAACAGCAGTTTCTTGACCTAACTTGCTCTGTTTCTTCTCTTATCGTCTCTTTCTCTCTTTCTCTCTGTCTTTTGCTCTTTGTCTCTGCTTTGTCATTAAGTTGAACATGTTTTGCTCGAGCCTTCCCCTCGTTGGTCTGCCTCTAAATGTCCTCCTCCTCTTTACCTTCCTACTTTATATTCAAGCGTCTTCACTGGGTGTTTAAATTACATGATGTTGGATGTGTTTCAGAAATAGATCATTTCTTTCCCAACCAACTCCTTTTAACTCGCTCGAGAATTCACTTATTTATTTATTAATTTCATTTATACTGCATATTTTGCAGTTAGTCTAATTAATTGGAAATGTACATAAAAAGTGAGATGCTCATCATTCACAGCAAGACACTCAAACTACCACACACACACACACACACACACACACACACACACACAATACCTGTAATGTTGTATTCCTTTATGGTTGCGGGGTTGGTGTGATAGAATACCAGGGCTGAGTTACTGCTGGTACACATAATTCTTGCTCTCTCTATCCATCTTTCCATCTCTTGGAGGTCCAGTCTGCATTCTCACCTAATCTCTCCGTCTCCCCTCCACCTCTCACTCTTTATACACATCCTCCCCCTTTATTATCTCTGTCCTCACTCTTTACCTTAATCTCCATGTTCTTTGTCTTCCTCCCTTTTCCTTGTTTTTCTTTCCCCCTCCCTTCATGTCTACATTTTTCTCCCTCTTTATTCATAACTCTCCCTCACCCTCTCTCACTCTGAAGTGTTTTACTAGCTGCTATCCTCTCTAATAATGTGTGTAGAGCGTATAAAACTTTTATTATGGGATATAAAATACGGTTGTCATGAAGATTGTCAAGAGAAGAGGGGGCCGGGACGTGATTGGAGCAGCAGATGAGATGAACGGGTTGCACCGGGGAACAGTGCAGGGGCAGGAAGGAGTAAACCACTATAGCTTGTCATTCTCTAAAAGGTCTTTAAAGCTCCATTCGATAATTGCGGCATAGTGCTCTGGGTTGTAACACAGTCAACCCCTTGATGCATTTATTACCACTGTGATTTATTACAGCGAAACTATTTTGTTCACTTTGAAATTTTTACAAGCTGAGCTTAAAAAGCCCGTACGTGAACATGAATCTGGCATATATATGTGTTGAAGCCCTGAAGGCTTGTTTGACTAATGTTAATATTTGTAAACCCGTGAGTTAAATGGGAATATTCAAGTGTGAAATTAGCGCAACTTCCATAAAAATATATCTGAGGTGAGGAGGCTCAATATTCTGAAGTCAACTAAATTCCAAGCTGGCTCTTTATCTCATCTGTAATTCATACAGTCTAATTAAATTTGGGATTTCCATAGACTTTCCCCGGGCTTAGATGGTAAAGTTGATTCATTCCATCATATTTCTCACTCCATGGAACTGGCTCGCCTTGACTGCTGAAATGGTCTGTAACTCGCAGCACCCACCAAATCAAATATACTTTATCCACAATATTACTTTCACAGCGGGATTCACAGAATGTATACAAGAACTTTAACTGCAGCATGCACCATTTCATTTGCGTCGTATGCTAATCGGCCAGGCAGGAGGAATGATAATTAGTGGTCAAAACCACCCGGTAGATGTACTAAAACACAGCACACAGTCTATAAAATAGTCTAAAATACTGGGTTCCTGATCCAGTACAACCTTTATGAGTGAGCACATGTAGGTCTCCTATGAGTGGACTGGAGTTCAACACTGCAAATTAACTTTTGGACGATGATACACCTGAGTTTCAGCTCTCATGTAGGTATTATTTTCACTCTCCTTTCTTGTCTCCATACATTTAAAGTGTTTTTTTGAAATTTAAAGCTCCCCTCTTGTCTCTCTTCTAATTAGTTTGAAATGAAATTCAAAACAAGTGGATTACAAATACAGTAACTACAGAAACTTAATTCACCGCAACTACTACGACTATTTCTATTCATCTCTACAACTCCACAGTCTGCCTTCTTCATGCACCTGTACATGTCTGTGTATAACTCACCGAATGTAGTTTTTGGTATAAACCACATGCGTTGCAGACGTAGCCTCCGTTAGCGTTCTTCCTCCACAGCGACGTCTTGGTGGTCAGACAGTTTGCACAGAAAACCCCGCTGCCTCTGCGCCGCTGCAAATAAAGAAGCACAGACACAATTAGAAAGTTAAAAAGCTTAAAAATTGGATTGATGAAGAAACTTTGGTAGGATAAGAAAGATGCAAAGTCATGGAGAGAAAAGGAGACAGAAAATGTTGACTTAGGGTTTGATACATTTTTCATTTTCACACCACTTAAGAACAATGACTTGGTAGTAAGGTTAGGAGAGAGAAAACAGATTGTCTTGGTGGCAGGGAGATGATGTGCTCTCATTTATCATGCCTAATGGGAAATCCTATTGAAAGAACAATGCTCTCCCCTACACTGATTTTCTCTGAGTAGAACAAGGTTAATAAAAACACCAAAGTATACTTGAATGAAAAGAAAATGATCTAGTCGAGCTGAATAAATTGTGTGTGTTTTAAATATGTGAGTATGTGTCTCTGAGAGAGATCTCTTGTCGGAGAGATTTGAGATACTGCTGTAATTTTGTTCAAGCACTACTCGACAGACGTGGAAAGCGATGAGTTATGTTTTCACCTTGTAGCATAAAGTGTTTTAGTGTTTATCTGAACTGCAGGAGGTACTTTACAGGCGAGTGTTTGACTTTTACTGTATTAGTATGCACTTTCTCACACACACACACACACACACACACACACCTCTGCAGTTCATGGAGCGGTGGTGCATAGAAAAGTAGTGTATGCAAGGAAGGGGGTGGGGTGGGGGTGGGGTGAAAAGGCCAATTGTCGCAGCAACGTGCTCCATCACAGTAATGAGCCAATCACAACGTTTCTCCATCCCATTAAGTCTTTGGCCCCATTCACCACCTTTATGACCCTGAGAGGACAGCATACCTCATCTTTCTCCACCATGACTGTCTATGTCTCTCTCTACCTGTCTGTCTATCCAACCATTTCATTCTCCTGCTTTTATCTCAGCACTGTCGCTCATCCAATCCTCATTTTCTCGTCTTAATCTTCCCAATCCAGACTCCTCTTGGGTTCTCAGTTTTAGTTTACTTTAGTTTTAGATTGTTGTCAGGGTGTTTTACTGATTTAAATATCAGTAACAGCAGCATGTAATTCTTCTTTTCCCTGTGTGTTACATGTATTTCTGTCTCTAACTCCTTACAGTAGCTCCATCATACCTCATTGATGGGCTGTGTCAGTGAAAGTCTGCATATTGTGTGTGCCTATGGCTTACTAAAACCCATAACACACATTCTTTGTGTCTTCCCTCTTCCATCTCCCTTGTTTTCTCATTGTTATCCCCCAATCTGTTTCTCCCTCTCCTTCCATCATGGACTTTGTGTCCACTGGGAGCTTCTCCTTTCAGCGCTGGCTTCTTGTTGTTTTATGTACATGACAGTGCTGAGAGCTTAGCATATTTTTTTTTTTTTTTTGGGCTCAGAGCACCCAGTACTAGAAGTTAAAAACATTTCAACTTTTCACAAAAGAGTGCTGCACTTCAGTCAAGCTTTCTATAGTCTCAGAGCTACAGATGGAGCAACTACCAGCACTTCCACCGAGCATCTGTTTTGTGCTGCCGGCTAAAAGCAGAAGAGCCCAGCGGGCACAGCACTGCTCAGTTTATTTTTGCAATCTAGTGTATGGCAAGGATCACAGCACAATTAACCACTTTACATTTCTTTGGGAACACACACCAACACAGACATGCACATACGTTTATGACCTGAGCCACACAATTGCAGATACATACAAGCATATAATTTGTCAGTTTGGTGTAGTTCTGGAACCGCGAGAGGATACTATTTACTAAACCGTTACATGGAAATTAAGTCCCCTTAAAGGACTGGTGTATGGATTTAGTGACACCTAGTGGAGCAGTTGCTGACTGCAAGCCGCTCACCCCGCCCTCTCATCACTAGCTTGAAGCAATGACAGTATAAAGAATGGACAGAGCCTGAGTGACGTCACCTACAGGTTTACGAAGCGATGTTTTGAAGCCGAAAATAAGCAGCACTAGATGCCGCCATGTTGGATGTACTGCTTCTTTCGCCCCCTGGCTAATCTAAAAAAAATGGCAAAGATGTGGATCATCGGCAGACCTGAGGCGGGCCGAATGACGCCTGGGTGCTTGAATAAGCCATCCGTAACGGGACTTACCTGTCAATCAAGCCGCAACACTGTTAATTATGCAAAACTTTAAGCCTTAATATTATTTGAAGGGGTAAGTCAAAAAAAAAAATTCACCCCCCTCACAGTTGTCATAAACGGTGAAATTAGCTATAGAGATCAAAACTGTTTTTTGAACCAGGCTGTAAACATGTTTATTTCTGCTGTGAAGTTGGACATTTTAACATGGGGATTTACGGAGACTGATTCACTTCTGCAGCATGCCTCAAGTGGTCGCTCAAGGAATTACAGTTTTTAGCACTTTTAGCACTTTAGGCTTCATTTCCCAGCACCGGAGGTTGCTGTTGGCTTGAGGGAGAAACTATGGTGCCTGCTAAATGGGCAAAAAGGCGAAAGGGCCTATTTAGTGCCAGTGTTTAGTTTGTCTTCTCTGGGCTACTGTAGAAACATGGAGATTCAACATGGCAGACTCCCGTGGTGTCTGTAGATATAAAAGGTTCATTGTAAGGTAACAAAAATATAACGATTCTTACTTTCAGATGATTATACACTGAGAAAACGTTATTGATTTATGCCATATTGTGTATATAGAGCCCCCTAAATTTTACACACTGGACCTTTAAGGGAGAAAACAAAAATAAAAAATTATATGACCATCAAAATAGCAGCGGATCAGGAACTTATTAAACATCTGTACTAGACAGTGTTTAAAGATTAACCATCAAATTCTACTGCCAATGAAAAGTGGTTTAATAGCTCTTTTGTTTCCCTGCTGTAATTTTAGCTCATAAACAGGCATTTACGATGACATTTTTCATACTGTCTGGATCAGACTAGAAAATCAAACTTTTGGATTGTTCAAAGATTTACTACAAAGGCACACCGTAGATGTGTTTATTTATACTGGAAAAACTTTGTCTCTCCGTCTCAAAATGTGAATAATAAAACATCCTGTTTCCCATAATGTTGTATATAATAAACACCTGAGCTAATATTAGAGTCTTTATGGTACATGTGTTTTGGTCCATCTGACATCAGAACACTTACATGATCAAATTCTCCCAGTGGCACACTAAGCCAGAGTCAGCGTGTGTGTGCCTGCCTATGTGTGTATGTTGCACACACCATACGGTCACCACATGTAGAGAAAGACAGAGCCAGGTGATTGATTGATGTACGCTTCCTGTGTGTGTGTGTGTGCATGGATGTGTATGTGTGTGCGTATGTCTAGCATTGCAAGCCAAACACTGCATCTGTCATCAGAATTCAGTTTCCCTCCGAGCGCCCAAATCACTCACATATGGCCCCACAGCTGCCCCTCATCGCAACACACACACACACATACATGCACGCACACACACACAAACGCATGCACGCACAAACGCACACATACACAGACCTGAAAATATTTGCTTCCACTGGCTAATGAAGGCATGCAAGATTTGGATGAGAGGCCTCAATCCAAGAAGTGTGTGTGTGTGTGTGTGTGCGTTGGAGGGAACCTTGGCTACTACAAAACCACGGTACAAGTATAGCACAGTGCGTGTGTGTGTGCGTGTGTGTGTGCTTGTGCGTGCATGTCTGTTTGAGAGAGAGGTTCAAGTGTCAATTACACAGGAAAGTGCAGAAATAGCCCCCACCACCTTCCAAAATGCACACATGCCCGCACTCACACACACACACACTCACACAGGCACACACAAAATTGGCTCATGATCTCTTACTTCCTTTTCAATCATCAGCTGGTTGGCTTGACGTATGGTCCACACACACACTCTATATTTACATACTTTAACACAGGTTTCAGTAGGAGCACTTGGTGACTTTGTAACTATTTGTTTGCTGTTTTGGTGTGTGTTTTACAGAAAGTGTGTGTACCGGTGCGTGTTCTTCTGATTGATTACTGATACCTGGCCTCTCCCACTCACCTCAGCTTGCAGAGGAGGGCTGCAGGTAATTAGAGCTCAGGGTCTTAATGACATCTATTTATCTGCGGCCTATGATACCGTTCAATTAGCACCACCAACAACGCCCTCTGACACACACATACACACGCACGCACGCACACGTGCAGAGCATGCATGTAGAAGCACACACACCAACACATTCATTAGTCAGGAAATTAAAAGTCTTCATCAACTTCCTCCTAATCATGCGAACAAATAAACTTTAAAGTTGATGTTTAGATACAAAGTTAAGTTTCTTAAGTAGGATGTGTATTTGAGTAACCAACATAAACACACACTATTATCCCCAGGCCTTATCCTGAGTAATTCTCTGTCAGGTGTCCATTTTGAATTGTATTATTAAAAACACTCATGTGGATTGAGCACTCAAACATGTAGATATAAGATCATTTAATCTCCTGATGAAAAGATCAATGAGTGTATATCAAAAATATAACTGACAAGTTGACAGTATTTGCAGATTTTATTGGCCTCGTAGTGCTCATGAAAAGGCGAGCAGAAATTAAGAGTACAATCTTCTCAGTGGCGGCCGCACATAAAATAGCATTTATTGGTTTAATAACTTTCACAATCAGTGTGGTCAGTCTCTCTGCTCTAATGCACAATCAGCTCGAACAGAGAGCTTTCCTCCCTCGTGGCGGCAGATTTAATGCAAGAATGCATAAAAGAGGCTACACGACCTGACTGTTTGTTTGTTTGGGAAAATAAGCCTAATTTTATATTACATGTATTCCTCCCTCCCGTGTTTGTGAACAACTCCAATACTCCAATTTTAATATTGTTTTTAGACTTTTATGGCTTTGCACCGCTACACCAACTTTCCATTAAACGGGTTAAAGTCATTTCTACCCTTTAAAATCCAAGCAGAAGTTATGAGCTGTTTCTCAGTGACTTTTTCGTGACTATGCTCATAAAACGGACTAATAAATTAGAACTTCATTCTGCAGAATCAGATTTTTATTCAACATCAAAACATATGGTGTAACCACACAGTGGCTGAACCCCTTCAGCTGTGGCTTTGAGTCCACTCTGAGTTTCTCCTGAAG
Organism: Argyrosomus regius; assembly: GCA_946959425.1. Lineage (NCBI taxonomy): Eukaryota > Metazoa > Chordata > Actinopteri > Sciaenidae > Argyrosomus > Argyrosomus regius. Next base: position 20,359,955 of record OX336899.1, read on the forward strand.
CCATAAATTTACAGATGTTATACAAACTGTTTACACAGCATGGTCTTGTAGACGTTTCTGGAGGAGCCGGCTGAAATAGATAAGCATCCACTGGTTTAGGGTTCTGTAACATCGAGTCCCCAAAATGTATTTTAGCTTCCATCTGCAACCAATATGCAGCGGCATCTCGTAACTCTGGTTTACTTGAAAGAATCTGGTGAGAGTAGTGGCGTAGATGGGAGCTGCTGTGTTTCAAACATTCAAGTTAGTTCTTACTCTCCCAGCTTATTGAAATATCTCGTTGTCAAGGACTTCCAGAGTAAGATCCAGTAATTTGTACCACCGTTTGCATTGAGTTTTTACCACTTTTCAAAAGCAGGGTCACATTTTTCTAATGGTGCAAATCTCTTTTCATTTTGCACACAGCAAACACAAATCACAAACACCAATCTGCTGCTATCCTTAAGTTATGTGACAAAATAAAAGAGAGATACACAGAGAGAGATACACAGAGAGAGAGAGAGAGAGAGAGAGAGAGAGAGAGAGAGAGAGAGAGAGAGAGAGAGAGAGAGAGAGAGAGAGAGAGAATGTGAGAAGAGAATAAAGAAATAGGTTGAGGCGCCCTGCGGTCTAAAATATATTTAAAACGAGGGCTTTCTAAACAAAGTCTTTCAAAATGAAATTACATTTAATTCACTTACAGAGTAAGTCAGCCCTGCTTTTAACGCACACAGAGACAGAGACACACACACACTTACACACCTACCCACTTACATTGATACACGCACTGACTTGCATTAAATCAGCGATTATTTAATCAAGCTAGAAGACTAGCTGGAGGAATTAACTAAATTCCATACTGCCAAGTCCAATATCCTATACACTGGATCAGTCTCTCGCTCTCTCTTTGTAACGCACGCACGCACGCACGCACGCACGCACACACACACACACACACACACACACACACACACACACACACACACACACACACACACACACACACACACACACACAGATGTATAAAAAAATAAAAAAAGGAGGGAAGAAAGGAAGAAATAGACCTGAGCACAATGATACATGGATAGTTTCAGATAAAGATTCACCAAATTAATCCTCTCAACACGCACACACACCCACACACAGAGAAGCATCTGGGACCAATCTAACGGAGACCCCCCACTATAAGTGCTATTTGTGTGTGTGTGTGTGTGCCTTTTTTTGTGTAGGTCTGTGTACGTGTTGCGCATATGGCTGCAGTGTCCATCTGTGTGGTTCACTCTCAGACTACTGTGTACATTTAAATCACTTCTCCTAATAGAATAATTAGGTTTGAGTTGAAATTATTTAAGCTGAACTGACTCTGCATTTATTCTTATTCAACAAGGAGACAAAACACCCAACAACACAAAAATAATTATATTAACCTATAAATAGTAGCATGTATTGAGACGCAGAGGTGCAAATGGTTACAGAGGCACTCAAATCATTAAACAGGTCGGTTTAAGATTGTTAGAATCTTCAGGGAAAATTTAAACACTCTGTGATATTTGAGAAAAAAAATAATTAGGAAGTGAACCTCTGATTTATTTTAAGCCCAGAACAGCTCTGTTTTTCAGTTGGAAAAATGGACACAGTCCAGCTACGACCTGCAATGGAGGCTGTATTTCCTGCTGATTATCTACTCAGATGACATTACCAGTGAGGCGGGGAGAAACAAGTACAGCAGCAAACTTTCAAAAAAATGCCCTGCCTATGGTAACTCTGTGAAGGGGTGCAACCAAACGACTAATTATCCCTTCAGGAATCAACAGACATTAAAAAAAAAGGATAATGATAACATACTGTAGCAAAACAAAGCTGTGTTTCTAAGCCTGCAGAATCCTCCCGCTGGATTCTCAATGATAAAGCTGAACGTCACTATCAGCTATCAAGTTTTGCAGCCCGACGTCAACACTATATCACAAAATATCACATGGATTTCTGTGGCAGTAAAACTCCAAGACGATGTGTAAACAAAGGATAAAAGCTCGAAAGGCACTTGGCAGAGAGGAAACTGCTGCTAGAAGGGATATGGCCGATCTGCGTCCCAACATAGCACCTACTGCCTGATCACACGGAGCATGACCTTCAGCTCAGTGTGCGTCTGCTCCGAGCTCCCCTCTGCACGCCGCCTGCAGCTCTCCTCTAACAGTCAGCTCCAGCAGCTCCTGCACACTCCCGGTACAACGATATCAGTGCAGCACATTCAGCAGTATCTCTCCTCTTTAGAGGCCGCGGTGACAGAAGTTGAAGAAAATCAAATTTCAGGACAAAAAAAAAAAAAAACTGAGCGATGATATGAGACTGTTTAAAAACCAAGGCTGGCGGTTAGGAGCAATCACAAACGAGGCTCGCTGAATAAGATCCATCCTCAGACATTAGTTATGCAGAATGAGCAGCAGGCTGAGGAGCTGGAAGGTTCATGTGCTGCGTTAAGATGCTGGATTTGTAGTCATCTACTGCAATAACACTGGCGAGGTTATTATTCTGAATAAATGCAGTACAACGATGATGCAACAGCGTTTGAGGCAAAGCCCAGAACTGACAGCGGGAATGTATACTGACTGAAAAGTTTTCTTTAAACAACTATAGCTCTCTTTGTACAACATAAAACAGGTCAAGGTGAACTTAAATAATCAAACTTATTAACATTTGCCACCTTGTATATATAAAATAAATTATAGGCCATATCTTTACAAGAGTCTCCGTTTCACTTCTGCCAAGATAATCAGGAGTAATGACCCCTTTATCCCTCCTGCCTTAGGCCTCTACGTGACAGTATAAGGAGGAAGAAAGTGATGATCGCTTGTCATTGATTGGTGTTGATGGCCGTGGAGACCGTGATAATGATGACCGTGGTAATTTGTCTTATCCTGCTGTCCTGAAACTCTGCATCAACACCTTGTATTGGTGGCTGTCAGATGTTATTCCTCTTAGTCTTTCAGTTTTATGCAAGTCACTTATAACAGCAAAGCCGATTGCCCGGTGGGACAAAATAAAGTTGAAGCTGCAACTTGATAAGTGTGTTATGTGCTGGGTGGTGATAACAGTTTGTGCAATGAGAATATTGTAAATATACAGTTGCAGCTCCTCCATAAATATATTTAAAAAAACAAAAAAAACAATGATAGTCTCTGCACAGCAGAGGGGCTGCATAAGAGAGCAAAAGACATGACAACCCAGATCCTTTGTTAATAAGATACTACAACACACACATGCACGCACACACAGACACACATGCACACACATGCACGCTCAGCTCTTTGTGAGAGTGAAATAGAAGGTGTCAGCTTCCACAACAGCCCTGACATTCTGGGTGTGTGTCTACCTATATGTGTGTATGTAGTGTGTGTGTGTGTGTGTGTGTGTGTGTGTGTGTGTGTGTGTCTGTGCGTGTGTGTGTGTGTGTATATGTGTATGTGTGTATGTGTGTAGAAGAGTTAGGCTCCAAGAGTGTCAGCTGAGTGTCTAAAGAAAAGCAGCAGAAAACACCGGAACAAGATGACATCACCATGACACACATTCATCACTACTTGGCACAAAAGGAGAGTGAGGTCAATCTCTTTCTCTCTCCCACACACACACACACACACACACACACACACACACACACACACACACACACACACACACACAGATGTGGCCCACTTCCCTCCTTTCAACCTCCTTTCATTCTTTCACCCATTGCTATCACTCTTTTCCGGCCCCTTTTTTCCTCTCTCTGACATGGGCTTTTCATCCGTCCTGCGCTCGGTTCATACAGTAGTCGCTACCTTTTGTTGCAGAGCAGCGAGAGTCTCAGTTTCTGTGCAGAAAATGTGCACGACCACTTCGCGCACAAACACAAACTGGGCCGCGCTTAAGCAAAATCCCATTTTCATTGATCTAATTTTGATAAACGATCTCAGTTGTATCGACTTCGCAGTTATGTGTTCTGGGTAAAAGCCTGATAACCAGTGAACTGTGTGTGTGTGTGTGGGTGTGTGTGCAGGAGAAGCACATTAGCAAACAGAGAAAAAAGGAAATCGTTCCTCGTTGATCTAATTTTGATAAACAGCCTCAATGCATGCAGACTTGGAGTCCATGGACCTGGAGACCACGGTTGTGTATGTGTGCGCTTCTGTACTGGTGTGTGTGCAGAAATGTGCGTCTATGTGTCTCTTTCTGTGTGTTCGTACCTGAACTACTGATATCCAGTTACGTGGGGTTTGTGTTTATCAAGCAACTGATTCTATAAAGATAAAAACGGATCATTTTGATAAAAGAGCATGAGAAATACCGTGGCTGTGTGTGTGTGTGTGTGTGTGTGTGTGTGTGATACACTGAGAGGAATGAGAAACAGAGGGCAAAGGCTCAGAGCCCCCCCCCCCACACAAGTTCATATAATTAACCTGAAACAGAAACCAATCAGCTCGGTTTGAGTTCACGCCTTCTCACTATGAGGACGAGACAGAAAACTGAAAGAGCTGAGGATTACTGAGCGAGAACAGAGGTTCCAAACATGGAAGACGGGACCAAAAAAGTGAACCAAATATGAATCTGAAGGGTCACAGTATGAAAAATAAAAATCAGTTTTTTTTCTTTGTGAAATACTCCATCATGTCACCTCTTAAAGGTCCAGTGTGTATGATTATTATTATTAGAGTATTTTTTTGTAATAGAATACAATATTAATTAGTATGTTTTCATTAGTGGATAATAACCTGAATATATGAATTCTTGTGGCTTTGTTTGTCTTAAAATGACCCTCTATATCTACAGTGAGAGCGGGTCCTCTTCCATGGAGCCCAGCCATTTTTCTACAGTAGCCCTGAGCAGACAAACCAAACACTGATCAAGATATGGCCTTTTGTTTTTTATCTGAATTTTGCAGCCACAGTTTTTCCTACTTCTTGCTTGGAAGGAGAGGGTGAGACGTGGGAGAGTATTCATTTGGTTGCAATCTGCAACTTCACTGCTAGGTGCCACTAAATCCTACACACTGGACCTTTAAGGTGTCTAAAATTCTGGCAAATGATCTGAAAAGGAAGTTTTGTTAAACTGTTGATTGATAACAGTGTGAGCACGCAAACATGTGATTGGGGATCAGAAGTAGTGGCTAAGAAGTTTAACCAGTGATCTAGTGCATGTGATGCTCAATATACGATTAAAAAAATGAGCTAAATTCTAATTATGAGAAAACATTTGCTTTTTTCACTATAACTGATCTTTCTTCCTTCTATGAAATATATTTTCTTTATTTAAAGCTACATGTGCATTTTCTTGGTTCGAAGTTATTTTTCTTATCTAAAATTATATTTCATATATTTTCCCTCTTTTTTGATATTTGTATCTGGAGAGCAGTGACCCACTTCACACTGACCAGTAAAGTAAAGCACCATGTCTATGTGTGTGTGCCCTGTAGGTTAACATTAACATACTTTGCTGCAACATGCACACTCGCACACACACACACAGAACTTGCACATAATCTAGTGTGGAAACCAGGACACTGAAATCTTAACTCACCCCACTGCCCAAAGGCAGAGAGAGAGAGAGAGAGAGAGAGAGAGAGAGAGAGAGAGAGAGAGAGAGAGAGAGAGAGAGAGAGAGAGTTATTATAATGTGCATCCTTAATACCTGTAGTCTTATCCACTGGTATTATGTGTCTTATTAACTGTCTTAGACTGCATTTTATTGTTTATCTGAGAATAGTTCAGTGGGCTGATTCCCACACAAGACAGGCCCACATGACCCATTCAGGTTCTGGTGGGCTGGAAGCTAACTCACTTGTGATCCTACACAGTAAAAGTGTTTGTGAAGTGTTTGAAATCTGAGTGGAAGTGAAACCCAAAACACTAAACTGTGCCATGTAATTAGGGAAACAGATGCCCTTTTAATAAGAATTAATGAATGGTGGAGGTCTGTTTGCTGTCTAAGTAATAACAGGATAACAGGCCATTTTCTAGCCTAAAGTCAGGACAATCTAATCCACATCAGCAATCATTATTAATGATTATAACACCACTCAAGTCCCTGAAAGAGGATGAAGGTAAAAGAGTTTGAAATGAGGCTGCTTGAATTCATTTTTGCGGTTGTGTTGTGAGAGCCGCAGCTTACAGCTCTGAGGCTGTACGGTTAAACGACGTTTGTCATTAATAATTAAAACCCTCCCACTTGCATCACTGTAATAACAAGATAATGACTGTGAGGTTTCTTTTTGAATACATACATTTAAAAAACAATTTAAAAACGCGAGGATAATGGCCTGAAGACTCACGATACAGAAAGGCTTCCTAATAGAGAAAGATTTATATTTTCTAGGAATTACAGGCAATTCTACACTTCCTATTACTGAAATACCCTTTTCAAATGATACAGAGCATTAGGAGTGGAACTCGCACATTACAATGTTTTTTTTTTTTGTTGCTGTGCATGCAGAGGTGTTTGGACCTCACTGATATACGTATGTATGAGCATCATTATCATAATGACTTTTCAAGGCCATAGCACCAAAACTGCATGTATAGTCTGCGGATTCTGTGGACTCTTTCAAAGGGCATTTTATGTGTTTATTGTGTATTCCTATTGTGTTTTATAATAATATAACTCCTTTTTTGTATACTGTATGTTGCACTTTGTAAATTATGTTGCGAAAAACATGACACAAATACATTTTTCCCACTTTCTCCTGTTGATACTCTTAAAAAATGGTGAAAATAGTAATGACACGTTGACCTTTCATGTTTCACTCTCTCCTGATTTAAACAAAAGGTTAATTAACAAAGTGACAAATCCTTTAGCTGCATTAGAAGCAGGAACCTCACTCAATAATGTTGTTCAAGCTAAGCTAACCTACATAGGTTTGGTGGTGAAGTAGTGACTACCAGTGTCATTTGCTCTGCAGATGCAAAGAAATAAGACGTTAAAGTTTACATGCAGTAAGCTGACCTGACAGTAATAAACTACGTTGGTAAAAAGTTAAAGACGCATCAAAAAAGACACACACCTGCACAAACACATTTCTCTCTGTTAACACTGACATGAAAACAACCTGTTTTCCATTTTAAATTGATGGGAACAGCTGGATCACTGAATGTTTGAAATTGTTGTAATTTAAACAAGGCAATACATCTTAATTGCTAAACGACCTTGGACAGCAAAGATCCCCCTACTTAAAGGAGAGGAAGAGAGGAAGATGAAGGAAAGGAGTGATGGAAAGAGGAGGAAGATGTAAAAGAAAATGATTGAAAGGAAAAGAAGGAAAGAAGAGAGAGAGAGAGAGAGAGAGAGAGAGAGAGAGAGAGAGAGAGAGAGAGAGAGAGGGAGGGGGGGGGGGGAGTAATTCCACCCAAACTGCATAATGGATGGCACTTTAGAGTATTACACCTCTAAATGACCTCACACACAGCCTTGCTAAATGACTTTATCTCCCCAATTAGCCCTCGTGGGGAAGAGTAAGGAGGGGAGAAGAGGAGGAGGCGGAGGGAATGGAAAGACTCATGAATCCACAAGGAGAGAAGCAAATTTCCCCGCCATTTATAATATTTGAAATTCCACGGGGGTCCTAAAAGAAGCTCTTCTTTAATGTATGTTCCCACACAGCAGAATGAATTATTGTCTGCACTTTTACATTCACCAATCACTCTGTCTGTCTGTCATCCAATTTAGCAGTTTGCCCACCTGGTGACCTGTCAGTCAATACACGTATTGATGGGTGAACACGGCATTTATGGCCATAGCACAAAAAAAAAAAAAAGTGAGGGAGGAAGAGGAGAGGTTGGTGGGTTCATCTCTTTAGTGAAGTGGAACATTTTCAACAGAGTCTCTCCCAGGCAGAGGGCAAACTATGTATTTCTCTTTTTTTTCCTGCTGTATGTGAGCATGTGCACGTGTGTCTATGTGTGTTTGTGTGTGTCATAGTGTCAGAGGTCATGGTAGTGGGAAATGAGCAACACAGGGTGTGCACAGAGGTCAAGGTGAACACTAAGCAGAGAAGACACAGGAAAACACACACACAGCAGGATGTGCTGAACAGTACAACTGGTCCTGAATGCAGTAATACGCAGCCTTTACAGCTCAGGTCTACACACACACACTTACAGTACATGCACAGAGAGATACAGGTACTGAAATATAAGTTGAGAACTGAAATTCAATGTAAATGTTATTTAGCTGCCTCAAAACATTGTTTTGACATGATTAATTAACAAAGTTATGTCGCAAATGGATGCAAAAGAAAATGCATACTCGTGGTAACACTGTATAATCTGGAGCACAATGAGCAGTTCAGCAACTTCAAAGTGCCCCGTCAAATTAAAGCCAAAAGGACAAATGATAAGGCTAGCCAGCTCATTAAGGCCCACTCATCAAAATGCAGAGGCTATATTGGACTCCTGGCAAAACAAATGAACAATACTTCCACAGTAAAATTGGAGCAGAAACAAGTGTCTCAAAAGAAAATGATGAATTTAGCAATCAAATGTCCTCAGTAAGGCTGAGCAATTTTATTGATCCTGCGATATATATCGATATTTTGTTTCCCCAAAAAGTATCGATTTTTCAGCCGCGAGTATCGATACATTAAGTCCCATTCAAATCCCTGTGTTACGCCTGGCACTCTGCTTGCTGCCCATTTCTCCCCCGTTGGCTTTGCAGAAAGAGCGATTAGGTCAGCTAGCCGCTAGTCTCGCTGTATTCTAGCAAGTTACACATCTAGATACTCTCTTTACACAGACGCCAACGTCTTCCTCTTCCTGTTTACGCAGTCAGGAGATTCAAGAGAATGGCGGCGAACATAAATCCAGCACCTTCATGCTTAAAAGCAGAAGTGCTCCCACCACTTCGGGTTTAACCCTCTGGGGACGGATTGGGCGGATCCCCCAAAAAAGTCTAAAGTTTTACATATCAGTGAATATCTCCAAAACGGTTTATGATAGAGAGATGTAGTTTTTTTGTTTTCCTGAGATTCTGCATGTCTGTCCGACACTTACTTGTTGTTCTGTTCCACCGCGTAAAAGACCAATCGACCAGTCAACGCAGTTGACGAATGGACAAACGTTACTAGGCAGACTAATTTCTTTTTTCAACCAATCAGTGGAGGGTACCTATGACGTATTCTAGCCAATCAAAGGACTCTGGGGTCTTGTGGGGGGAGGGACAACAGAGAGAGAGAGCTGTGTCTGTAGAACAGAGTGCAGGGGGCAGGGAGCACACAGAGCAGAGTGACAGAATAACTTCATAAATACTATTTTTATTGAATGACAGGTTCCCCTCAACTTTCTGGAGGGTCTTTGACGTATGGGAGCTTTTTTATTGAAAGGGCATTATTTTATTGTTCTTCACATATTTGGTTGAAAAACTGCATATGTATGTCAGGCAAAGGGATTGAAAAATAATATTTTCATTCAAAAACTCTTCACTAGTACAGTTTGAGATGTGATATGACAAAAATCAGATTCATTTTGTCCAGCATTTGCAAGCTGTAGACTCTGTCCAGTCAGAGCCATATATTGTGTAATTGAGGCTTTCAGTTTTCAGTTCAATTAATTCAATCCAAGTCAATGGAACACTCACAAGATGTCACCAAAATCACACTGTCCCTTTAAAATCTTTCAGAAAATGATGTAATCGTATCGAATCGTATCGTTGGCTGAATATCGTGTATCGTATCGTATTGTGAGATTAGTGTATCGCTACAGCCCTAGTCCTCAGTAGAGTTATGCCAATATTTTAACTTTTTCAAATTGATAGGAGCACGGTAAAAACTAGCAGTGAAAACAACATTTCTTCTACATCTTCACACTGTCAGTTCAGATATCTTTCCCCCCCATCGCTATCTGTCTTCTGATGGCTTCATCACCACCCGCCCACCCAGCTTTTTCCTCCATATTCTGTCAGAAGCGGAAGCAATTCACACCAAGAGCACTACTGCAAGTGATAAAGAGTGCCTGAAATTAATGAAATACTGTGACCTTTAACCATCATTACTGTGGAACTGACAGCTCTGTAGCGTTTCTCTATGCGAGCCTCGATACGGATGCGCACAACCGTCAGCAACCCTTCAGAATATTGTAGAGTGCTGTTGACTGTATGCTGACATTGTCCCCGAGCAGCGTCAATGGTGGAGAAGTCAGTTTGTTGAGTACGTGCTGCTTTGTGTGATCCACCAGGTTAAAGTGTGTGTGTGTGTGTGTGCACGTGTGAATGCATAATAACACAGTGACTTGTGTATGCTGACTGTGCTCTGGATATGGCTATAATATTATTTATAAGGCAGGGGCTGAGAACTGGTGAGAGAGAGTGATCTTGCTGTATGTACGGACACACACATGCAATGCAAATGCACACAGCATGTCAAAATACTTCACAGTGCTCCCACATGACAAAGCTGATGTGTGGTAGACGTCATATTACGGATTTAAATAAAGGTTTGGCCCCAGCTTGCCTGTTCCCCCCCCAGCTTGCCTGTTGGAGTGAGCCAACCGTCTGCACGCTGCACTGCTGTGTGAGGACTAAAACGTCAACAAGGAGTGCTTGTAGACAGTTTGGAACATGTGAGCAGGGCTACAATCATCATCAATTATCATTATTGATTAACCAGAAACATAATCAACAGGTTAATCATTTATGCTATAACAAGATTGAGAGTCTGGAGAGGCTGAATACAAACATCAGCAATGCTTTCATGCTGATGTTAAGGAGGGATAATATTTACCGTGTTCACCACCTTAGTTTAGCATGTTAGCATGCTAAAGTTCTACACAGTACAACTCAGTCTGATTGGAGTGTCATTTGGTTTTTAGTCAAACAAATTAAGATTTTAACTTGATAATGGCACCAGATAAAAAGTCAGAGGATGAACAAAGTGCTTCCTGGGGGGAACATAATTGTCTGTATGACATTTCATGGCTATCCATCCGATAGATGTAAAGACATTTCACTAAAAACACAAATGTCAGCCATAAAAAGTCAAGGGATCACCAAAAGTCGTTAGGATTAATTGTCCCTGAACCAATGATCTGTGTTAATCTTGTGCTAATTCATTCAGCAGATGTTGAGATATTTCACAGAATGAATGAGACCTCTGACCAGCTGGCAGCAAAACAGGACAGGTCAGGAGTCACGGGTTCATGAAAGTTCATCCTCTGGGTACCATGAATGTCTGGAGCAAATTTCACAGCAATCCATCCAAAAGAGCTAACACTAAAGCCAAAAAGAGTTGTGATGTCTTTCAGAATTGTTTTTTCTGACCAACAGTCCAAAATCCAAAGATGATAAACATTTGAGAAGCTGAACCTCGCAAATATTTGGAATTAATTTTCTGGTATTAAACAAGTCAATTAATCATTAAACACTTGTTCAGAGTAAATAGAGGAACAACAGGGCACAGGATTATTCTACAGGAGTGGTTAAGGAGGTTTATTTGAATATTTCCATACTTTAATGTTGTGAAACCTTGTCATAAGGCTGTGTGTGCAGGTTTCACATGTTTCCATATATCTGTAGCTTTTAATGTATTCTTTGTGTGCACTTGTGTCACCACAGAGGCCCCAGCGATGCTAAGTGGTACCACCAGCCAGGGGCCCGTTGACATTTTCCACCTTGACAGGCCCTCTGGGCGGAGTTAGAGCCTAACACATCAATATCAGAATTACTCCAACCCCATTCTCCAGCCCCTCTCCTCCCTCCATCCCTCTCTCTTTCTTAAAGTCTTTTTCGCTGCAGTGGGGCCACACAAAGACACACACAGAAACACAAGCTCAAAGAAAAGAGACACACACACACACATTTGGGGGGTGTTGATGGCCATGCTCTGGCTGTCAAGAGGAACCGAACAGATCAGCTACCCTCCAAGGAGTGTGTGTGTGTGTGTGCGCGTGTGTGTAATCGATGTCTCATCTTTGTTCCATTTGCTCCAGACAGCACCATGTATGATAACCCTCATGTTATCAGAGTGTGAGAGAGAGAAATGGTTTCTTAGGGAATATCACCTGATGTCCTATTTGTTGAGTTTTCATATTGTGCTACACATAGCCTTCCATCCACCAAGAAAACAGCATATACACAAAAAAGGTCTCCTATAGGGCATCGAAAACCAGCTGTCACTTTATCTGAGGCTTTAATTGGACTTAAAAAAAAAGAGGATCTTTTCAGACATGGCACATGGCCCCTGCCAAACAGTCAGATCTATCAACAGGTTTGAAGCCTGGCCAGGAATCAAGCTTTGGTCTCACACCTCCAGAGGCAACGTGCAAAAGCTACAGTCGAGGCCAGATCTGGAATCCTGAGCTACATTTCTGTCTATCGTTCTATTTATACTTACTGCTCTCTGCAACGTGCTGCTTTTATCAATAACATCATTGTTGATGAACACCATAGCTACAGTCTCTATGCATTACCTCATATCTAATGATCTGAAATGCCTCGCTAAAGTAAACTTGCCAGTTCATGTGTATAGGAGAATTTTAAAAGCCAATTCGCTCTGATAGGCCGATTCACTGTGATATTGTGTAGGAGTGTCCAAGGGTGATGTACTGGTAAATTAGTTGATACAAAGAAGTTACCACTTGTGATTATTATAAGGGCTAAAACACCTACCTGAGACAGAAATACGCATTTTAGAACAGCATAGTATGAAATTAGGCGGCACGGTAGTGGAGGAGAACAGCACAGTCGCCTCACAGCAAGAATGTTTCTGGTTTGAACCCGAGCTGGGGCCTTTCTGTGTGGAGTGTTCATGTTCTCCCCATGTCTGCGTGGGTTCTCTCCAGGTACTACTGCTTCCTCCCACAGTCCAAATACATGCAGGTCAATTGGTGACACTAAATTGGTGTGAATGTGAGCGTGAATGGTTGTTTGTGTCTATGTGTTAGCCCTGTGAGAACTGCTGACTTGTCCATGTGTGTATTATGTTTCACTTTAACATATTTGCTAGTCTGATAGTAGTAACTGTGTAAGTCAATATCCTGGATTTCTCTTAAACACCAGAAAACGTTGGCTGTTTACGTTGTTCATGGTAGGTAAAAAGAAAAAGAGCCAAACTGAAGAAAATTTATTAAATTCAAAAAAACCAATAACAAAAATCCTTGTAATAGAAACAGCGATTGGAGAGAACTACAAAGCAGACTTTTTCATTTTGGGTGAGAAATGGAACTGGGTCACTGAAGGACAAGGAATCTCAATTTTTCTCTCTGTCTATCTCTTCTTCTCTACCACCCCTGCAGAAAGCAATCTGTTTGAGAAAGAGACAGACAGATAGAGAGAAAGAGAGAGCAAGACACAAAACCGGGAGAAAGAAGCAGAGACAGAGAGTGAACAAATTACTGCTAGTGAATAAGACTTTGTACTAACAGCTTGATATTATCCGCCGTACCCACATACACACACACATACACATCACTCATCCATATACAGCCTGGGGGCCCGACTTATTCTCCTCACACACTGCTACACACACTCACATAATGAGACACACACATGCTTGTACACTCACTAAAGACACCTACAGCTGGCAAATACCGAGACCTTCAAAGTGATAGTTAGCACCTAGTCATTACTGAGAGAAAAAAAAAAAAAAAAAGGAGAGAGGGACGGGATGAGACACAGGGTGATTAAGGTAGATGTGGGGTAAGAGAGAGGGAGGAGATGGAGAAAAACATTCACAGAAAGAGAGAAAAGACGCAGAGCAGGGGAGATGCTTCTGATTCCACAGCTTAGATTTTGTTTTTTTTCCCCCTCTTTCTTTTTTGTTTCATTATTTTATCTCCTGCTATATCTTTTCTCCCATCTCTTCACAGCAAGAAAACAAATAAAAACAATAGAGACACTACAGGTTGGAGAGGAGTAAACAGAGAGCGAGCGGAGGAGAGATACTGATCATTTTCAACCATAGCTGTGCCGCAGAAAATACAACACAGACGAGGTAATATCAAAAAGTTAACGACACCCCGAAATATGTTTTATACTGCGGCTGAAATCCAAAACAGCTGGACTGTGTGTTCAGTGCTTCTGGTGTCACGAGTGAGCAAGAGCAGGAAGGAACAGACTGCAGCAGTGAAAGGGTGAGGGATAAAAAGGAAAGATAAAAACACAGCTTACATCACGAGAGCTCCTCTCTGTGCACTTTTTTTGTAAACATGAGATATTAGTTTTATAAATTTGTACAGGGAGCCACGGCTCATTGCTCCCTCTAGTGGTTCAGATGTATTTGGAGATGTGCTGTCACAAATGTAGAGCCACTTCCTCACACACACACACACACACACACACACACAGTTTAGGGCATTACACAAGGTGGTATGGGGCAATACTCTTGATTTAAACGTGCGACTCAAAGTGACTCTCCCTGATTTTCTGTGCCCGGAAATGTCCCCACACAAGAGTGTGTGCGTGTGTGTGTGTGTGTGTGTGTGTCTGTGTGTGTGCAGCCTTCAAGGTGACAAGCCTAAATAGAGATTAACTGCGTCTGTTCACAACAATGTCACCAATGGATCTACATTAGAAGTTTGCAAACACATTTGTGAGGGATTATTTCCTGGCAGAGACATTTCTTCCTGCAGGTGTCAGGTGATTGACAGTAAGCAGAGCGGAGCGTTGTGGAAAGAACGTTCGGCTGAAACTGAAACAAAACCACATTAAGCCTTCATGTGGATTATTAGTCATTACAAACTTTTTCAGACTCAAAATGAATGCAGGCGGCAGAAGGCTTCTTCTGAAAATCATAGCTGGGCTGACTGTAGGCCGATATCAGCGTGCGTGAAATAAAGAACTGAGGAAAACATGACGCATGGTGTGAAATTAACAATCACTGTGCACATCTGAGCAACCAGTTATATTATAAAGAAGATACATTCCTGTCCAATATTCCAGTTATTTTATATAAATTAAACTGTTTTCATTTCTACATTAATAATAATGTCAACTTCTAAGTAAATTTGACAACTGATTAAGAGAAGAATGAATATATTCCATTAGTGGTAGACTTACTAATATTCATATATAATCATAACACTCTTCACAGCTATATACTGTGCCAGTTATGGGGATAACTGCTTAGATGTTGTTGATATCAAACAAACTATAACTAATACTAATAATTATATTAACTGATAAAAATACTGTCGATAACTGCACTGTAGCTCCTTGAGCTAACATTAACGTTAGCTCCTCAGCCTGACACGACAGACTGCTTCACAGCTCTGGACCCTGGAGACTTCAAGCTCAACAACAAAACAAATATTGTTAGAAGTAAAACTTTAGGAGATCCTAATTACTCTGAACACCATCTGTCATTTATACTTGACAACTGCTGGGCTACTCGCTAGCTACATGTGTCTAATAGACGGGTGGAGATCTGGTTTATGTACAAAATGACTCACCACTCTGATAGAAATGACACAAGTGATACTTTCTTCCAACAAAACTGTCTTTAATATAAGATTGGTCAATTTACTCAGCTGGTTGATATGTCCGCTCTCTGCTAAACAGAGACAGTTGTCAGTGTTGTCTGTGAAATTAAGTCGGCGACTAAGCTCATAGTTACATACTTAAAATAATACCCTTGAAATGGTTAATTTTTCATCTCTGCATGCCACATACTGTATCTCCCCTCTCTGACTGAGTCATGATACAAAACACAGTTGGGCTATTGATTCCAAATCACTGCTAGTTATCTTAAATCCACCAACACAGATGAGCAAACAGACCAGGAGCTGGACATCGTGGACACAGATGGAGTAGAGAGCCTGTAAATATATAATGGAACAAATAAGACTGCAGAAAAGTGACTCTTGTGTTTGCTCATACAGCATGTGCATGTGTGTAAAGTGTGTGCATGTGTGTGTCCATGTGTTGGCTCTCCATCAGCTTGGTAATAAAGTGTTAGGACGAAGACAGGAAGCAACACACATGCACACACCCACTAACCAACTAATCCTACCATACACACACATGCGCACACACACGCACACACACACACACAGTGAGCAACAATGTTATGACAATAACTCTGAGTTTTACAGCCCACTGTAGCTGCACATCTGGATAACATCAGGACACACAGGCACAGATAAAGACAGACACACACACACACACACACACAAGCAGTGTAAGCGAGAAGCACAGAGATGATGTCGAAGAAGAGAGATAGCCAAAAGAGAGGGAGAGAGAGCACACACTGCCAAGAAAAAGGCAAAAATCTTGTTTTCCTCCCTCTCCCCCTCTCTCCGTCTTCCTTCCTCCCTCTGTCTTACCCCTTTTTCTATCTCCCTCTCTCTCCTTCTTCCCTCTCTTCTCCCTGTCTCTTCTCTAATCCTATACGACAGAGACACAGAACACAAATCTCCCTGTTGGCAGAGGAAGAACAGCGTGTTTCTACTGAGAGAGACGAAAAGAGAGGGAGAGAGACGAGAAGAGAGAGGGGGTAAGAGAGAGAGACAGAGATTGACTGTTGAACACCAGTTGAAGTGATTTATGAGGTTGGAATCTGTGCTGGAACATATGTAGACACTCCTTGTCTTTCGTTAGTTCTTCCTAGCACACACACATACACACACACACACACACATGCTCAGACACACATATCACACACACACACATACACACAGATCATGCTCTTTACCCGAATCGAGTGTGTCTAGCAAGCTGCAGGTTGTTAGTTGGTGTACAGTAGACAGATACACATTGTGCAGTCACACACTGCATCCTCTGTAAGATACAGCCAGTACACTTGGACTGTACTGCACGCAAACCATACACACATACATACACACGCACGCACAGTATACTGGCAGGCTAAGGCCGTTACATTCAGTTCCTCTGGGGAGCCACATTTCTAAATCATTTGAGTTGTGCTCCAAAAGAAAAAAAAAAAAAACTTTTCTAGAAAAGCATCCAACCTAAAATTATCTTAATGAGAAAAATCAACCAAGACAAAAGAATACCACGGCCCTTCTCCCAAAATCACATAGAAAATATGACTGACCTAATTCTTTTGGGGTTTACGGTTTCTTCACTTTGATCATCGCTGTGTTTTCCTTCCATTTTGTTACAGCAATTTGCCGGTAGTTTCTGCTCATGCTATTAGATGCACAGTGTGCTATAGCTTCTGTTGTGGCAGCTTAAATCAAGACAAGTAAATACAGCCTAAACAAATTACACAACAATAGAACATGATTATGTATAAAATGTATCAAAAATGCATTATTTTATTGTTCAAATATAATAATTACTATCGTGATTACTGCACCACTCACGTCTCGCCCAACCTGACAAAAAATGATGTATATTTTGGAATTAAATCTCTCCAAGATGACTTCACATTTTTCACTTTCTATAAAAAGCCACGTCACTGACAGCCCGAGTCAGACTAATGAGGAAGCTGCATAAAAAAACATCTCAATTCTTCCAACCTGGAATTAATGTACACCAAATATTTATGAACTGGCAAGCATGACCTTTGGAGGCTGCATGTAAAAGCGCCAGAACATCCCTCAGTAGAAAATTAGAAGGCCAAACGAGTGTCTTTCAGCCAGACTTATGCACTTGACGGCTGTTTAAAATAAATCTGACCACAGGTGAGGAAGCACTGCAGCAAGTCCTTAATATGAGCAGTGGAGCTGAAACAAGTAGTCAACTGTCAGAAAATGAAACCGCCACAATTTTGATTTGATTCACTCACTTTTAAAGTCATTTATCAAGCACAAAATGAATTATTGAATTTGATTCTTTTGCTCCAACTTCTCAGATTTGGATATTTTCTCTTTGTTGAAGATAAAATGTCTTTGGATTTTGAGATTATTAAAGCTAAAATTGCAAATATTTGTACAAACCCCCTGGTTTTATGATTTGATTATTTTGGACTAATTAGTTGGACTCTATTCACCATCATCATACAATGCCCACACACACTTTACCATACATGGAAACACAAGACGCTTTACTTGCCCGATTCTTACAATTTGCAAGTGGTAGATGCACCAGAATGAATCTGAGAAGATAATCTGCAGATCAATCAATCATAAAAGTAGTTGCAGCCATGGTTAGCTTTGGCTATGGGAACTTTTGTAGCAAAAATCAACAGCTGATTAATCAAAAAAAAAAAAAAAAATCAAGAACTCGTCTGTACCAGAAAATAGTCATTATGAAATGCCCTCACGCCTTTTTTTGGCATCTGAATTCTTTGAAACTAAACAAGAAAGAGCTCGTATGAACAGCTCTTAACAGAAAATAGCTAAATATCCAGGGGCAAGATTGTAAAAGCTTTGTTTTTTTTTAAATAAACCGCTGTAATTAATGGCATTATTACAAAAGCAATGACGCAGAGAAAGATATTGATGGAGCAGAGGAGAGTAGAGGAGGGAGTGTGCTGAAAGAGGGAAGAAAAGTAGAAAGAAATGCAGAATACTGGTATTCATTTCAGAGAGAAGAATAAACAGAGTGAGTGTAAGAAGACAGACAAAAGCAGAGGATGAAAGAGGTAAAGAGATCAACAAACAGAAGCAAAAATTTCTGTATCATGCTCATGTGGAGGAATTAGCAGATTCTGTAATCTAACTGTCTTTCTTCCTTCCTGCTCTCCCTCTCTCTCCTTCCCTATCAGTCTCTCTCCCTCGTTCCCATAGTAATCACTCAAACCTGATTGCTCTGATCCCTCTATTCTATTTGTCATTAAATACAATGCGCACACACACTACCTCACATGGACACATACACACACCAAGAGACAGAAACAAATGCCATTTAATCAAATCGTATAAATAAATAAGAGGTTTTTTATTTCCCATAAGTCCATCTGGTCGCCTGCTTCTCATCACACACACACAGACTTCATCTGCTGGTCAATAAAGCTCACACACACCCACGTACGCACAAGTACACACACACTCTAACTCAAAGGCATGGATGACCACACACATTGGCCGGTGAATCTAAATGTAGATGGGTTCAGTCTGCTAGAACGACTGGCGGCCAGAAGAAACCTTTATCAAGCAAATCTATTTGTTTTCCGTTATTTCACTCTCTGTGTTTGACCATCCTATCAATCGCTTTAACGGAATGTTATCGACATGCGTGTTTCGCTTTAATTTCACAGCGCTCTGCAATTTAGTTAAAATGTGACTACAGTTCTGATCCAGTGCCTTCAGTGCCACACTATTGTCAAATTGCAGAGAATAAAAATAGAAACTAAACTCAGGGCGGCACATAAACACAAGCCAGAGAGAAAGCACTTCATACATTTATTTGCTGATTCTTCTTTTGATGGATTATACCTTTCAAGCAAGTAGCCGTCTCTGTTATTCCTTCCTTTCTTTCTTTCTCGCCAGGAGCCGAACGGGATAATTTGAAGTCTGATGCAACACAGAGCAGAGAGAGTAAAATGTGTGTATGTGTAAGTATGTGTATGTTGAAGTCACCTGTATTTTTATTTTATTTTTTTCTACCAGACTAAACCCATATTGGTGGTTAACCAGAAGCAGACATGGCGTCGGTGCCGCTGTTCTTTTTCAGATTTGCTCCACAAGTTACAATTTAGGTGACACGAATCAGCTCCAAACCCGTATTTGGACTGAAGAGTTCCAGGTACGAACTCAGTCTTCTCTGTGCAATCTTGAAGGACTGTACATGCAAATCAGTCTTTTAATGGATTAGAAACTGAAACTCTAACAAAAAGGTCATCCTGTTCTTCATATTGACTTTTAATAGATCTACTTCATAGACTGATAGAAACATGTAGAGATGGAAAAAGAGACTAAAAATTCCAGAGCACCCATCTGTCAAATGTTTAGTTAGTTAACGTTAAACGTGATGAAACAATCACCAAATTAAGTTCTGTTTCTGTTCTTCAGGCAGAAATGCAGATTTCATTTATCCAATAATAATATGTGAGCCAATAGTTCACTTTTTTAACATAAACACACGACAGAAACACTCAATCTTAAAATTAATCACTTTGATTTTTTATTTGATTTTATAGTTAACAAGAATTATACTGGATAAACACACTAGTGGAATGAAGACACTATTGTTTGTTTCTTGTATCGTGTGTCATAAACACGTCATTACCAATATATCTGCAATCGGCTAATATTGGCCGATATGTTGGCCTACGACTGATCTGATTGAGCAGATCAAAAAAGAACCACAAACTGACTTTTACTTCATTTGCAGACTTACTTTTGACTAAAAATAATGGAAGTCTGTAACATTGTCAAACATTTACTAGACATAAGAACCAATGACATCCATCATTAAAAAGGAACTAAAAAACAGGCATCATGTTTGTATGAAACAGGATTTTTTTGGGGGGGGGGGGTATTTCACATCCTGAATATGAGTGTGTTTGACATTCCAAAGGTTTGATTAATACTGAAGGGAGATATTGAGAAATTCTGTCAATCACTCTGTCAATCTCCTAAACACACTTACACACTCCTTTCTCCTACCCTCCACCATGTTCTCTCTTTCTCTTTCTCTCTCTCTCTCTCTCTCTCTCTCTCTCTCTCTGTCTCTTTCTCTGTCTCTGTCTCTGTCTGAATGAATCGTTCCTTGTCTCTGAACTGATGGAGCGATAAAGTTGGTTTAAACAGCCGTAGACACACCGGCACACACTGCCGAGGCAGGAACATGTGTTTTACATCAAGAGCTCCCAGCTATACAAGAGCTAATGTTACCATCTGTATGCGTGTGTGTGTGTGTGTGTGTGTGTGTGTGTGAGAACAGGAGTGCAACATGTCTTTGCAATCTCCTATCAGCTTTTAATCTCCATTCAGCAGAGAAGGGGAAAGAGAGAGAGAGAAAGAGAGAGCGAGCCACTCAGTGAGAGAAAGTGATAACCACTCAGTGAGAGAGGGGACACAAAATTACAAAATGATCCTGTATCTCTCCATCCTCCCATTATTCATTTTGTTTTGCAAGGCTCCTTTGCTTTTTCCCTGCCTCAGGGAGAGAAGGGCATAGCGAGCAGGAGTCGTCTACTTTGGTTTTACGTGTGCGTGGGTGTGATTTAATTTTTATTGTCTGAAAATACTGTGGGAGTTGACGATTTTCATTTTGGCTTCTTAGGTTACTTAGGAGGGCTGCGTTGTAGGCAGCAATGTCAACATTCATTCCTCACTTAGTGCTTGCTTGGGACTCAACAGCTATTATTTAGCTTGGAATGGTTGACTTGCTAAGTTTGTTTAGACCTTCCACAGTATTGTTGCCGTCCAATTTGCAAACGCTGCAGCCCCCGTGACATACATGTTTGTTTTATAGACGTCTCGGAGAGTCGTCTGTCCAAGAAAAATAGCACGTGGACGCAAGAATAACACGCAAACATGGAAGTTCTGCATGTCAGAGCTTCTTATCCGCTCATCAAGTGATCGTACTAGTTTAGCTAAAAATGCTGATCGGAAAAAATACACAGATGCAGGAAATAACCAACAAAACATTTCATCTAATCCTTTCGTCTGTATAATCACTTTTACATTTTTAAGATTCCAAACTAAAAAACACACAAACATTCACACAAAGAATGAATCCTAAACCTTGAACATTACAACATTAAAGAGCTTACAAACTGCCCAATAACAGCACATCAGAGTTTTTTGGTTGCATTTGGCCTTAAACTGGATCGCTGTTTATTGCTCAGACCAGAAAATGTGATTTGTACTCGATAATGGAGCAGGTAAGGTATGAGTTTCAACATAAGTTTAACAGGTGTAACATGCTGCTGGGCCTTAATAATGTTTAAACAGATTGGAAACACTAAAGAGGGAATCCGTGGGAACTCTGTAACAGAGAGGCACATTCTTCTCAGTCTAGTCCTCCAGTCCTGGGGTAGTTTGTATGTTTCACCCTCAAATTGTCCAACTATATTGAAAAGATGGTTAAGTAGAATATTTATGAAGCCTTAAACGAAGTCATATGGCAAAGGTTTACTGCATACGAACGATCCAGATGATAAGCTGTTAAAACTGCATGACGCTGTCTCTTAAATACTTTCCTGTGACTCAGTGTAGACACAGTGAGCACAGACATGCTCTAACCAGCACCTGTGATGGACCTGGAAGACTTTTTGATGTAGAAAAACAATCAGAAACAGGAGAAATTTGGGCTTCATTCATATTATTTTCATTCATTAACTAAGTCAACTGATGTCTACCATACATTTAATCTGACAGTGTCACATTTATCTGTCACAAGGCTGTTCTCTTACCAAGAATTTTAAAAAACGGGGGAGAAGAAAGTCATACACAGCTATAGATTTGCAATCTAGAGAAACTCTGTCATATAAAGACAACAGACCACACACACCACAGACAGAGAGGGAGGCAGATAGCATCTCCAGCTCAAGCATAGCTTGGTAGATAGCGGGCTAACATAGCAAGACACAGCAGACAGGATACATGCTGATGTTGCAACACATCCTGTGACCATCGACGTGTGACTTTGGGTAGAACCTGAATGGAGTCATAACTATTTTTCGCTCTTCACGTGTTGCATAAGTAGGTCACACATTTCCACCAATGCAGAATAGTTGGCAGATTGGGTGGGAGTGATTTTGTTCAAGAGTAAAGGTGGTCATGTTAAATATGTTTTATTTTGTCAGAACAGCGTGATTGAGAAGCTCTCTGAATCTGAATGATTCAACTAGACTTGGAAAGGAGTCTACAAGTGAAACGGCTTCAGATATCATGTAGTGGAAGGACAGGAGAACTCCTCTACAACATTTCAGCATTATGCATCACAACAGTATTCAGCTTTAGAGGCTCTGGAGGCAGATGTGAGTTACTGCTTACTCTTGCTTACTGCAGAAACGCTGATTTTGAACACTGGCCAAGTCTGTGTGTATGTGTGTGTGTATTGTGTGCATGCGCACACTTTCAGACCTTATTAGGTTGTACTTGTGGTGATGCTTAACCCCACTCAGAGCTTGGCAGCTGCTCCCTTTTCTCTCTCTGTCTGCCTTTATTTCTCTTTACTCGTTCACCCTGCGTCTTCTCTCTCATCTTCCTGTCTTTGTCGTCTCGCCCTGCTTGTTTTCTCTCTCTCTCTCTCACTCTCTCTACTGCTCACTCTCTCGGTGGTCTCGGGGTAATGTAACACTTGTTTCCTGGTTGATCTGCAAATAGCGGGATTTAAATAATGGTGATCTTTTACATATGTTCATCTGTTTGCAAGGTGTGTGTGTGTGTGTGTGTTTGTAAACTTCATACTTAATTCATATATGTGTGGTTGAATGTAACTTTTAAGGTTAATTTAAAGTCTAACTTAGAACCACAATGTAATCAGTGCTTAAAGACACCATGTGGAGTTTTTACCCACTTGTGGCACTATGGAGCCATGTTTGTAGTCCGAGCAAGCACCCGTTTTCTTTGTATTCTACATTGATTTCACACAATTCCACTGAATGACAGTTGGTGGTGGTAGTGGTGCCAAGATGCAGTGATGCACCAACAATGGCTGAAAAGAATAAGACTCCTGGCAAGTAAAAATGAATGTAAACTATTTAAAATCTGCCATTTAAATGTTTTATCATAACGAATTTGAGTCAACGTCTCTGTTAAACATAAAGGATATACACAAAATAAATAAAACTAAAATAAAAACATACAGAATGTTAAGCAAACTTTTATTTGGCTGCAAGGAAATTTCCACAGTGCACCATTAAATTACTTTTAAAGGGTAATTCCAGTTTCTTTCCAATTTTTTATCTTATTTCTGTAGGTTTGGCCATTAATAATACCAATTATGATAACACTGTAGCCATCAAAGTAGTTGCTGCAATCTAGAAACACTGCAACATACAGGTTGCAAACAAACCAACAGTTTAATCAGATAAACTCCTTTATTGAAAAGGTTCATCTAAAAGTGAGCGTATCTGAAAATGTCAATAAGCCTTCATGAAACAGGAAAACTGTCTGTGATCACAACTTCAACAAGTAAGGTAGACTAAAGTTGAACCTGAAGGCACGTAAGCTGATGGATGTTTAAAACAGACAGTTTGAGTAATAATTACAGGTAGAGGTTTGGCTAACCGCAGGCTGTCAGCTCATGTTTCTTGACCTGTCATTGATACTGTGACACTCTAACGTCTCAGGAATGAACTCGATGAGCTGGTGCAGTGTTATGACGACTGATCCCAGCTGTAATAAAGTGAAATTATCCTTTACATGAAGGAAAGAAATTTAACTATTCCGCTTGTATTTTTCTGTCATTCTCCTATTTATTGTCAGCCCAGTCTACAAGTCTCTTGGTAGCATCGCACATTAAAGCTGCGACTCTCAGGTCTGTAGCTTTGAGAGAAAGAGAGAGAGAGTTGTTCTTAATCAGTGAGCTGTGTTAGATCAAAGGAATAAAATGGATCCACTTTCAGAGAGGATTTTCTCCCTAAAATGGGTTTGGTTATCTCGGTGACCTAAACCCAAAATGCGGGAATAAACGCGAGGCTGAAAGTGGATCCTATCAGACTTGGCTTAAATAACAGAAGAATATCCTGTTACAGTTAGAAAGATGAATCATGGTTCAAACATTTCTGAGAAGAGAGGAGATAACAGTGTTGTAATTGTGCTGATCTGGTGCGACTGGACACACAAGGCCAGTTGCTATGTTTTTCTCTGATGGGAATCAGACACACGATGTGAGTTTCCGTGTGTGTACTTTGTGAGATCTCCTTTTCATAAGATATATCCAGCCACTCATGTTTATGCAACCAAATCAACTTGAAAAAAAAAAAAAAACTGCTGAAGGACATGTGAGCACAGCAATAGTTCAGAATGACACACACACACACATAAACACACACCCACAGGGGCATGCGTGCACACACCCATTGTTTGGCTGCACCTGGTCTATTAAGGAACAGGATAGATGGGACTAGGGGACCTGACTGTGTGAATGTTTGTGTCAGAGTGTGTGTGTGTCTGTACAACCTCAGAAGCCAAACATCTGCAGCAATGACGCACCTTCAAGTAACAGCACAAGTAACAGTACACACACACACACACACACACACACACACACACACACACAAACACACAAACACACACCATGCAAACGCACATACACAAATTACGCAATTATTAAACTGATGTTAAACAGCTCACAGTACTCTCTCTCACCTTTTGTCTCTCTCAGTGTAATCTCCTCTCCATTCCTTTCACAATACATCTTCTTCCTTCATCTACTTCTCTCAAAAGTATTTTAAAATGCAGATTCACATATTTGTGTGTGAGTCACATGCACACAGGTCTTCAAGTAAAGCATGCGCCAAGGAAAACACAATTTCAACAAACTGGATAATCTAGTGTGACAAAGTTAAAACACGTGATCAGCTGCCTGTAATTAGTTGGTGATAGAGTGTACATTTCTGTCACATTCCCTGTCAGCTTATAACATTATTTAACTTTAACCTATCAGAACTCAAAAGACAGGCCAAAGTCAGCACAAATATTTAAAAATGTGCAGGTAAAAAAAAAAAAAAAAAAATCACTAAAACACGACAACTTCAGAACTATTTTTGTATTTCTGAACATAATCAGAGCTCATGTGTCAGAATGTGATTTTAGACAAATGTGTTTTGGAGAACATACTATGCTGCTGTGGCTCAGGAGGTAGAGCAGGTTTCCACTAATCAGACAATCCCCGGCTCCTCCAGTCTGCATGTCGAAGTGTTCTTGAGCAAAATACTAAACCCCAAATTGCTCCCGGTGTGTGAATAAATGTGTATGAATGGTTAGCTCCTAAAAACTGATGAGCAGTTGGCACCTTGCATGGAAGCCAATGCCATCAGTGTATGACTGTGTGTGAATGGGTGAATGAAGACTAAAAGGGCGCTATATAACTACAGTCCATTTACCGCTTACTAATACACAGCACTATAACATTAATGTTTCAACAGGGGGCATCATAGTGGAATTGCAGGTTTATTTTTAGTTTATTTCTGGTGTCAGACAGTGAATAAAGGGAAACTTGTACTGTTTTTTGTAGTGTTTCTTCACCTTTTGGTCATTAAAAAACTTCAACATCTCTCTTTTGGCTTTGTTTTTTTTGTGATTTATGTGGCTGTTTGTTAATTTACCACTATATCATTAATGTACCGTCTTTAATCAGTCTTCAGAGTCCTCTAAAATGAAGGCAGTGTTCAGGCCTGGATTTCACATTTGACAATATAGAGAGATAGAGTTATTAGAGGACTGCGCAATTTGATATGGAGTGAAACTGAAGAGGCTCATGTGGCTTAATGTCAGTTATTTTCATTCCATCAGTGTCACAAATTCTTACAAAGTTTAAAAAAGGTTTCAGTCACAGTTTCCGTGGAATTATTTAGGTTTTTATCCCAGCTTCATTTTGAGCACACACTTAATTTTTAAATGTAGTAAAGCTCAAAAATGTCTGTTCATCTCAGAAAGAGTCTCATCTCTGCTGTAGGTGAGAGAATTGGATGTAGCCTTGCACCTATAGATATACTGAAGAGGCAGAGGCTCAGATCCTAAAATACAACTTGAGCAAACTCAATCTCTCTACGGCTCTCATCAAAACTTCTTTCTGTACAGAACGAACAAAAACAAGCCTCTTACTTCACAACCAGACTGTAATGTCTTTAGCTTTGGCTCTATCCGCTGAACTACACAGGACCACAGGAACACAATACGAGTCGATATATACTGTGGGAGCAAACAAGTCTGTGCTGAGTTGTGTCGGGTCCTGTTGTGTTGTACAGCCACACACACCGAGCGAGAGAAAGAGAGAGAACAAAAGAGAAATGGTCTTAGGGTGAAATTGGGTATACATCATGCCAGTGGAGCAGAATTCATAAACACACTCGTGCTGAAAACACACGCACAAGCACACACCAGTGAATTCCAAATGAGTGAAGACCTCACAGGGGACACAGGAGGGGAGACAGGGAGGAGTTAAGTGAGAGACAGACAGAGGAAGAGAGAGAAAAGTGATATATCCTTCTCGAACTTTCACACCCGATCAAGTATGCACGGCACTGTGAATGTGTGTCTTATAAGTTTGAGGGTGGAGGTATGTTTCCACGAAGTTACAAGTGAAAATCTCCGCTCTACATTCCATTCACACACACACACACACACACGCGCGCATACTGGGATGGGACACAGTGTTGCACACGCACGTGCCCAGAGCCATATTGCTACTTTGCCAAGAGGGCCTTGGATCGCCAAGGTTGCCATGGCATTGCTCACTCCCAAACACACATACACTTTCTCTCTTTGTCTCCCTCTCACTCTCTCTCTCTCACACACACACACACACCAAAGCAAGGTGTGACTAGATGTCCTAAAGTGAAGTGGATTAAAGTGTCAAAATGACTGGTCGAGCCAGTGTGCGTGCATATACTGTATATGGTTGAGTGAGTGTGTGTGTGTGTGTGTGTGTGTGTGTGTGAGTGTGGGCGCCAGTGTGGGTATGTGCCTATGTGATGTGAATGTGAATACGGCTGCTGCACTTTAAGATTCCTTGCTATACGTGCTTTCCCTTTCTCACAGTGAAGGAAGTGTGCTGCCGTGATGATGATTCCTGTCGTCCGTAATCAAACTTGGCCCGAACGCAAGACAAAGTAAAAGATGTTGGATGTGTCACGAGGGAGGAGAGATGGCAGCAAACTAAAATGTGGGTGGGAATGCAGATTGGATTAACTGGCCCTCTTATCACTCATTGTTTCGCTCTTGTGGTTTTGGCAGGTGATCTTCGCTGCGCCTCCTTAGAAGTTTAACTTTTTTTTTTTTTTTTGCCTTGCATGACGTGACAGTTCACGTCTGTGTTTCAGCACTTACTAAAACTACGAGACACATCTTTCTTTAGCTGAAATGCAATGTTTCTCCACAGCTAGGCCTAATGTACAGAAGAGAATCAAAGAAAGGAGATGGAAATAGAAGAAAAGGAAAAAATGTAACACCAGAAACTCTTTCAGCTGATATATTAAACAGATGTGCATTACTCTTCATTAGGTGTTCCTGCTAAGTAGGGCATTTTTCTACATTATAAGGCCTAGAAACACTGACTGATAAAAACAGAGAGATGTCATTTGTCAATCTACTTTCAGTCGTTAGCTGGAAGCGGTTTTACATAAACTATTCACAATCATTTTCTCCAACCTCTTTCCTCCTGTTTGTCAAATGACATCAGTCACTCTTATGAAGGCAGAGGGCCTGATTGTGTGAAGGAACCTTAGAATAAAAGAAGAGAGGATGGAAGGGAAGGAGAGACGAGCCAGGAGACAGAGGAAAAGGGAAGGCGAGCAGGGTTTTCAAATTAACTATTGGTCAGGGGTCAGATGGACATTTAATCTAACCAATCAGCTTCCTAATTACACAAGTGCTGCCAGAATGGTGTACCCAATGCATTTCTGTGTGTGTGTGTGGAGTGTGTGTGTGTGTGTAGCTGGCTAGCGTTGCGTGTAGAGGTCTTGTTGTAGCAAACTGATCATCTGGCCTCAATATTGGTTCCATGTGTGAATACACGCATATGCACGTCTGCATGCACGCACCGATACGCACGCACGCACGCACGCACGCACGCACGCACGCACGCACGCACGCACGCACGCACGCACGCACGCACGCACGCACGCACACACACACACACACACACACACACACACACACACACACACACACACACACACACACACACACACACACACACACACACACACACACACACACACACACACACACACACGCCTGTGGTGAATTGCTCCCACCTTACACACAAAAAAAAAGAGAGAGAGAGAGAGAGAGAGAGAGAAACAAAGAGGAACATACACTGGATGTGCAAGCCATGGCAGAAAAACACTGAGAAATATAAAAAGAACACACATATACGCACACACACACACACTTCCACACTTCCAGTAGTGTGTGTGTGTGTTTGTGTGTGTGTGTAAGTTGATTGTAACAGTAATTGATGTAAACGTCTAAATTACAGCTAGGAGCTAAAATAACCACTGTGTTTTACCGTTGCCATGTCGACATGATGAAAAACACCTGGTTGGTTCACTGGCGGGGAGGGTGGAACATCTGTGTCATGGCCAGCTGAACCAATGAAAAGGCCGTGTGTGTAAGCGACATGTGTCTGAACCAATCAAACGCTCACTGGAAAGAGAAGATATCTGAATAGACGGCATGTTAGGCTCAAGTCAAACTAATTATATCAGATTACATGATATTACGAGATATAAACGACCGCATCATCCAGAAAAAAATAAAGTTGGTTGGTTCTGTTTTTTTTGCGTAAATGCATTTCAGATGAAGATGAAGATTCTTGTATAATCATGCCTAATCTGGAGGCTGGTGCAAGAGCTATCTCAATACTTTAAATGTTTTTTCCTACTTTGGCGCCAGATTCGTGCGGTTTGTCAACCGGACAATCCTCAGAGTGCCAGCGAAGTTTAGACAATTACAGGAAAGTGTCTTTAAATACTCCACCGATCCCACAAGGAATAATTCCTCGTCTTGCTGCCCTCCCCTCCTCAGGAAGGTCAGCTACCCAGCAGCAGTCCTTGAGGAAATAAGGATTCAATGTCTCTTGCTCAAGGACACTTCAGCAAGCTACATCAGGAGGGGATTGAGGCCGAGCTTTCAGTCTGAGGGACATCTGACTAATCACTTCGCTAGCCCGCTGCCAAAAAAGTAACCCAAAGAAAACCCACACTGCCAAATCCTGGGATTTTAAAGTCAATCTAGTGTACTTTTCTATGACTGATGACTGACTTTACACTTTCGGAAGTGGTGTGATGTGGTAAAAAGTCAAGTTTCCCAAGCAGGTTGAGAAGGAACATTTGACTTTTTAGGGTTTTTTTCATAACCGAGTCGGAATCAGTCAATCAGAGAATTCAAAGCACACTTGAAAGGAGGATTAACATCCCGACATGAGCCAAGATACAGTCAAGCAAAATAAGCTACTTCTTGATTAGTGTGAGCCAAAAACGCCAAGCTGTCACCTTCCCACTACGCATGTTGTCAGCTGTAATATGTGTGTGCGAGCGTGGCATGTGTGGAATACCCAAAATGGGTCTAAATGTGGTTAAAATGGTGTAATTTGTTTTTCAAGCCAAATGTAATATTCCTAGCAGACAATGAGGCTGCTGTGG
Source organism: Argyrosomus regius (assembly GCA_946959425.1). Classification (NCBI taxonomy): domain Eukaryota; kingdom Metazoa; phylum Chordata; class Actinopteri; family Sciaenidae; genus Argyrosomus; species Argyrosomus regius. The sequence continues at coordinate 20,390,058 of OX336899.1, forward strand.
ACTGTCACACAGCGTAAAGCCACATGCGGGTCATAACTGTGACACACACACACTATTCAAGCAGATACATGCAGATACACACATATCACACACGCGCACGCACGCTGATCTACAAGTATTTCCACAGACAGACACACAGGTCAAAATTACAGCAAACAGGTTGTCTGATTATGTTTCTGTTACACTAAACACAGCCTGGATTTTATACACTAGTCACACACACACACACGCTACCACACACACACTTTTTTTTTTTTCTTTCCAGCGTGGCTGTGTTTATTTGAGTCTGTGTCCTGATGGGAAATGTGACTGCTACACAAACAAACTGAACAGCCCAGAACAGACAACTCTGTCTGAGTGTATGTGTGTGTGTGAGTTTGTGTGTGTGGAGAGGGAACGAGTAGGAGTGCTTGGTGAATATCAGTATGTCTTCCCTTTTTCCGACACACACACACACACACACACACACACACACACACACACACACACACACACAAGAAAGAATAAAGACAGCACTCTTCATGTTTTCAATAGAGCCTGTATATAGGATGCTAAGAGCCTTTATTGGAGCATCCTCATCTTTATCTGGATGTCTGTCGAAAAGGCACCTTTCATACTGCTACACTGATGCTTAATGGCTGCTGGAGCAGCCAGCAGTTTTTTATAGCTGAGTCATTGACATGTATGGCTTAATGGCACATAAGTGGTCTCACAGCAGTGGCTGCATTGTCACACAAAGTCTTCCACATCAGAAAATAACGAAATAAAGCAACCCGAGGTCTTTTAGTCATGACTAGGAAGTGCCGTAGACTGTATGAATAAAAATGGATGTAGTATCCATGATGTCGGCCGTCACCATCTTGACAGTCCTAACTCCACTGGCTCCTGGCTAATCCAAAAAATGGGCAAAGAGGTAGAGCGTGAGTGGAGCTGAGGCGGGCCAAATGAAGTCTGGTTACTGAGACTAGTCCCCTGAAATGGCCACGCTCATACACATGCATAACTTCAAGCTTTATTATAATTTGAACAGGTGACTGTATAGAAATTCACCCTCAGTGAACCAGGCTATAAACATGTTTATTTCTGCTGTGAAGTTGGACATTTTAACATGGGGGCTTATGGAGATTGCCTTGCTTTTGGAGCCTGCCTCAAGTGGCTCCTTGAAACTGCAGTTTTTGGCACTTTCATGTTGGCTTCACTTCACAGTCATGCAGGTTGCTGCTTGGATAGTGCTCATTGTGCATTTTGTGATTCTCATTCTTGATCAGGATTGCCTGATTATGACTTTTTTCACCGTTTTACAGTTGAAAAATAAACTCGTCAGAGCTCTCTGACACTTTTTAAATTACTTCAGACATTTGGCATTCCTGCGCTGCAGTTTTTCCTTACTTAACGGCTGACTTAATGCGACGACAGCATTGTATCTGCGATAATATCAACTGATCAGTGAGTTTCATAAGTCAGATTGTCACCAAAAGTTTATCAGTTCTTTCTTCCCACCTGAACAACTTTTCCAGTCTTTGAAACAAATCTCTTTATCACTATATTTCATTTTTAAGAGCACTCTCCAAGGGATGTTACATCAAAACGTAAAAACAAAGGAATCGGCCTCCAGAAGAAACACTGTGAGACATGAAAAGCAATTTGAAGTGGTTGGCTTTATGAGCTTTGAGTGGGAGTGCAAAGGGCCAGGAAGACAACATTCAGATAACACAGCAGATCAGTTAAGGAACACAATTTATAAGTTAAATCACTTAAGTTTGTCCTTTTTTGTCTCTAAAAAAAACATTAAGCACACACACACACGCACGCACGCACGCACGCACACACGCACACACGCAGAGACTTGAGCATGAGCTCCATAATTTCCTGTAGCGGATATAAAGTGATGTTAAATTATCAGCACGGAAAATAAGTTCAATTCATGCTTTAATTTCCTTACAAAACACACACACACACACACACACTCGCTCTCACGCATAGAGAGAATGCAAATGCACACACACATCGCACATAATTAAGTACACAAGCAGTGGAAAGCACACACAGCCACACAGACGAGCGTGTACGCTGACACAAATGAATTACGCAAGGAAAGAAGTAAGAAGGGAAATAGAACGCAAAGTAATGAGAGCTTTATGGAAATACAGCTGTGTGTGTGTGTGTGTGTGTGTGTGTGTGTGTGTGTGTGTGTGTGTGTGTGTGTGTGTGTGTGTGTGTGTGTCTTTTAAACATAATTAGCTCCGTCGGGCAGAAATGTAAACGGGAGAAACTTTAATGAAACTCTTCTCTGATCTGCTGAAAGCACACATTCCCGTTTATCTCTCTCAGTTCGTCTCTCTATTTTCTGTGTCTGTCTCTCGACTCAAATGGAATTGAATGTCACGCATGGGACTTTTAAAACCCTGAAGGTTCACGTTTCAGTATTGCATTATGACCACATAAGATGAACACAATTATATTGTGTTTGTAAGGTCACATCCACAATTTCTTCCTCTCCCTGCTTGCGTCCATTTATCTACTCCTCTCTGGTGTCCTTGAGGTGGAATTCCCTTTGAAAACACAGTCTGGAATTTATTAGATGGGCCTGAATTTTGGTCGATTCGCATACGTTTGGGTAGATTCACATGTGTTCACATATGTTTGGCTCAGAGGTGGACCTTTCTCAGCCCTACTTAACTCGAAAAACCACCATTACTCAAAGTCTGTCTCATTCCATTTATAAACTAAAACATCAAGCGAGCTTTTACTTTAATTTCATCTCTAAACCTCATACGTTTTCTATCCTTGCTTCATGCAGTCAGTCAAAACGTCAGAAAATAACATTTCAGACTGAGAAAATGTCTTCAATGTAATAAATCACTATGAAAACAAAGCCAATAGTGGGGCAATGTCTCAACACTGTGTAGCAATTATAGATCAGCCCTTTCAAAAGAAAATATTCTCTCCTCTCTACAAAGCAAAAAGCCTCCCGTACTAGAATACTAAGAACTCAGATTGTGTGTGTGTTTGTTTGTCTGAGTGGGTGTTTGTGTGCAAGAAAGCTTTTGTGCATGTGAGGTGTGTATCGATCCCTGTGTATCAGGTGAGTTGTCCTTTGAGGAAAAGAAGGGAAATGAAAGAAAAAGAATGAAAAGAAAAGGAGAGGAGGGACAGATCAATGCAGGGGAGAATAGAAAACACAAGTGAGGATGAGGAGAAACACACACACACACACACACACACACACACACACACACACACACACACACACAGAGGTGCAAAACCGCACACAGAACACACACACACACACGTGTGTTCCAATGAAATATGACTTTGTCCATTTGTTTCTGCTTCTGTCTCTTTTTAATCCTTCACTTCCTCCCTACAAACCGACTCCCTGCATCCTTCCATCACTCATCTTCCTCCTCCTCCTCCTCTTCTCCCTTCAACCCTCCCTCGATCCATCCTCCCCTCCTAGCTCCTCCTCACTACTTCTCACTTGCCATTTACAAAGAGTCAATTTGTATTTTGGGGCGGATTCACCTTTTATAATTCAGACTCTGCCCTGTTGCGTCAAAGGCCGCATTTAAATCGAACTAAGCGTGTGTGTGTGCGCGTGTGTGTCCTTAAGTGTCAATATATATCTGTGTGTGTGTGTGTGTGTGTGTGTGTGTGTGTACTAAGCTATTTCAGATGATCCTTTGCATTAGTGCCCCTCCCTTACCCTGCCCAGTGATGAGTCAACCTCAGCCCGTGTGCATGTGTATGTGTGTGGTATATTTGTGTGTGTGTGTGAGACGTGTCAGTGCACGCCATGGAAACTGAGAATAAATATTGTGCAGTGAGAGGAGGGAGAAAGATAGCAGCAAAGGCCATATCTTATGAAGCTATTAAAGTAATAAGTCATGTTCAGTTTCTCCTCTAATAAATTGTTAAACTGTTTGTCTCTTTCCTCTCTCTGCGGCTTCTTTCTTCTCCGAACCTTCCAACACTCACTATCTCTCTTAACACATTAACTCCTTAAGGCGCCGATCCTCCAAATCAGACGGCGGACGTGGTTTCGTACAGCGCTGTAGTCTGGGCATACAGTCCACATGGACCCTAGTGGACATGAAAAGTATAATTTGAGCTTCAACCCTTAGTGACTCACTGATGGGTCAACCATTACAAATTCATGATCTGCAGCCAAACTAACCGACACAACTATTTTTAACAGCGGAGATCCCAAAGTTTCCAGAGATACCAAATATTTACATCTGATTTGGGGGAAACACATTTTATTAAATGGTGCAGCCATTAAAACCTAATGATAAACACTGCATACACCTTAGGATATGTATGATACTGTCATCGTATACGTGGAAGAAGATGGTTCTTATATTAAAGTTTGGGAAATATGTTTCTTTGCTTTCTTTCCAGGATTTAGACGAGAAGATCCAAAATCAATCTTGAGCTAGAGTCAGGACATTGTTAGCTTAGCTTAGCATAAATATGCAAGAAGCAGTAAGACACAGCAGCTCTGGCTCCTTCTAAAATAAATAACCTGGTATAACTTGTTTCAGTTGAATGTTAATTACTCAACGATTTTTTTTCTTTTAAGTGGAACAACTTTTTTTTGCTCTGCACTTTTATCTCTGTCTGACTCTCCCTATCTTCCACTCTTCATCTCAGTTTTTTCTTCCCCTTTCTCTCACGCATGCACTCGCTTTCTCTGTCTCACTCTCTCACAGACACACACTGCCCCACCCACGATAATGAGTAAACCTCTTGCTGCCCCACCCTGCCCAGTCTGCCAAGTTACTGCCAACACCTCTCACACACACACACACACACACACACACACACACACACACACATGCAATAGACCAACCCACAACTTGTACAAAGAAGCCATACACTCAACTCGCATGTTGATATGTGCATACACACACGCTCTCACACTCAATAATACCACTTACATAGAGCCATGTCAGTGTCCTGGAACCACACGCACAAGCATGCATGCATGCATGCGCATGCACACACACACACACACACACAGTTCAGTCTATTCTGAACTAATGTGATCATAGCCAATAAGCTCTGCGGCGCTGGCAAACCACAGTCTGTTCCTGCCAGTCCATGACATCACTGCGAAGTGAAGAGCATTGTGGGCCACAAAGTAGGATGAGGGAGCTGACTGACAGGTGGTAACCATGGGAACTGTCAGTTTGCCTCCACGTTGCCTTAGCAACAGGCAAGTTTCTCAGTGTTGTGAGTTAAAATTTAATTTAGAGAAAAAAAAGGAAAGATGAATACAACTTATGGGAAAGGAAATTATGTCATGGAAACACACACACACACACACAGCTCACAGAGATATGAACACACACAAGTATGTGGGGACACAAACACATGCTATTAGCCAACGTCAATCTGCATAAGTACTCTAAATATAATGGAAGCATTGCAGGTTTCATTGTGGCTTCTCTCTGCATGAGGTCTAATCCTCACATCTGAATCGAAGGAAATGTAGATGGAGGCGTATTGATAGAAGCACTTTTACAACTAATGCTCTCAGCGGGTAGGATCTGGCTGTAGATGTGTAGTTACAAGGAGAGTCCGAGGTAAAAGTTACAATCAGGGGGTACGTGAGGCACAGTAGAGAGAACAGAGAGAATGAGGTGAATGTAAGAGAGAGTCAGGAGGGTGTGCACGTGTTCCACCTTACCCGTAGCAGAGACTGGGACTCCTCTTTAGCCGCTCCTTTCGTCTCCTGTCCTCCTCCACCTCCACCTCCACTCCCTCCTCCTCCTCCTCCTCCTCCTCCTCCTCCTCCACCACCTCCTCCCCCCCCTGTGTACTGCTGAGGGGGCATCTGGATCTGTTTCTCTCCTCCACCTCCAGCGGCTCCTCCTGGCCTCCCTCCTCCGTACAGCTTGGCATCTCCCAAAAACGACTTATCTCCCAAAAAGGACTTGGTGTCTCCCAGGTAAACCATGCTAGGTGAAGCCACGCCTCTTTTCTGCTGCGAGGCCTCATGATTGGCTGAAACAAACGACAATGAGAGAGGGGAGGAGAAAAGAGAGGGGCTCCCACCTCCTGTCCCTCTTTCTACCCCTCTTTCAGGTCCCATTCGCTCCTTGGGCACCCAGAGTAAACCGTGGGCCTGCTCACTTCCTCTTTCCCCTAGTCCTCTTGTCTCCCCAAGAACCCAGCCTTTCTCCCGCTCTCTTTCTTTCTCCTCACCTCCCTCGCTTTTTACCACCCCTCCGGCCTCTTCTCTGCCTCCCTCTGCCAACCGTCCCTCAGGCGGTGCAAGGGAGTAGAGGAGGCGAAGATCCCCTTTGCTTTCTTCTTTAATGGCTAAGGTAGAAGGAGCTGAGCAGCCATTGGCTGAGAGTGTTAACGAAGGCGTCAGTGAGGTGGGTAAGGAGGTCGTTGTCAATGAGCTTAATGAGGGAGAGGATTCATGACAGTGGGCCGAGTTAAAATGGTCGAGGAGGGCCGACGAATCAGGAGCCGTGAAGTCGCAGCGTCGACAACGGCAACACGCGTGGACACGCCTGCAGAGAGGAAGGAAAGAAAAGGAGCGAGTGAATGATCCAGAAATAAAACACTAAACTGAAATAAAGTAGAAAAGTTAATACTTTGAGTTTTGCACTACAACATGGCCTCTTGAAGAACAGACGTTGTCATTGAAGGTTATCTTTAATGTGACAGTGAGTCACACTGAAGTCAGAGCAGCAACACTAATGAGACTGAACATGCGACTGAAGATTTAAGTAACTGGTTTTATTTTCATTTGAGAGTCAATTCATCTTAAATTCCATCAGTTTAAAACATAAAAAGCATTCATTTCCACTTGCTGTATATGACATTTAAAAAAAAAAAAGTTTTTCATTGATCAGATTTTAAAGAAACTCCCTGAACTGACTAAATGTAAAGTGCATTTGCCCCTGCCTGATTTCCTCCAAACCACTCAGGTAGAGTTTCAGCGAGCCTTTGGCCAAAAAGTGACTCAGTGTTCCACAAAATCACACTGAATTAGGACAAAACTGTGAGGAATGTAAATGAATCTGAATGACGAGAAATGAATCACCCATCAACAAACCACCTTCATTTCCTGTTGGCAAAGCCCTGAATGACCGGCGACGCATACGATACACAACATGAGGGATTTTCCTGGCTCAGAAAACAGTTTTGGTGCTTCTTGTGCGGGCCAACAAGCAAAATCAATCGACCATCTATACCAGAGAACTTGGACTCCTGTTTGCGGTGGGCCTACAATACGCAGCTGCTTTATATTTAGGAAAAATATTAACTAGCAGCTGTCAAAATAATCATAAAGGAGTGAGATAATTTAACAATTCAGACCTGTCATTCTTAATTAAAAGGTAGGATGAAGATTTATTCACTTATTTCACTCACATCTCACCCTAAAGCATCAATTTGCCTTCTCATAACTGCCATGCTGTAATAAGAGTGTTTTATTAAGAGTGGAATAGAAACTTGCATGAAACCCCACACGCATATATGAAGAATATATCCAGAAAAATATATTAAGACCATAAACAATCTTTCTGTTATTTGTCAGCCATACAGCTGACAGGTTTTTGCATGATTGACAGGGACTGATATGGTAATGACATGTAGGTATATGTACCTATATCTACTCCGTCTTCCTCACTTGATCTCTTTCTCTGCATATATTATCTGTCTTTGAATATCTATAACCCCCTGATAACTAAATTTAAGAAAATAGATAAAGAAAATAAACGCTCTAGCTAACGACAGATTGAGTTTGGGGCTTTAAACATTATCTTGAGTGGATCAAAATGATGCAAAAAACGTGTGTGTGAGTAAAGAACACCTTGTACCTACGGCTCTTAAATGTCTCCAGATGCCGAACAAAGACACAGTGGCCTCTCTGTTTGTCATCACCATACACACCGCACATGCGTACACACACACACACACACATGAACTGACTCTCTGCTCTGACTCATTTACTTACTTACTTGCTCTGTCACTGTCTTACTCGCTCACACACACACACACACACACACACACACACACACACACACACACATGATAAATGAAGTTTGTATCATTTATTCTACACATGTACTGGTCTAATCCACCTTTACTCTGAACACTGTCAACAGCTACATCTGTCTCCCATACATTGAATTAAATGTTCCCATGGAAAATGCATTTAGTATTGATGCATAAAATCCAGCCTGAATGCCTGGGTTGTATGAGCTGGCCTTAAATATTTCTTGAGAACTAAAAATGTAGAAAAATAAAAGGATCTTCTTTCAGCTAAGTTATTTCTTTAAGAATACGAAGCTCGCATCACAAAAATGTCAGGAGTTCATTGCGAAACTCGCTACATAACTTTTCCCATAGGGGTATTTATTTGCAAAAGGACAAGGAGAGATGAGAACTTGAAAAGATCTTTTTTTTTTATAAAAAATAATAATGATAATAATCATTATAAAAAATAATGATAATTTTTTAGCCTTTTCAAGCTTTATTTCTGATAGAGACAGCTGAAGAGTGACAGGAATGCGGGGAGAGAGAGACAGGGAATGACATACGGGAAAGAGCCACAGGTCGGATTCAAACCCTGGGCTTCCGCAGCAAGGACTGAGCCTTTGCACATGGGGCGGCTGCTCTACCAACTGAGCTGAGAAAGTTGAGAAAGTAAACTTATCAACTTGACAAGAATGGTCTAAGAATTGTCTGCTCTATTCTCTATTGTAGTTTAGAAATGTGTAAAAAAGGATATCTTCCCTAGCAACATGTCAAATCAAGAATATGTGATGCAATGCTAATGTCTTATGTAGTCTACAGAAGCCCACTGCAGGTTCACATTTGGTTTGCTTCCCTCTTTGAAACTGTGACTGGTCCGATGAGAGCCAATTGAAATGCATGTGTATGCATACAGTATGGCTATTAACTGCATATGTAAGCAAAGGGGCTGCACATCGCACACATTTGTTCTCGCTTATGTGCACCTTATGCTGAGAGTCTGACAAGTTTTACTCAAAAGCCTCTCAAATAACAAGTTTGCATTTAGGGTCACAACCCCTACATGCTCTGAGGTCAACACACACCCGCATGCAACACAAGTTTGCATCTTATTTTGAAGCCCAAAGAGGTTTAACATGAAGCGCATTCTCAGTTTTCACAATAAAAGCATATGTTACCAAGCTCTTGTCGGTTTACGTACGGTTCCTGCCTTACGAATGTCAGACGGTGTTTAGGGTGTAAAAGTTATGAGGCAGACTGATCAGTTTGTTTCAGCCTCAAACACTGTGGCCCTTTTGTTCCAAGCACCTTATAATTAAATCCTGAATTTTGTTTTCTAAAACTTGGCCTTGGAATCCTTTTAGGTTTGTGCTGATTTTAGTTTTGGTGTGAAACTTTCTAGCTTTATTTGATTTGAGCTCCGAGATTCAGAGCTTAGATTTTGTTAAGGACGTGAGTGGACTGTTAAATCTCCTCCGCACTCTCTTTCTCACTTTGTCACCCTCTCTCCACTTTCCTTTTCTCCCTCTGTTTCTTTGTCGTTCGCTCTCCTTCTCTCATGCAATCTCCTCTCTCTCTTTTACCCTTTCTTTCCATCACTCCATCCTTTCTTCACTCTCTCTATATCTCTCCCTCTTCTTCTCTCTTTTCACCCTGATATGAATCAAACTTTTTTAATCTCTCATTGATTTTTAGCAGAAATCTTGCTAAGATGCTTCTGTCAGACTGTAATTTTGTGTGTGTGTGTGTGTGTGTGTGTGTGCAAGAAAACAAGAAAAAGTAACGTGTGTAAGTTTGTTTGTGAGTGTATATCAAGAAGCAATCCAGATCAACAACTTAGATCAATACTTAAATAGCCAAAAATATTTCACACTTCTCTCAGACTCTCTGTCTTCAGCCACAACTTTCCCACACCACCCCTCTCTCTCTCTCTCTCTCTCTCTCCCTTTCCCACCCTAACTTACTCTAGTTTTCTCTGTCATTTGCTGGCGCTGTCACTGAAAACCCAATGAACATGTGTGTGTGTGTGTGTGTGTGTTTGTGTAGGCAACAAATTGGCTGTGGAGTCTAGTCTGACCTATCCAGGCTTTCAGACATCTTTGACACTGAAATAATGGCTTATTTAGCATGTGCACACACACATATGCTGTCTGCAGAGATTTGTATATGCAAGCAAAAAAGTAATTTTTACTGTTAAGACAAAAAAAGTTAAAAAATCTGAACATAACTAACTCAGCAAGTCTTTTCAGTTCTATACAGGCTGATCCTCTTTGGAGAAAGCTGCACTGAGAGATAGTTGGTAAAAATTCTAGTAGTAGTTAGAATTGTATGGGAACTCCACTTGTTTTACACATCAAAGTGTGTTTACAGGTCTTGGGGAGTAGTACTGTATAGGTGAAAAAAGATGTATAAAGCCTTTTGTGGCTCCAGTTGGAGCTGTGCGGAACCAAATTACTCTGGTTTGGGAAAACAGGAGTAATTTTATGTTAAAATTTTAAAAATCTGGCGGTGAGGAGGAAAGAAGGATTAGCAGACCTCTGCAGCCCGCTCCTCATCTCTGCTTGAGGCCAGAGGCTTGAGGCTACATTGGTTGCTACTAGTTTAACACATCCGAATTGCGTTGTGGGTAATAAAAGTGGAGAGTTTTAACAAGAAAGAGGAATGAGTGGAATAATAAAAAAAAGATCTATCATGTTCTGCTGTATCAATTTTGATCATTAAAAAAGTCTATCGTGAGTTCAGCCGTAATGTAGGAGTGCAGTGATACATTAGTGGTGTTCTCATTCACAGGCTTTGTACTTGTATTAGATTCAATATATGGCAGAATAAAGCAGCACATTTAAATAGTTTCACAGGGCAGCGATATCTTCAGAAGGCACTGATGCCTGTTTAAATCCTTTCTAAAGGCCGTCAACAAAAAAAGATTCTCACAGTTTCATGTCTCAGAGTTGATGCTAAGATTAGATTAAGTTCTTAATAACTAAGCAGGTCAGGGGACCTGAAGCTGATCTTGTCATGTCAGAGGAACTGAAAGGCACACTTTCATCTCCTGATCACTCACGTATCTGGACATACAATCAAGCAGATATCAGTGAAGCTCAACATACAGCGTCTGGCACAATCTAACCTACTTCCAAGGAGCATGGAAAAAAAGGTATCCACTTGTGGCCTTCATCAGCGTCATTGTACAACATGTTACAAGGCAAAAAGAAGGCAGTAAGTCAACATGTTGGCCTAACAATAAATCTTTTGTTGTATTACAAGTATTACTGGATGAGAGAAGTTCATTATGATAGTCAGGTATGTGACACTCTTATCCAAAAAATACAAATCTGTGAAGATCAATGAGTCACTTTCAAGTCTGAATGGTGATTTTTTTTAAAATGCTGCTGAAAATCAGCTCTGTCAACATTTCCCAGGAAGCTGGAAATAAAAAAAGGGGGGGAAAAGGGAATGTGTAATACTTTATCATCTTTCCGGCTTGATAATGGAATTTTTTTTTTAAATATTCACAGTCATCCAGTTACTGGAACATTTAGTCAGAAACTCTAACTGGAATATTGACTGTTTGGTTAATACTTTACTGTGCTGACTAAAAGACAGACATCCTGTGTATCTAAAATCTTCAAAGTTTTATACCTTTCCATGACTCAGTGTCAACCCTGGTTTAAAACCATATGGACTGTACTTATATAGCTATAAATAATATATAAAACTAATTAATAGTATTTAATCAATGTTATCTGATTGCATCTCTCTCTCTCTCTTACCTGTAGTGTCTAAAAATCTCTTCTTCCACTTCCGTGATGAAGTGACACTTCGTACAAGAGTACTCCCTTTCTCCTCCTCCTCCTCCTCCTCCTCCTCTCCCTCCTTCCTTGTCTCCCCCGACCTCATCCTCTGCCTTGACATGTGGTGGTGCCCCCTTAAGGTTGATCAGGGTGTGGCAGCTTTCATAGTGTTGGAGCAACACATCGATGTCGGTGGTGGCGAACGCACACTGGTCACACAAGTGGGTGACGCCTGTGGATCGGAGGAACAATCAGAAGACGAATCAGGTGAAAGCAACAAAGTGGAGAATATTCAGACAAAATATTCGAGATGAAGAACGCCTTTGATTACCTTGTGTGACAACAGGATGGGCGGGGTTAGAGAGGTGACATGTCACAGCGGGGTCACCTCTAGAATTCGGAGGGGTCACGCTGGGTGAGGTGGCGGTGGCAGGTTTTGAAGTGACGGCGTCCTGCTGTTTGGTGGACTGAGGAAACTTGGCACAGCATTTAGGGCAGGTGGGCTTCCGACAAGCGAAAGGGTGAGACACCTGTTGAGAAAAAGTTTGGTGAAGAGAACAGAGCTTTGCATACTTCAGTCATTACAGACAAAACTGTGCATATACAGTGAATTTAGACTGTTTCCCTCACTTGTATGTGTGTTTTTGTCTATGCAAGCGATATCAAAGGGTACCAGTCTGAATGTGCATCATTAACTGAATGATGCCACCCTCAATTTTGGCTGTTAACCGTCCTTTTTGCATTTTAAACAGCTGCAACGGCATCGTTTGGCAGCTGGCACAAAGGAGGGAGGGGGAGTGTGCGTGGGTGGATCGGGGAAAGCAAGGGAATTTTAACTAGGCTGGAAATTGGAACAATTATCTTAACACTTGTTCATATATTAAATTTTATTTTCTTGTGCTTACAGAACGCTTTTCCTTCTAATTGCCAAGCAAATACCAAAACACCAAGCAAATAAACATTTCAATATTTCATTAATCTCACCTCCCCCAGGTGTTTATGCGGCTGACAGAGCCCCTGCGGACAGTACATGCAGTGCTGAATGCAGCATCGGTGGATGGAGTGGTTGTGCTGGTAGTGCAGCAGTAACGGCGCTACCACAATCACGTCTGCACTGTGGGCCATCGAGTACCGGAAATCACACAACTGACAGTTATAACTGGTCACGACCGCTTCTGAATCACTGCTGTTTGGGTCTCCTAGGAAGCAGAAAACAGAGCAAAGATCTGTTCAATAAAACAGTTTGATTCTTGGTAGAAAAACAAGGGCATGTCAGAAAACAACCAAGCAGGGTCAAGTACCATCAAAGCACTCAAAAGAAGAAGAGGAAGGGGTTAAGCAGTATGTAGTACTTCAAACAGAAAATAGGTAGAGGCCAGCTGAGTTTCTGAAGAACAAAAGCAGCAGCATTGTGCAAGAAGAAGTAAAAATCATTAGACTGCTATTTAATTTTCTTACGCTTGATCGTTAATCTTGTGCTCCATTAGAGTAGCTACTTTCTCCACCACATTTCGCCATACTTTCTCCCATTTAATTACCTTGGCTGGTGCTGGACGGGTTGGATGATGGATCTTTGCGGCTTTTGGATGCCATGTGGTCTCCTCCTTCTCTTCTACCTCCTCTCTCCCTCTCTCTGTCCATCCCTCCAGGGTTAGAGTTGTTGGGGCTCATAGTACCTCCTGTGCTCATTCGGTGTCTTTGTTCATAGTGCTCTAAAAGCTTCGCCGAGCCCCCTGACCACTCACAGCTCCAGCTACAGAATTTACACCAATAATACGCCTGCATGGCATCTCGACCCGGCTCCCCTGTCCAGCTTGATGTATCTGAACATGCCCTGACTGGGATGGAGTACCCCACCAGGGAATCGTCTTCCGCCCTCACTGCGACCCGCTCCACCCTGTCTAAGATTTGACTCCTTTCCTTCGTCTGGTTGTCGTGCGTTGACAGGTTATTGTTGGCCAGCAGGGGCGTGCTTGGCGGAGTTTTGACTTTATTTGGATGCAAGGACAGGAAGTGCTGTTCAAGTTCTAATGAATTACTGCCCATGTATGTGAAGTTGCAGAATTTGCAGCGAAAGTACTTCGTATTCCCCTGGCAATCGGAGGTCTTGCGGCCAATCCCAATTAGCGTGCCACCCAGCGTCACCTGTTGACAGGCAGAAAAGAGAGAAAAAGACAGAAAATTTTGTTACATCAAGATTAAAAATCTATTTGTGTCATACGCGTTATGGGTGGCAAAATACCTTTAGCTAAGCTCTGACAATAAATCTCTTATCAAGCAGTTTATCTCGCAGAGCAAAGAGCTCTCTTTTGTTGGTTTAAATGACAAACATCACCAGTTGCAGCTGTAGTTAAATAACGTACTGTAACCCATGGATTCCAGCGGGCACGGCTCCATGACATTAAGGCCTTAGACCGCATTTTGGTCCGTTCTCCACGCAGCTTCATACCACACCAGGGTTTCAGAAGCTGAGCATTTTGCCCACCAAACTTTGTTAACTTGCTCAGATTTGGTCACTTTTGGTCGTTTTTGTGCTTCTACCATGAGCAAGTAGGCTATGTAGATCAACAGTTTCCCTTTTTGGAAGTTTGCAAAGGGTGTTGAAACTGACTGGAACCCTTATGCCGTTCCTGTGTCTGACTTCTGGCCAGCTCCATCTGCCCTGTGCTGCTTGACACAACCTGTCATGCCGTTCGTCAAAGAGGTAACAGCCACATATTGTCCACAGAGCGCCACTTCTGTAATGCGCAGTGGTTTTCTGGTGAAAGCACAATCATTGTCTAGTGATTGGCCGCAATCAGCTCCGCCAGCCATGGCGCAGCCGAAACTCGTCATGCCCGTTAGAATTTTGGGGTAAAAATAATCCCTGCAATCTGATGTCTATAATCGTGTGATCAAAAAATGATTTGTGAAATAAAAATCCCTTGGACCTTTTTGTAGTTCAAGAAAATGTATCCAATTTTTGGGTTGTAGCTTCGGGTTGTGAACATTTATTAGTCAATAACTCAAACTGTAATGTTACTGCTGATTAGTCAAAAAAAAAAGCTGATTGTTTGGTACGGTATAACTCCCTAACCCTAACCAATAATTTGTAGTACTTACTAACAGTTATTAGACATTATACAATAGTTATTGAATATTTGATAATGATCATAAATGTACACATTTGGGTTCACTGTATTCATCATCATTATTTTTAGCTCCTATGCAGCAGATATTTGGGGGACACGTGACGCGAGCTTTAAACCACAGAGCTGTGCTGCTGCAAATATGGAAAATTATGCCTCAGCTGCTCGGAGTACTTACAAATGCAATCCATCATTTTTTGTATGTAACTGTAGGCAATTAAAAAGGCTGCCGAAATTCTAACTAACTGACCAACAACATATCTATCAGGCTCTAACTGTAGGATCCAATGTTTGAGGCCAAGATTTTACATCACTGAGCGAGCAACCTGACACTCGTCTGTTTTTTATTAGGTTAGCCCTCGACTGTAGGTGATTATAGTGCACTGCTGGCTGTATTGGTGAGCAGGCAACCTGGCAAGTCTTCCAGTGACATTAGACTTACTACTGTACAATATGGATTTGTCTCTTTATGGATCTGTGGTTTGATGCAGACTGTTGGCAGTTGTAATGGAGGTTTGGCAAGAACAAAATGCATTTGCATTGCATTTTAAGTGAGCAAAGATGTATGCCTTTGGATTTTCTTCATATAGGAGGTACTTAGCTTGATTTTTTACAGCGCAGATGTCACTGAGCATGCATTTTGATTTCAGTCATGATTATCAAACCATTGTATTAACTTTGTATTCATATTTTGGACTCTAAACAATGGGTGTATTAATTCATTCATTCTTATCATGCAGGTCATCATTTAGTGCTTCAAATTCAGATTTCATTTTCAGAGAATAACACTGTGGAAACTGCTTTCCTTTTGCAATTAAAATATGGTCATTAAACCTCTCACTGTCTCTTTTAGCAGAGAGGACAAAGACAAATAATTTATATTCATTAACAGCTATAGCCTGAGGAAGGAAAAATGTCAGAAAAAGGGCAAACTAAAGATCCAGAGTGAGACGGGAAGACTAAACATTTAAACATGCTGCAAAACGAGCAAGAGGAGCAATTTAAGAGGTGAGGTGGTACATTTCAGCTTCACTGAACAGAATGAAATCAGAAGGCTAAATGAGATCTATTACCGCGTGTGATCTCACAACAGCAATCATCCAATCATCACGTCCCACGGACCATGCCCGGGCAATTAGAGAAGAGCCAAACATCAAGTCATTTTAGCAAGCAGAATGGACAGGAGGACACAAAGGGGAATATGAAAGGAAGGGGAGGGAGAGGAAAAAAAAGAGGCAGTGAGAGAAAAATGTGGAAGTCGAGGAAAAGAGGGGGAGAGAAGAAAGAGGTAAGGCATGGATGAAAAGAGGGGATTAAAGTGAGAAAGGGTGAGCAAAGAAAAAAAGGGAGAGCTGAGGAGAAGGTGAAGGAGGGACAAAGAGATGATGAGAGCGACAACTGGAGAACAGAGAGAGAGAGAGAGAAAGAAAGTTAAATGTGTCTGACAGCTGTTTCATTACACTGCCTAACAGACGATTAGAACTACTGCTTTCAAAGCCTTTCTCTCTGTCTGTCTCTTCCACTCCACCTCCATCTCTCCTCGCTCTTTCCCTTCTCTCCCCGAGTCTTTTTTTTTTTCCTGAAATCTCATTGGCTGACAGGGCATCTCGTCTTAGCAAATGACAACATGGAATTTTCCAAACGTGGGCGGGAGAGAGAAAAAGCGAGTGAGGGATGGAGAGAATAGAGACCCCTTTCATTCGCTTTTTTTTTTCTTTAATACTTTCACTTTTTCTTCATAATGACGACTTAAGCCCACTGGATTTTCTATTTCTGACTCTGTGAGCATGTGTGTGTGTGAGAGTGTGTGTGTTTCTGTGCCCATTACGTGACTTACCGCCATTACAGACTCCTGGTTAAAGTGAAATGAAACTCCTTGACTATTCCTCACACACACGCACGCGCGCACGCAGACACACACACTCACGTTTATTAAATCATTGTGTTTAAAGCTTTCAGACAAAACCCTACTGTTCACGCACACTCCAATTCCTAATCCTTGACCCAATTGTTACCAAAACTGGAGGAGTCCCAATGCTGAAAAAGACAATGAAGTCAATTACAAATTAAGAGCTTATTTTTTTTTAAATGATACTTATTGTGTATGATGGTGAAAATATTCTCTGGGGGTACCTAAGTATTGAAATATACCTACAATAAGAAAAAGATATTAAGTTAATGCTCTTATTAGACCTAATTTAGAAACTTGAAATTAATGTGCATACTTGACCTCAGTATTTACGGTCGACTGTAACTGTGGGGAAAAAGAAATCACAGTGAAGTGAAAATTATTTCTTGATTGGCATATTAGCTGCAGAAAAATATGGCTTTTAAGCCTCGCAAAGTACAAAAAAAGCCTGAATTATTATGGAATAAATAACCGGATAATTAGGCTGGAATATAAGGACAGAACATATTGCAATGAAACTTGAAATATCAGCTCTGTAAGTACACGTATTCATTAAATTTGATGAGGTCAAAAATGCTTTCAGTAAGTCTATGCTTTCTGATTGTAGGTTCATTTTCCTGCTACAAAAGAGCAACTCAATGGCATTTCAACATCCTCTACTGAATTTTGCACTAATGACCATATAATTTATGAATAGTGCCCTGATGGAGGTCTGACAGACACTTAAAGTTCTCCCTATTTTAGGAAGTTCAAAATGAAAGCTGCCCTCTGCTGCCTTACAAAAATCAGATGTTAAACACAGACATTCAAGCATATCGTTTAAAACCAGGACATCTGAACTACAGTACATCTTCTAAAAGTAGCTCAGGAAGAGCAGATTAAGTTTACATAATGCAATATGTGCGCATGCTGAAAAATGCCACTTTAGCAGCAGATACAGCTGACATGTGAAGGCTTGTGTCTGAGACTTTAATGAGCATGTTGTATGTATAAGCAGAGGCTTTGAAGGTTTTCATCATAACCCGTCTACGGGTGTTGATTTCACTGATTAGTACCCCGTGATTTAAAGTGCAATAATCAGTGAAATAAAACTAAATCACAGAAGACGTTTTTCATCCTCAAATTGATTAGCTGATCTGTTAATGTCCAGGCGGCAGGTGCAAATTACATCTGACTTTTTAATGTGTTCCGACGTATAATTACAAGGCAAAACTCAATCATCTTTTAAGTATACGGATCACATTTATCTTGAGGAAGGAAATAATAATAATAATTTATTTGCACCTGAAAGTTTGCAGCATTCCTGTCTTCATCCTGCAATTTCTCAACAAAGCAGCTCCTGCCAGACACTACCTTGTTAAAACGTTTACAAATTGAGCGCCGAATATGAGGTATTAGCACAGGATATGCATTTATTAGGCATCATTTAAAAGTCACAGACAATGACGATGATGCATGAAGAGCATGTGCACGCATGCCTGTAACTGATTTGCAGCGACTCTGTACCTGTGTCTGTGTCTGTGTGTCTGTGTCTGTGTCTGTGTCTGTGTGTGTGTGTGTGCGTGTGTGTGTGTTTGAGGACACATTTACACATACATGCAGCCTGTCTGCCAGGTGCCTTTTTGTCTCCGTTTTCTGTGTCTATTCATCTGTCAGTCTATAAAGTTTTATAACTTGCAACACAATGCCTCACTGTCCAAATCTCTCACACACACCCAATGTTACAAATCAGTTGCAGATTGTTCAGCCCAATAAATTAGTCAGTTCAGTTATGGGTCTGCATTTACAGATTTATGAGTAATGCTTAGATTGAACTGTTAACTGAATCAATGTGTCACCTGCTTTGGATCAACTGATATTAAAAAATTCTGATACAACATGTTAGGTTGCTTCATGTTGCAATGTGAATACGGCAACCTCGCTCTTTTTATGTTATTATTTAGTTATGATTATTCTGCACTGCTTGCTTTCTTTGTAAAAAGTCACTAATGTCACTTTTATCCAGCTGCACAAACATGAAAAACATGAGGAATTGCAAATGGTTATATATACATATATATATATTTAAAGAGCTACTTAAAATCTACTATCTACAATTTTAAATTGTTAAAGAAAGCTCCCAAAAGAACATATGTTCACAGAAGTTTCTTTCACAGATGTGTGTTTGCCCTTTTTTGTTCACAAATGACAAGCAGGTGCAAAGATTTACAGTAAATGCTACAGCAGACGCATTGGATGTGTAGCTCTAATGTACTTTCTGAAACATTTTCAAGTATCAACTAACTGCAAAATGTTTTACCACTTGAAGACAAAATTACAAAAAAAATACATCCATACACATATTAACACGAGGTGCAGCAAGAATTTGGGTTCATTTTGGTTCTTTAAACACTTGAAACAAGAGCCACGATGTCAACTCTGACTTTAAGTCAAGTACTTTCAGAACGGGCACTGAACACAGGAGCTGTTTGTAACCGACTGAATGAGGTTCACAAAATCTGAGAACACGGAGAACACCCTCATAAAAAGGTTAATAGATAAGAACCAAATCAGGGGACGACGACTGCCCCAAGTGGAAAATTTGAGTTATATTGAGGTCTTTCTCAAGAGCGGTGGTAAAAAGGGATTGTGAAATTGACTGTTACTGAGGGGCATCGGCTCTAATAATTCAAGCGTTTTATTGGACTGAGGAACAACAGTGAGCTATAAAGCAAAGCTTTGCTCAAGTTGTCGTCTCACTGTTTGAACATTTTTATTTATTTATTTTTTTACACAGGTACATATGTATTTTTACTTTTTGATTTTGAGATTTATTAGACTTCAGTCATCATCGCGTATGTTAAATCTATCTCTCGACTCGTGCTCACCTGTACGTCATATGTGCCGTTCATCATAACTGTCCTGTGCTGCTGATTGTGTACATCTGGTCTTGTCTTCCCCAACTCTTTGGCTTGGTTCCTCTGCCCCTGTCCTGTCTGTATGTCTGGGAGCAGAAATACAAGGAGGGGGTCAGACTTGAAGCAGCAGATAAACAAACAGGGGTCAGGGCTGCCAGAGGCACAAACATCCAAGGATGTGTCTGATTTCTGGCAAGAAGGACATCTTTAAGATCAAGAATCAACAAGTTGTTGCAAGATAGTGGTGCTCCCCAAGCATGCTGAACAACTAAATGTGTCTTTACAATGTAATGAAACAAGGCTTCATAAAACAATCTGAGTTTGTATGCTTATGTATTTTAGGATTGTTATGACAAACACAGCTTTAACTTGCATTTCGTAACTTGCTCACAGTGCAGCAGGGTGTGTGTGTGTGTGTTAACACATAATGAGGTGATAACAGGAGTGTTAGGGTGCAGATTTATTTAGGTACTTTGCTACCCATGATAACATGTCAGTGTGTGGTCCGAGGCTTGATTACTTTGTGATCTTGACCACAGATATGTGTTACTTCCCTTTCCTTTCACACAATAAGCATCAGCACATCAAGTTTAACACATACCTAGAGGTGTGTGTTGGGGAGCCATGTTGTGGAGGGCCAGGATGTGTGTGTCGAGAGCAGCATCCTGCCGTGTACGGTTGTGCAGGCCCAGGTGATACTTCCTAAAGTGCTTCACCAGGTCAGCCGGGTCGTTGCCGTAGTAACCGTAACCGCACACGTTGCACTTGAAGTCCTGCAGTTTAGGAGAGGGACTGGAGGACAGCGGAGGGGTGTCAGTTGTCGACTCCTCCCCCCCTTCCTGTCTGGGGAGGAGGTGGTGGGGAGCGGAGATGAGAGGAACAGTGAGATGATCTGCCTCCGCTCTGTCTCTTTCACTCCTCTCTCCTTCCTCTAGCCCCTTTTCCCCATCCTCAGCCTCCGACTGGCTCTCCGGTCTGTCAGTCAACGCCGCTCCTCCTCGTTTGCCCCTCCCCCCCTCCTCCTCCTCCTCCTCCTCCTCCTCCTCCTCCTCCACCACCACCTCCTCCTCCTCTCCTCCCCCCTCTCTCCTCGTTGCTGTAGCGGTCACCAACGGACGAAGGGGAGACGGATGAAGATACGCACTCGCTTTCTCCCTCCTCCTCTTCCTGCTCCTCATCTCCTCTGATCCGGTCGGAGGATTCTGGTTCAGAGGGTCGATTTATTCGTTCGGCCTCTGCTCCTACTCTCCCCTCCTCCTCTCCCTCCTCTTCCTCTTCTCCTGCCGGCCTCCTCCCCTCTTCTTCCTCCTCCTCCTCACCTCCCACACTCCGGATAGGGGGATTCTTCTTCCTCACCATCTCTGATTAGATGAAAAGAGACAGAAAGTTTTAGTTTCATTGTTCGATTGATAACACTGTTGTTTATGAACATATGAAGGAGCCGGGGGATGAAAATATCAAGCAGATTTTCATAATCCCTGAAAATCAAGACACTAAGAGATACAAGGTGTCTGCAGGACTCAAATAATACACAGTGGATTACATGAGCACACACAAATATGATTTTGTGACAATGATGTATGTGTACAAAATTGCTTTGATTCAATTTACAAAACTTCTTTGAAGGCTGAAATCTGTGACGATCCGCAACCACAAACCTCGTCAAAGAAAAACAGCCCCAACAAATCAGAAACATCTCAGCTGTGAGAGACTATTCAGGGGTATGTGTGTGTGTGTGTGTGTGTGTGTGTGTGTGTGTGTGTGTGTGTTTGTCGGGATGTTCGTCGTATCCTTAAGTGCAACTTTTTGCTCTTTTTTTTTTTTTTTTTTTAAAGCAGGGAGTGAATCTTTTTATCGTTATGGAAACCATCCGTGAGAATCTTCAACACATGACCACATCAAAACTCAAACCATATCAGAGAGGCCGGGAGGAGGGTGAGGGAGGGAAGGGGAGGAGGTGGTAGGATAGAGGGTGAGGCACAGAGAGAAGTGGGGGGGGGAGACGCAGAGAGAGGAGCGACAGAGAGAGAGAGAGAGAGAGAGAGAGAGAGACGGGGAGAATGGCCAACAGACAACCACATCAAACCACACACCCCATATCAGAAAGATGGATGAGGGAGGCGGCAGACTGCAATTCATCCCCTCCAGCCCTCCAAATTTCTCTTTTCTTTCTTGCATCTCTTTCCTCGTGCCTTTCATTCATTTTCTGGCTCCCAATTTCTCATCTCTCAGCGTCTCTCCTCCTCTATCTGTGTCACCTCCTGTCCTTCGCTTCCCTTCTTTATTCTCTTTGCTCTTCTCCCTCGTTTACTTTTATCCCCTCCCTCCCATCTCCTTTTTTTCTCCCCATCTTACCACCAACTCATTTATAATCAGAGTAAAATAACTCTATCAAACAGGGGGGAAAAAAGCACTCATCAAGTCGTTTTCCCTGCATTTCACTCATTTTTTATTCTCTATTGCCCTCTTTCACATGCAAGAATAATTGCTACAATAATTTGAGTAATTCCATCATTAAAATTTTTCTTTCTGTTCCTGCCCTCTCCCTCCCCCTGTCGTTTCCCTTCTCCCACCGCCCCCCACCCCTCCCCTCCCCTCCCTCCCTTATAATCACTATACAAAGCCATCAAATAACCAACCATGTGTTTTATGTTAAACCATAATGTTTCTTTTGTTTGAAAAGAGAACAATTGTGGTCGTTCTGTTCACAACAGTCATGACAGGGAGACAGAGATACTGTGTGTGTGTTTTCCGCGCATGTGCGCGCGTGTTTATTTGTGGTCGTTCAGTTCATATTCGGTCGTAAACACAGTCAACCCATTGACCCGCGTGCCGTGTTTGTATGTGCGTGTGTAATAAACACAGAGAAAACCCAACAGACGCCTGATAGACGCCAAAAACTGATCACTTTTAGATCAATGCAATATGACGGGGGGGGGGGTGAATGTGTGCCTGTGTGTGTGTGTTTGATGATTTGTGGGGAAAAGAGATAGCATGCTACCCCGTGACTAACTCTGTTAGTGTGCCAGATAAACGCTTATTGTTATTTACTGATAGCAAACCCGTACATGGTTAAAGCATGACACACACACACACACACACAAAAGTAAAGTAAAAGGGAATTTAGCTGAAAACAGATAATCAAGCAGCCATAAACAAACACATGCAGATACATGTAAACATATTAAAAAGGAGCATATTCTAACAACCCTGTAATGTAATCTAGTGGATTAGGAAGAAAAGGGAAAATAAAACACACACAAACAGAAAAAGAGAAGAAAAACGACAGAGAGAGGGCTGCTTTCTTTGTTCAATCCAATTTTCTCTCTATGGCCTTTCTAGTATTTTAACTTTTTTTTTCTTTCCCTCTTTCTCTACCATACAACTATTAAAATAAAGCAATTTATGTCTGCGAGGGCCCACGCCTAGACCAGCCCTGGCACTCACTGTGTGTGTGTCTGCATGTGCATGTGTGCATGTGTGCATGTGTGTGTGTGTGAGTGCAGGGAGCAGAGGAAAATCTCATCTGATGTTCACCACACCCAGTCAGAATTCATCATTCACTCATACACACACACACACACACACACACACACACACACACACACACAGTGGAAAACTACAGATCGTTGTGGTAAAGCAATGAAGCTGAAATCCCGACCTAAGAAGCACTGACTGACCTAACTGTGTTTCCATCTGCCCCGTCAGATCTCCGTGGTGACTTCAGAAGTTAATCAAAGCGATGATAAGAAAATTATGAATGGTCGCATTGACGTGTGACATCAGCAGAAAGAGGAATTAGTAATGGCAACATTGTCACATATTATTTATTTACATAAGCATCACATATTCATTTGCATATGTCTGACATGCTCCAGGATGTGGGCAAGAGGGAGAGGTGTGTGTTAACAGGCGTATGTTTCTGGGTGTACGCATGTGTGTCTCAGTGTCGCAGTAAAGCCTTTGTCTGCTTCAGGCTGTATACACAGACTGGAACCATTACTATCAACTACAATTAGGTACAACCCACCACAACACACCACATAACAACTACTGCTACTAGCTACAATTAGACCCTATACACCACAAAGGCCTCAATACCATAGTCAGGATAAATGTGTCAGTTAATCATTTCCATCAACTACAATTAGCCCCGACGTCAGTGAGGCTTTTTATCTGAAATTGCCAATAATCACGCCAAGACATCTGTTGAAGGACGCATCGAGAGGGGTGTGGGATGTTTCGGTGGTATATGTTTGGCTAAGGTAGGAGAATCTCACTGCCGTTATATGCCAAGTTTTTCTGTGCAGCTCGGTGTCAAGAAACTATTACCGCTCTGTAAATCATCTCTGCAATTAACCAAAAAGTCTAAAAAGTTCGGATTTCACACCAAAGCTACTTACAACCATCAACTCAAGTGTAGACTGCTATGGCTGTAAGAGATTCTAATTATCAGTTAATCGTTGTTCCATGCATTCATCATTTAGTCTATAAAATGTCAGAAAATGGTGAAATTGCTTATCATAAGTCTTCAAATTGCTTATTTTGTCCATCCAGCATCCCCAAACTCAAAAGATATATCGACTTTAAATAAACAAAAAACGGTAAAACTTTATTTTTTTAGAAATTCAAGAAGCTGTCGGAGCAAATGTTGACATTATTGCTTGATAAATTACTTGGTGGTCAATGAAGTAATCAACAAATCATTTCAGCATCCTGAATAACAAAGGATAATAAAACTCTACCATCATTTGTGATGCACTGAAAAGAGTCTTTGCGTTGCGTGTAACATTTAAGTTGCGCTGTACATTGTACATTGTACATTGTGCAGCTAAAAACACAAGCACGCAATATCAGGATTGTCAAATAACAACATAAAGAAGTCTTTTTGTATTTTGAGAACAAACTCAGAGCTCACTGTTAAGAAAAAGATTCCCAGTACATCATGACCATTTTCACCCAGTGATTCCCAGCTAGTTCTCTGAATGCGTATTATTAAGCCGCTGTAATGGATGGGTCTGATACCGAATTTCAGTCACATATTTTTCCTGCCTTCAGATAGCTTTGCTTTTCTCCTCCCTGTGGGACAGCTGTAGTTGGCATCTCCATCTTTCATAAACAAAGGATTAATGTGCAACATATGAAGAAATAATGCTAAAGGCAAGGTTACACAGAGAGATCTCTCTCAAGCTCTTTTTTCTCTTTCTTGATCTGCGTCATTCTGTCTCTTCATATTATTCTCTCGGTCTTTGTCCCTGCATTTCTCGCTCCTCATCATTTGTGCTCACTTTTTTCTTGTGGTGCCATCTCTCTTTGTCCGTTTCATGGCATCTTTTGTAGGTTTTTGAAAAGAAATTTTGGTTAAGTGAGAGAAAGAAGGTAAGGACTGTCTATGAGATGAAGGTAAATGAAAGAAGGGAAGGAGGACAGGGGCTTGACGGGGAGGAAAGGTTTTAGACAGGTTTTAGGTTTTCTTCATTAAAAAAGGGGGGGGGGAAAGAGATTGTCTTGGGAAATGGATAGATAGAAATAGGAACAAAGGAAGGGAGTGCAGGAGGAGAGAAAAAGGCAGGAGGCAAAGAGCAGATGAGCCCCACATACTAATAAGCATCCTCAAAAAGTGTGTGACTATTAAAAAAACATTGATTTAAAACTTCCACTAATCTCCAGAGTGAGTTTAAATTTTGTCAACGGAAACAGCACGGTGTTTATTAGCCACAATCAGGCTGCTGGAGAGGAGCATTTTATAGACAACCTCTTCACATCCTTCAAAGTTACTGAGCGACAACAACTTTGCATTATTTAAGTCTTTTCAAGCTGATTTCACGTCCAATTTATCCCAAACTCCAAGATGGAGTCGTGCATCGTGCATGAGTCGTAAAGCCTAATGGCTGCTTGATTTAAATCAGCTCTGTAACCTGCGGTGAGCTTCCTGCTTTATTTTTTTTGTTTTTTAAATGATGGGGAACCTGAAGAAAGAAAGCCTCTCACGGTGAGTGAGTGTGTGTGGACATGTGGGGGCGAGCTGTCCTGGCTAAATGGCACACTGCATTAAATGGATAAGTAGAAAATACTTTAACTAGCTGAATTAATGTGAGGGAAAATTGACTTATGCAACATTTTTCAACATTCCTACGCACGTTCGCTTAATAAACAGGTTGGACGAGCGGTTTACTAAAGTGCAAGAAGCTGGAACCACCAACCATTTGGCGTTTTTGCTTGATGACTATCATTGAAATAGATTAAATTCTGTCAAGTGCCTGATCAATTAATTAACCAACTGTTTCTACTCTTTAGACAATGTGAAAAAGAACCAAAAAATGTCATTTTCATTGGCGTTCCCATTAACTATTACGTGTAAATGTTTTGTCAGCCATGCTTTGCTGACCACGCTCGAATATTGTTCCCTTACTCCAAATAAATAGTACTGAAGTTGCTGCCAGAAACCTGAAACGCATCATTTCCTGTTCGTAGAAAAGGATTTTCCCTGGAAGGACCTGGCAGACACCAGCTGTTGTTGTTGTTGCAAATGTCAGAGCTCTCTTGACTGCGTTGTATCACTCAGTAGTCATTTATTTGTATGAAAATGTCACAGATTATTACTTCCATGAAGGCCACTGATGCACAAAATGGCAGTCACGCTGAAACGGCTTGTAGCCGGGTTACGTGTCAGTGAATGAAAGCAGCTGAAGAAAATATTAATGAAAAGCGCGCACGTGACCGTTTTAGTACCCGCACAGACAAAACAGATCAGTCCGTGAAACCGAGCCTATTTAGAGCAGTGGGGATAATAATAGGAATAGGCCGCAAGTTGCACGCTGTTGTGTGGCGCTTAGCTCGAGCGCTGGATGGTAGCAAGGTTGTGTCATTTCAGGGGAACATTTCAGTTTTTTTAGGGAAGGGGGGGACGAGAAACAGCTTGGAATTGATTTTGCAGAGGCAGGAGTCTAATTGAAGATAGAGGAGGGGGGGTTGGGAGGGAAACAGAAGGAGGGAGAGAGAGGAGGACAACGTAAAATCACTGGGAGACAGAGTCCACCTGCCATTTTAAGACTAAAAGCTTTCAGTTGCCTGCTAGGCCCCTAATCAATGCCAGAACTCTTACTTACACACACACACACACACACACACACTCTCTTCATCTGTTGTGTAGCAGAGGCCCAATTCATTCCTGCCACGGATCAAGCAAATCACACACACACACACACACACACACACACACACACACGTATAGACTCACTCTCCCAGAGTGTAGGACTCATTTGTAATGGGGTAACAGCATGCAAAATATGTCATCTTAAATGTCAAACTTAATCAGAGGTTCACATTTCAATACCCCTCTCTCGTTATGAGACTCCCTCCCTCTGTTTCTGCTCCTTCACTCCTCCTTTCTGCCTCTCTCTGCTTCCCACACCCTGTATTTGTCTCTTCCTCGCCGACACACTCAAAGACAACGAACACACCTCCTCTCTCTCTCCCTATCTGTCCATCTTTCATCTAGCTCTCTCAATTAATCTCCCGCTCCCACCCACCATTATACATTTCCCCTAGCTCGTCTCTGTCTCTTTCTCAATCTCCATTTCTCTACTCTTACTCCTGAGCTATCCTTACACGAACCTCTGTGTGTTTGTAGTTGAGTGAGAGAGTGTGTGTGTGTGTGTAAAGGTGTAAGTGTCAATAGTGCAACGGCTTCAATCATTCTGACTGACGGATCAGACATCTATTCATTAAACATAGTGGAGCAGAGTTAGAAAAATAGAAAAATGGAACAAGCTCAGTGAGTACTTTTGTTTGTGTGTGTGTGTGTGTGTGTGTGTGTGTGTGTGTGTTTGTGTGTGTGGGTGTATAAGCAAAGACTGCCATTTTCTTTCATGTCATGTTCCACAGAGACATCTTTCAAACAGTACATTGGTCTATTTTTTCCCCAAATATAACATAATTTCTTAAGATCTTAAACTGTAGACACGTACAACAATGTTTAATTAAAATTAATATATTCATAACAAACAACAGAAAGCACAATCACGCTTGTCACACGAGCCCGCTAAAACAAACAACTAGTTTTTGAGTTTTCCTGATTTGTTTTGATTTATTTTGATCTTAGCGTCGTTAACATAAAACGCCGTCTCTTTGCTGGGTGTTAAGAGATGTTAATTAAGACGCATGCTTTAAAGATAGAAAGAGGAAAGCTGATCACCATAATCTTATTTTAATAAGCTTTGTTCTGCTTAATATATATGAGATATGAGAGTTTTTCTTTGGTAAAAGTAAACAAGGAAGCATTATTGTGCACAAACTTTGTGCTTTGTGCCACAAACAGTGGAAGACACACTACTTCCAAACCGCACAGGCCCACCAGAGATGACTGCATCCATCCTACATGCACAGAAATACACACACACAAACACACTCCAAGCCCCCCACCACACAAACTTTATTAAAAGTCTATTAGAGGAGTCTGACCTCGAATAACTACATTGGATTACTGCACCACACAGGGTCTGGGAAGCTCTGTTCTGTGTGTGTGTGTGGGTTAAGTGTGTGAGTAATACCTCTGTAGGAGGGCCTGTTTACCCCTTTAGGGGAGTTAAAAGCAGAACACTGGTTAACACCAGTTACACACAGACATGAACACATCATCTGGGAGCTTGTCCAGTATAACCGTGGTCTTTTTTGGCTACTGAGCACTCTGGGGTTTAGACTACTGTTCAAAGCACACCTAAAAAAAAAAAAACGACTGAAGGAAGAGAGAATGTTTCTCACTTCACCAAGGGAGAATCTATTAACTGGTCCACAAATTGAAACAGCTGAATTTCTGCTTTCAAGCTCAATTAACTCTTTAACTTTACAAAAGACACACACACACACAAAACAGTGAAAGAGAAAACGTTACAAGTGACAGAAACCCACTTTTCCAACTGTGACTCACTCAGCATGACACAAACTACCTGTTTTCATCTGCAATGGCAAATTTGAAAGTGCTCCGCTAACACCCAGGGACCCACGGTCTATAAAACTTTATTTTGAAGTGTGAGTCGAGGCCCGTGGGTGGGTCAGAAGAGCATAAAAACAGGTTACTCAATTTCTCCAAAGGAATAGATTAGAACTTATTAGGCTGTCGGAGTGTTCTTGTGGAGGTTAGCAGGTTAAAACAAGGTACATTCTGTTAGATTAGCCGACACAATGGACTGTCTGTGTGCATGTTAGACTATTACAATGAAAGGGCTGCCAAGTGGTTGCTGGTTCAGTTCCCAATGGGGCTATAATTGATGCTGAAATAAATCAGCATTACAACACACACACACAGATCCAGGCTGCTAGTTCAAATACAGGCCCACATACACACCCACACCTGTGTTATTCCATTAAATCACAGACAATACACACACACACACACACGTGCGGGTCTGTGTTCATGTGTGTGTCTGGATTTCTGGGTCTTCTCAGCAATTTGTGATGTTTTAGTCAAATAGTGAAACAGAAGACACACACACACACACACACAGGCGCAGACTATATATCTCTTCTGCTATTTCAATAATCTGTGACCTGAGAGTTTATAAGACTCAATAGTCTGGCCTCTGGAATGACTGTCTGGATTTTAACTTTATATACACACACACACACACACGCACACATACACAAACACACACATACGCATGCACAGCTCCCCTGCTATGGTCCTTAGAGTCTACTCCGTCTGTGTGTGAATGTGTGTGTGGAGCATACCATGTGTGTGCGGTCACGTCTAAGAAAGCTGTTTTAAAAATGGATCTCTCTCTGTCTCTCTCTCTCTCTCTCTCTCTCTCTCTCTCTCTCTCTCTCTCTCTCTCTCTCTCTCTCTCTCTCTCTCTCTCTCGCGCCATCATTGATGATGTCACCTTAACCAATTTTTGCAGTGAGCAAATTGTGGTCAACAGCTATATGTTGTGTGTGGGTGTGTGAGAGTGTGTGTGCGCGCAAAATCTCATTTATAACTTTAGGGATAAATCATACAACTGTCATGGGACAGCACACATGCAGGAATATGGAAAACACACACACGTATACACACAGACAGACTGCGAGGAGAGTGTGTGTAATTAATTACTGTTAAACCAGCCGCCATGAGACAGAGGCTGGCAATGAGAAAAGACCCTTATGGATCATACACGCGCACAGAAAGGGAAGACACCTCAACATGCAAAATCAGATTTTTTAGAAGTTTATTTAACCAGAAAAAAAACTTCAGGATAAGAGTTAAAACGTGCACGAGTGCCAACATGTGCCAACAAATCCTTCAAACATGGAGGAAACGCAACAAACACACATTCACACGATTCTCCATCATGGATTGCTCAACAATCACATCTGACTGATTTCTACACGATCGTAATTAATGATAAAAAAAAACACTTTAATGTGACCACATTAAAAGATTAGTTCCACCATTTGCATCTAATCATTTACATTATTTAAAAATAATCCAACTTCATTAAATCCCCATTTAGTTTCTCCCTGCACACACAGCACACACACGCACACAGAAATCAGCAGTTTGAAATGTGTTGCTGCATTGAAACAAAAAAAAAAAATCAGAGTAAACAAACAGAGGCGTTTTTCTGGTGAAATGTGTTGCAATTCTTCAAACCAAAGAGAAAAACATTCTTACGCCGCGATAAAAGTATTAAATCACAACCTTAATACCAAAGGAAACATGCTGACAGGATGCAGAGACACGTCACACACACACAAAAAAAGAAAAACACATCAAAAGCAGTGTGTGATAAATAATTGAAGGGCGTCCTCCAAATCCTAGAAATATTGTATTAAAGAGGCATCTGTTTTGAACAGAGAGTCAAAAAAATAAAGTACTGTATGAAACAAGAGAAGGGGAGAAAAACGTCCATGGTGGTACCACATCGCAAAGCCACAACCCAAGAAAATATGAATATTAAATAAAGAACACAACTACTCAGAATTGACAACAAATCCCCCTTTTTTATGCATGAATACCGGCTCTATTCTGACGACCACACACAACATACTATGCATCTAAATCCCCTGAAACAACTCTTTTTAAAGAGGAACTTGATATTTCTGAGCGTTAACTGCGAAAACTATCAGAAACAGTTTAACTCTGCAGGCCGAGGGCACACAAACCTAACAAACACCTACTGTAATGGTCAAAAAGCCAGAAACTGTTTGGCGCCACACACTGAGGACACGAACGCAGCACTGCGTTCCAAAGCAGCCGTAAAAAGCTTTATCTCATGCTTTGTGGTGTGGGTTGTCCTGCCTCCAAATCGCTGTATTTTACAAATAATCTGCAATCCAGCTGTGGAAAATTACTTATTTAGACCTCTTTATGATTTAATTATTTTGGATATAAGGATGTTTCCTTTCACTCCAACACACTGCTGTCAAGGCAAAGCTTTCCCTGTCCTCGTCTTTGTCTCTGTGCATGTTAGAAATCAGGTTTGTCCAGCAGAGATACAGCTTTGTTAAACTGGTTTATTCCTCAACAGGCCTAAGAAATCAGGCCACCATACGGAGTAAACTAGGACTACAATGTATGTAAACACACTCTGCGTTCACATGTGAAGATACAAAGTAGTAGGCAGTCTCTGGCCTTTCGTGAAGCTGTAAGTAATTTACATAGTCTAATCCGACTGGACCATCGTGTCCTGACGTAGCCTCTGCGCTTCACGCGAGGATGATGTTCATTTCTTGTTGTGCCCTGTAGCTCAAACTGTTCTAATGCAACCATTGTGCCCAAGTTGATCCATATTGCGGTCCTGCATCTGAGCTGCAACTCGTGCAACTAGTGTTTTGTCTCTCGCCTGGCTGTCACATTGCATAAATGTGATTTTTTTTCCCTTTGCCCCGTAGTGCCGCTGAGCACCTTTTAAAATCTCTGTAGCTCAGCGGGCAGCACCGGGCTGCAACACCAGGTCCCATTTACAATGAATAGCAGCCTGTCGCTCTCTCATCTTTTGAGTCTGTGCGTGTGAATGGCCCATTAGTTTGTGGAGGAGTGGCAGATGCCTCACAGGAGAAGGGACAGAAAAGGATGAGAGAGTGAGGGATAGGCGGTGTGGAGACGGACAGACTTTTCACACTTGAAGAGAGAGAAGAAACACCTGAACACTTTCCCCCCTCCGCCCGCCTCAGATGCTCCTCTTCCCTCTTTTATTTGCTTGCCACTACTATTTCTCCTACTGGTGTGAAAGCATGGGAGGAGGTAGAAGTGTGTGTGTGTGTGTGTGTGTGTGTGTGTGGGGGTGGGTGGGTTTGCTACGTGTGTGTGTAAAGCGGAGACCTGACAACTTCCCCTCAACTTCCTGTGATCAGAGCTCGGGGGGTTGCTGGGGGACAACCAGGAAATTACACACACACACACACACACACAAAGTGGGTCGTAGAAATGTGAGCAGACTGAACAATAAACTGATGTGTTTTTTTTTTACGTTAGTGAACAGCAGTGCATTTAAGACTGTTTAACTTAATAACATTATTTTACAAGAAAATATATATTTAATTACAGGACATAAAAGCAATAACCACAAGCACCTGCATGATGTAATACATCGGACGCTGTGTCCACAATGGAGGCTATTGTCAGTGCTAGGAAAAGAGAGTTTAATCCAACGACACACAATACACACATCCGAATACACAAGACACACAAATAGACAATAATTAAAAGAACACACACACACACACACACAGATACAAAGAACAAAAAAAGAGGAAGGAGGTAGCAGCACAGCCCAATATTTCACAATAAAAGCTGAGATTAATTCCCTGCATTACACTCTATGTTTAGAGCACACGTATGCGATCATGTAGGTGACTTTTAACGGAAAAAGAGAGACAGAACTCGAGTGTGAACACTTATTCGTGGGCACAGATGTGCTCAGGCACACACACACACACACATATACACACACAGAGCAAACACACAAACACATGCATGTGAAGGACACTGAGACAGTTTAGAAAAAGCCTTGGGGCTAAGTCTGAGCTTTCATTTCCTCTATCCTGCATAACAACTGACAGATACACGCACGCACACACACACACACACACACACAGATATAGACAGACAGACAGACAGGCAGACAGGCAGAGCGGATGGTTATGAGACTTTTGTCCTGCCCCGAGGGACAACGGAGGTAGACAACTAGCTCTAAGAGAATTACTAGAGAACCCCATTCTGCATTAAAACAATCAAGATTCTCCTCAACAAGACAGACTGAACAATAACCATTCTGCCTGAGACGAAAATTAACCAGAGAAATTACAGCAATAACACAGTTGGAACTATTTTACCGTAACAACAAGGCTTTACAATTATTGCTAAAGAGATTATCTGAGCAATGGAGTGATAATCATCCATCAGCGACCACCAAACGGAAGACACTGAGGAGTTTTCCTGAAAATCACCATGTATTCTTTTTTTATAGCTTTTAATGTCTAAAAAAAGAAACACCTGAAGCTTTTAGCTTTGAATCTGTAGCAGTTATAGAAGACCATAAGAGCGGGGTTCAAATGTCAGGCTGAAGTCTGAAGGCGCCTCAAAAATCTTGGTGAAGTGTCAAGTTTTTCTTTTAACTTCAGGCTATCATTGGTTCTGCAGGAGCAGGTGTCACATTTTCACAGGGAGGAGAACTCGAGAAAGTGAAGCTTCCTCTCCTCTTAAATGTGATAAAAGTTCTTTTCTTAATTAAAGCTGCCGTTTTGTCACACGGTGGTGCAGCGGCAGAGGAGGAAGAAGAAAAAAAACGTCCATGGGTTCTTGTGAGCTCACATCCATCTCTCCTGTGTTAGTCAGCCACTCATTGCTTCTCTCACTCGTTTTCATCTTTACTCATCACTACACACACACACACACACACACACACACACAGTAAGCTTTCCTGTGCTAGGGGAAGTTGCAGGTTGTTGCAACATCAACATTTGAGATAAAACATCCTTAACACACACGCACAGTTGAAGAGTTTAGTTAAGGGTTACCGTAAAAGGGTTTACAGGAATACATTTAATTTTCAAAGTTTATGAAGATGCTGCACATACACATAAACACAAATATACGGGAGTGTGCAAAGTTCAATAAAGACATTGCAATGGTCCTGTGTCACACCCAAAGTGACTCCTCTATGTTCGCATATCACCCTATCACAGTCCATATTTCCTCATGAGGTTGCCAAATCCATCAAATCAAGACTTCTCACAAAGATACAGAGCTGAATCAGTAGGAAATTACCCCAATAAATGTCACTAAATAACAAACAGATGCTGATTTACACTTTTAGTATTAACAAGGGGCAACAAACTGACAGAGAATGAAACAACTGGATTTCGCAATCACAAAAATTTTGCTATCTTTAACCGTCGGGCCACCAGGATTCCCCTGATCCACATTTTCTCACAGTGGAACACAACATACACATGGCTTGTTGATTAGATATACATATGATGGTTTGAAAGCTGACTCCTACTCTTTATGTATCCTGTAATTTAACTATAATCTCACTAGGATACAGCAGCCTGTACATCAAATTGCACAGCTGCTTTACCACAAAGGCGACCGTAACGTGCATTGACCTAATCTGATGTCCATTCTTAACATGATGAACTGAAATCGATCACCTGTGATCATTTGACTCAGGGTGCGCTTGATGATTTCATGGATGACAGAGGGGCAGTGTTGTCTTGACAAGCGACTTCTGACTGAAATATCAAATGTCATCAACCTTTAATCGTGTATTTTGGAGCACATGCAATGCATTTTGGATAATAACTGAAAAAAAGAGCAAGCAGTGGTGTATAAATAGAAGCCATGTAAACACCTGCTGTGGAAATTCACTTTGACATGAGATTTTTTATTTATTTTTTTTTATCATATCTGACCTGAGGGCTGACGCAGCGTTACACCTGACTTGTCTAATAAAAGCAACGTGCACAGTTCATCCTGTTGGATTTCTAGCACTGCGTACAGAGAGATTAAAAGCTATGCTGTGAGCAAGGTCTGACATCTGAGTGCACACATGTAGCTGAAACATCCCGCTGTACTGAACCCAAAGAGACTAAAAGGTGGCCTGACACTTTCTGCCGTAGGATTGCCATTGTGCTTTTCCTTCAGCCTTTTGTGTGTGTTTTTTAAATATTCCTGTACATTTATTGTACCTGCCAGATGTCAGAGAGTAATTAGGATTATGAATATAAAAGATAGTGACATACAACGTCTGTCAGCTGCAAAAGCCCAAAGATAAGTCTGAAAATCTTCGCACTTGATTTCCAAAGACAGAAATCTTGATCTCACCGAAGGAGGCCTATTTTTCTGACGGCGTTATCTCCAATGCGGGTTAGCTATCAGCCTGCCAGTCCTCGAAATAACGACGTGCTCACGTGTGAAAAGGACAAAGCTTAACACACCCTATCTCGCCTGTTCTGTCAGCCGCTCTTTTTTTTTTTTTTGAAAGTGCGCGCTAAGGATAAGTCATGCGACCTCAACTAGATCAGGACACCTTAAGTAGGTCAAAGATTTACAAGAGATTCAGGTGTGGATCAGTAATAAGAGCAAAGGTATGTAATCTTTAGTTCTCACACCCATCTAACTGCTGGAACACCCTTCAAAAAATCCACATACGTACACACCAACATGCAAGAATGGACACGCACAAACACATGGAGTTTAGTACTTAAACCTATCTAGCTGTTACTACACCCTAAATCCTTTCATCTCTTATTTTATACCCGGCCCCTCCCTCTGTCTTTCCCTTCTTTTCATCTCTTTTTATTCATCTCTCTAATCTCTCTCTGATCTGTGCCGCTGATGAATGACAGAAAAAAAACTGGTCTGTGTGCTGCTCAGAGTTTCTTCCTTTTTTCCATGTTCAGTTTTTACAGCTATTGACAGCTGTAAGTGTCTTCTGCATGTTCGAAAACGTTCCGTAGCCCCGAGGCCAAACACAGATTGTGTATTGTAAAATGTCAAATATACATGGGCATCAGTAGGGAAATTAGCCAAAGGTACAACTGACTGTTCCAATCTATTTGCCTGTTGGCTATCCCCCCATGCCGTCAATCATTACCTGTTGCCTGTGCTTATTTGCACTTGCACCATTACGCTCCAGTTATGCATGAGTCTAACATAAC
Organism: Argyrosomus regius; assembly: GCA_946959425.1. Lineage (NCBI taxonomy): Eukaryota > Metazoa > Chordata > Actinopteri > Sciaenidae > Argyrosomus > Argyrosomus regius. The sequence goes on from OX336899.1 coordinate 20,425,924, forward strand.
AAACCACAACTCTGGCAACAATTCAAAAAACTGGAAGGCATGCAAGACTCTCTGCAAACGCCGAACAATTTGGAATTGTTTATCATCTGGGATCGATTTACTCAGAAACTATCATAGTTATTTGGCAGCTGACTATAAGATTTCAGACATCAGACACTCATCTCAGTCTAATGAACTGACCCTGTTGGGGGGGGGCCTAACTTTGTGCCCGAAATTTCCACCAAATCTGTCCAAAGCTCGACATGCTCAAGGAAGAATATAAACTCCTCCTCTCCTTGTTGTTATCGGTTATTATTCAACCTGAAAAACCTGCAACTCTGCATGTTTCTGGATACAAATTGACACAGGTCTAATCTCTACAAAGAAAAGAAAGAACATCCGACTGTGGGAAAGATAAATACAAAGAAAAGAGAGAGTGAGAGTTACATGGAAAGAATGAAGAGATACAGTTAAATTAATTGAGGTTAAGGAGAAAAATGAGTGAAGTCGCAGATAAACAGACACTTAGTCCAGTCTGTGATTTATATTTCATACTATTTCATTTCATGTCACACAGGAAATTGAACATCTATCCGTCAGATTTTGGCGTCCTTGTGTTTGGCTATGGAAATTGACAATAAATGTTCTTCAACTTTAGAGAAAGACAGGAAGACAGACAGAGAGAGAGAGACATTGACACACAAGTAGAAAGTGGGAGAGATTTAGGAAGATGGCCCGAAAGGGAAGACACAGGGAGACAGAAAGAGGACGAGATGTGAATTCATTGCCTTAAAAGCAGCTCTGAGTCAACAGTGTGATAAGAATCAGACGGCACGCACACACACACACACACACACACACACACACACACACACATACATACAGACACACACACATACATACAGACACACACACACACACACACACACACACACACACACACGCACACACGCACACACACACACACACACACACACACACACACACACACACACACACACACACACACACACACACAATCTGTGAATTTTTACTTTGAACCTCTTTGGACAGATAAGTAGATAAGAAGTGTTCAATTACTGTTCAATTATGGTCTGTGTGTATACGTGTGAGTGTGTGTGTGCAGATGTGTCAGAGACGGAGAAAGAGAAAGCCAGTGTGAGACAGGAGCAGGGATGAGATTCTTTCCACCTATGTGTCATTTCCTCTCTCCCTCTCTTTCTCTCTTTCTCTCTCTCTCTCTCTCTCTCTCTCAATGCATTACCCCTCTGCACTCTCTCACCATAATTTCACTGTAACAAGACTTTCTATCAATCCCTCTCCTTCTCCATGGGCCTACCTCGCACTATCATACTGCCATTCATGGCACATCTCCCTGAAGCAATGAATTCAACTACCCTCAATAAAAGAAAAACGGATTTGCGCTGTCAAAGTTAACAACAAATACATAGGCGATTTCGAGCTATCTGACAATGTGTCACGGGGTGATCGAATGAAAAGTAGTCCTGTCTGATCTCTGTAACAGAACTGTCTTCTCCCTTGCCGTGGAATAAAAGATAGGTCAGAGGTCAGAATCAGCTGTTAGGAGCGCTTGTGGCGCTGGTAGACAGTCGGTGACCTACTCCAAGTCATGTTGGAAGCAGACACCTGAACCTGGTGAAGTTCTGGTCCTTTAAAACAGTGGCCGTTGTGAGGTGATTAACAGAAGAGAAGAAGCAGAAAAAACACCAAACATCTTTATTTTTACTGACACCATGGACGGAAACGTTACTCTAGGTGGTCTGTGGTCAGTCTGTCTGAAATATGACTGAAATATCTCAACGATGGCTGAAATTGGATTGGACATGACATTTTGTTCATGGTCCCAAGAGGATGAATCCTGATGAGGTTGGTGAACCTCTGACTTTTTATTTTCTAGCATCACCATGAGGTTGACATTTGTTGTTTTGATCGAAATGTCTCAACCACTGTTGGATGGACTGCCATGAAGTGTACTACATACATCACTTTCCATCTCACACTAGGGCTGGGCGATACGGACCAAAAGTCATATCTCAATTTTAGCTGAATGGCGATACTCGATATATATCGATATTTTTTCCATGGCCAGATAATTTCATACGTCTATTATTAATGGCCCGCCGGTAAATCGCACTCCAACCACTCATACTACAAATCCCACAATGCACTGCAACAGCTGACACACAGGTCAAGACCTGTGCACCACCTCTAACCCCGCTGCTTCGGTTGTTTATTGACACACTAATCAGTGGTCCTGTGTTGACAACTTAGCGACTTTGTCGCTATATTTAGCAACTTTTTAGACCCTCTAGCGATTTGTTTTTTTTTCCAAAAAGCGACTAGCGACAAATCTAGCGACTTTTTCTGGAGTTATTGGAGACTCTGACGTGACAACGTCAACGAGCAGAGGGAGACCTGGACAGAGGGAGAGGAGAAATAAAAGCAAACTGGCGGCTCAAGGGAAGAAATGTATAGTCATTTTAACGCAAAATAAACTATATCGATATTAACGATATGGTCTCGTGCTATATCGCATTTGAAAATATATCGATATAGATTAATATATTGATATATCGCCCAGCCCTATCTCACACCATCATCTGGTCAAAATGTGTCCAATACTTTTATATATATAGCCAAACGAATGACATTCCCACTGTCAATTAATCCACCATGTGTTTACACATTAAATCAATTAATTGTTTGTTTTATGAAATGTCAGAAAAGTCTCTCAACAGCTGTCCAAAAATAAATGTATCTAGTTAACAGAGGTGCAGAAAATGCTTTGTTAATTTTGCTAACAATGACTTAAATGATTCATTATTTAATTAATAATTATTTTGCAATACTTTTCCAAGCCAAGTGTGTGAATCATTGATACAACTACCTCTGTACGTGGACTGTACAACCCCTGGACCTTTTTCTGTCCTGTCCTACAGAGTGAAGAAGAGGGTGGAGCGACTGGTCCCAGAGGTGTTTTTTGCACATTGGAAATTTGTCAAGAGTTTATCAAGATAGGGCGGCGTTCAAGCACGCAAGGGTAGCAGGGCAGCGTGGCAGAGTGACTAAAGACTAAAGTATCCTTCATCCGCGAGGCCAAGTTATCTCCCCTGTGACTGGAGGAATCCACCCTGCCAAAGTGTCCTTGAGCAAGACACACAAATCCCCACCGGTCCCAGTGGTGCTGTTCTGTAACGGAGGCTGCAATTTAAGGGGGGAGATGAAAAGAGAAATCTCACTACAGGGGATCAATGGAGTATCACAAAAAGCCTGCAAGCTAAAGTCACCAAAGTTCCACGCCTCACCTCACCACAAAACACTCTGGTGGCAAATTATCTGCCTCCCCCTCCTTCTGTCTATGTGGCACTCTTTTCTCTCACTGCCTTCCTCTTTCTCTCTCCTCCTGTCCTATTATGGACATAGCAAAAGAGTCGCTGTCAGGACGACTAAAGGTTTGATTCACCGTCTGTCCCTGTCTTAATGTGCGTGTGTGTGTTAGATAGCAGATAAGAGCCATATATAAACAGCACTTGAAAGCAGAAATGTAAATGTTTAGAAGTCACAGCAGAACACAGACCATATCAAGATACCAAAGAGAGCAAGAGAGAGAGAGAGAGAGAGAGAGAGAGAGAGAGAGAGAGAGAGAGAGAGAGAGAGAGAGAGAGAGAGAAGAAGAAGAGATTAAAGCAGAGTTCACACCAGGAGAACTAGCAGAAGACTGCAGTGAAGACTCAAGTCAGACTCCAGTCGTCAATAAGGCTTAGTGGATTTTAGCATCTCAAAGCTACGCATCCAATGTCTTAATCTGTTGCTGAATGTAAGGGAATGCACCAAGTTTGAAAAGTCTGAGCAGTTGGATGTATTGGACGCCAATGTAGCTCGGTCATTTCAGGACTTCATGCTAACAGGCAACTTTTTTAATGATATACAACGCTCACAGAGGACAGCGGGATGATTTTTGAAATAAAGTACCAAAGCGCTGCTGATGTTCTCTGGTCATACAATCACATTCAGGTCCCTTAGAATACAGGGAAGGTTGTCCCCTCTGAATAAGGCACATATTGGCGACTGGAAACATTGAGTGTGTGTGTTTTTAATGATACCATCAATGTTCCTGAACATAAAAACAGAAGGCTCTGTCTCTGAGAAATCTTGCTTTTTTTTTTCCCTAATCGATTTGGTGTGATGGATGGCTCTAAATACTACAATACCCATGTGCCTCAGCTGCTGTTCCTGTGAAAAAAAGAAGATTCAGACACCGTTCGACTATCTGACAAGCTCTTCGACAGCAGTGTGCTGACACCTCACATCTTCTAGTCTTAACCGGTTTTACTTTTCATGCAGCTGCAAAATGTAGATCAGGGTTTTTTTTTTTGTTTTTTTTCTAAGTTTGTGAGTGAGTTAGTGAGCCAGTTTCAGGAGGAATTCTGCTTTAAAAAGTTGGTAAAAGCTCTTTACACTCCACCTTTATTCGAACCATCAGTCTCTCCATCATTCCATTTTTTTTAAAAAAATCAGGAACTGACTTTCTTTTAGACAGCTGAATTTATCTTTTTGAACTGGATTTTGTTGCTGAGGGTGTTTCAGAATGAGGTGTAGATGTTCATTTCTCGACATGTTACTGACATTATTTATTAAAATCTCACACCTTCGTCTAATTGGCAGTTTCTCCCGCAAAACGCGCCGTTAACTCGAGCTCCAGCACTCAAAGTGAAGCTGTAAGCAGGCTTCATGAATCAAATGTGACAGGTTTCTTGGGATAATGTCAATTCTTGCAGATTTTATGAGCTCTGTGAGTGTGTGCATGTGTGTCTCTCGGAGTGTGTGTCATCCTTGCCGTTGAGCGTGTTTGTTTGTAAGTATACTGTATATGCATGCTTACTTGAGAGCATGCATGTGAGCCTGCGGACGCTTGCGCAAATGCGCGCTTGTGCATGTGTGTGTGAGCGCGCGCGCGAGTGATTGTTAGCAGAAGCTCGTTAACCTCAGAAGTCATTACCACAGCCCTGAGGTTTACGCCAATTAGACAAAATAAACGACAAGCGAAAAACAAAACAGACAAATGAAAAACAAGAAGAGAGAAGAAAGTGATTACTGGGGGAAAAATTAATTTAAATGACATGAGAGTGGTGCAAAAAAAGTAATTATTGAAGTAAGAATAGAAAGTGATCATTGGAGTACAACAACACATTAGACTCAATAATCAGATCTAATGAAACTCAAGGAAAAAACCGTGACGAGCAAAAGAAAACACTACTATCAAAACAAGAGGAAAGGAACTAAATAACAGGAGGTGACTGTGTGTGAGAGTGTGTGTGTGTGTGTGCGCGTGTGTGTGTGTGTGTGAGTGTGAGTGTGAGTGTGAGTGTGAGTGTGAGTGTGAGTGTGAGTGAGTGAGTGAGTGAGTGAGTGAGTGAGTGAGTGAGTGAGAGAGAGAGAGAGAGAGAGAGAGAGAGAGTATTTGACATCACTGCCTCTGTGTAGTCTCTTTTTTCACGTTTTTGTTTTTACAGCTTCACCATGGGCAGACCAGACCGCTGTACACATATTCATACACACAAATACACTATCTCTCTCTCTCTCTCTCTCTCACACACACACACACACACACACGTATTCCCATACACACAGACCCCTAAAGGGGCCTTTTTCCACATTCGGCCATATGGTGCAGACAGGCGCACGGAAACAATTCTCTAAAAACAACACACACTCTGCACTTAGAAATCTGCCACACAGCTACACACACACACACACACAACATACACAGATTTTCTCCCTCTCTCTCGCACACACACACCGGACAGTTAAACCTGCTGAATGAATTGCTGCCTTGTTCAGTAGTGCATTAATGGCAAGGAACCTGCCATGGAGATTACCACACACACACACACACACACAGGCTCAGCATTAAGCATTCTAGGGCACTTATCCATTAGAGAGGTTAGTTATTTTCCCCAGTCTAAAAGTAGGTATTCAACTTAATATTCCAACAGAGAAGGTTATAAATCTACTCTGTTAAGCAGCTGTGGCAGATGTCTGTGAAAAGCTGGAACTCTTCAGGACCACAGAACGGAGCTCGCCCAGTTACACTAATGGCTAGTATTTGACTTATTTGGCACCAGACGATAGTGCTGTCAAAAACAACAATGAAAACTAAGTAGGAGAGCATATCTATCACCTGTCTGGTGCACTAACAATGCTGCACTGCCAAAATCAAATATATGCACCAAAGACACTTATTAGACTTATTTCTAACTAGACAAACAAACTCTTAGGTGGAAAATGTACCTGAGGTCAGGGATTTGCAGGGATTGGCTATAGTGTGGCTAAAAACTATCAGCATGTAGCTTTACTTCATAGCTGAGGAATGAGAAAGCGTCATGAGATATATACATTTTTATCTAGTTAACAGGATAAAAAACTGACAGCTGATTGGAAACCTTGTGCCAAATGACAGATCCAAACTTTGAGATAAGGAACATAAACATATACAGTACATTAAAAAGTCAATTGTCACTACATGACGAGTGAACCGGCAGCTGTTCTGAAGCCGAATCACGAGCCAAACTGAAGCAGATCTTAACTAAACAACGCACAGACGCCTCCTTATTAAGTCTGCCTCGACATCATCAGAACATTAATCTGATGCTGATACAGTCTTGTATCTCTCTCCCTGTCTTTTGCTCTCAAATCAATTCAGCGCAGTCATATTTCTATCAATATGCCAAAGTGTTGGAAGTCATTAACAGTAATAATGTTTTAAAAAAAAAATAGCTTTTAGTCACAGCTTATTTTCAGTGAAGGTATTTAAATCAATCCCTCTGCCAATCTCTCATTGTCCTCTTTTCCCTCTTGCAGTCAAAGACACAGCAGGTCCTCCAATATTCTTCACAATATGGAATGCTTCATGTTCCATTACTGACAATTGGCTCTGAAAGGATTCAGGAGTCGAATTCAACAGTGTTTGTTATTGCAGTCAAACGTATCCGAGGGACTCAAAGCAGCTGGAGTCAAGAACGTCCGATTTTCCAGGTCGACTTTCTCAGCACTGATTGGTTGAGACTAAATAAGTGACTTCTGTAAGACATGATGCAGAGAGAGGGAGCAGCACTGAGTCATCTCACACAGGGCAAAACTTTTTTTCAGTACGAGCGGGACGTAACTGGCTCTGACATACTTTTTAACATACAATACACTAGATACAGCAGTGTGTACAAAAGGTAGGGCTCCCAATACTACTGTCAGATGCTCTAATGTAATATGTACCACAAGCTAATACCATTAGCTGCTATTGTTGTTCCAAGTAATGACTGGCAAGACAGGCCGGATCAGCTACGACAGTGGAGGAGCTTTAATATTTAAACAAAGTGCATAACCTCACATTTTTCACCACCCAGCTCTGCCCCCCAGGGCTGAAACCATTCCAACATTGAGAAGGAACATCCAGCATTGGCAATCATGACATCAACAAAGAATGCATAACTGGCCATAAAAACACAGCATACTGTACAGCATGTTTACACAAATACCCAAGTCAACATCTGTCTTGTTCTTGTTGGCCATGCTCCTTCCTTCCTGTTTATATTTGATGACAATTTTGTGCCCACATTGATCCAGAGACCAGCTCTCCCCCTGCACTCGCGTTGGCAACACAGTCAAACAAACACAGCAGCCTACTGTGGAACTCACAGCAGCATGGTGACTGATTCGCTTGTATTTGGCTTTGATGGGCAACCTGGACCAGAAAGAACTACCATTTGGAACTATCTGTCAGCCCCCAGCTACTCTGTTTTTTATTGTTCTGGCAAGTTGTTTTGTTGCTGCCAGGCAGCCTGGCTGCTGTAGGGTGGTTGCGCTGGCTGCTAAGATGCAGCACCACCGCTAGCCACTAGCCCGTCAGCTCCCAGCAGCTCTGTCTTTATCGTCTCGGGTAGAGGAGCTGGTCCTGCCGAACTGGCAGCGGCACTATCAGCAGCAGCCTGAGCCTCTCTCTCTCTCTTTCTCTCTCTGCCTTTGTTGCATTTCCTCAGCAGTGGACTCTGGCTCACACAAATCTGCATAGATTCTGACAACATGTTATAAACTGTGAAGCAATCCATGAAAACCACTAGAAATTGACTGATCTCGTCCAGACTGTCATGTCAGGATATACGTGGATAGTGAAAGTTGCCAGAGTGATATAGAGAACCTCCACAAGTGCTCCCGGTAAAGGCATGTCACCCATATGACTAATACATGGTAAAAAAATGTCGTGTATCAGCAAAGTGCTCCTTAAAGCATAAAAAAGTCCAGTTTTTGTCAATATAAGCAGCCACATTTGAGCTGACTTGGCAATAATTTCTGTACCTCAGACAAGGCTGCGACTGCAGAGTGATTTTTCCTTCCAGACATACCAGCAGCAGCACACAGCTGTATAGTTCACCAGCATATGGATTAAATAAATACAGTCTGCACAGAGCTTGTTAACACTTGTTCACTGTTGTAGCCAAACTGAACCAAAAAAAAAAAAAAAGAAAGAAACACACAGACACACACACCCACATCTGTGCACACCCAGACGAAGGCACACATGCAAGCTGCATGCGCATAAACACAAACAGGTAGCCTGACGCACACAAGCAAACATCATTAAAGAGTAAATTTGGAGATGAATGGGCGTAGCACGGGTTATTGTGGGAGCATGCAGTGACACATACGCAGGTCTAAAAGCTCAGGAAGCACGCACAAACATGCACACAGACAGATATATTGTATATAGACAACGGGGGAATGTTTTTGATGAGCACTAAGTGGCATGTGTGTTAACAATTAACAAAAACTCCATCATTTACAACACCAAAGAAAGTGTGTGTGTGTGTGTGTGTGTGTGTGTCTTTGAATGCTAATATACACACCTAACCAGTTTTTCCCCATCAGCATTACTTAAAGGTCTAGTGTGTCAAATTTACAGGGTTTAATTATTCATATAATAAAAATAAATGTGTTTTTATTAAAATATAATCACCTGAAAACAAGACTTGTTATGTTTTTATGTTACCTGAGAATGAGCCTTTTATATCTACAGACACTGTGGTTCCTCTTTCACGGAGTCCGCCATTTTTTTTCCGCCAACTGTCATGTTTCTACAGTAGCCCTGACTGGACAAATTATACACTGGCTCTAGATGGGGTCTTTCATGTTTTTCATGAATTTCAAGGCCACAGTAGTTTCTTATACACGCTAGAATGGAGAGGGTGAAATAAGGGAATTGCTATTCCCAACTACACCTCTCGGTGTCACTAAATCCTCCACACTGGTCCTTTAAAGTGGAAATAGGCTTTCTTATTTTCTAGACTAAATGAACAAACAAACTTGCGCCTTTTATCGTCATGTTTTCCTCTAATGTCAACGTAATGTTGACATTAGACCCCTCTACCACAACAAAATAATACAAGTTGCAATCTGCAACTATACCTCTAGGTGTCACTAAATCCAACACAATGGTCCTTTAAAGTTTTTTGCTTTAACTTATCATTATGAAGTAAATGTTGATTGCACTGACTAAACGAAGGGGCCAACTCACGTTTTTTGCCGTCATGTTGTTGTCTAATGTCAACTACTGTCAATTACTCCCACCATCACGCCAACGCCAAAACCCTGCTGTAGTTACATGTTTGTGTGAAGCAATAATGTTACTCAAACTATGTTGTTACTATGCAAAGAACATTATTACAAGAGCTTTTGCGACAATTCTAGTTTACCTCTAGGTGAACATGCTTCTTTCTTCTCTCTTATTTCCAGAATGGATGTGATCATTTCTTCACGTAGCTAGACTTCGAGGAAAACAGAAAGCGATCCGGTCTTTGCAACAGCAGCACAACCAATAATACTACTTGGAAACTGTGTTCAAGACTCATATATGCATAGACCCGCACACACACATGCACAAAACTTGCTCACATACGACTCAGACGGGTCCATAGACTTACATATAACAGACGCCTGTCTCAGACACACACACACACACACACACACTCAAAGAACAGGCTTGGAGTGTAATCCTGTGGTATAATAACAGTGAAATACTGAACCACTAGTTGGGGTCTGGTCTCCCTCTAGCTATGTGGTCAGTTGCTAAACCTAATCTGATTAATGGATTTCAACCCCAAGTCTGCTACAAACACAGAAACAGACAGAGAGGAAGATAAATTGTTAGAAGCTATGAAAACTAGGTTAGGTCCACTGCCCCTGCTTTGCCTAGTTACCATTCATAATCTGATTAATGGATTTTTTTCCCCCCAGAAAAGCAGCCTTGAAACCAGTGGTGGAAAATTAACACACAAAGCAGCCAACAAATGCCAGTCAGATGTGGCTGTTTAAAGTAGTCCCTACAGACAAAGTGCACTAACAGGTGGATGGGAGCAGAGAGTGAATTTCAGAGGTGTTTTAAGTGAAAACTCAATAATAACGATTTGTTTTTGTTTGTTTTTTTTAAGTTCCTGCAACCGTGATGGCTTAATTTCTGATTTAGTCTCCATCACACAGGCCAACCTCTGTATACAAGTAAGGACAGAGTTAATGCTTAGCTATAAATTAAATGTATGTACTACTATTTGATCTTTTTTACTGTTCTGTTCACTATGCATCCCGAAATGAATTGTGTGGTTTATGCAACTTTGCCTGCATTAAGGTGGACATTTCTTCTGGCCGGCAAAGTACCTTAAGTTAATCGGGCTATGCTGTAAGAAACAATATAAGCTGCAGGCTAATAAAACAAGCTACTGTGACATTATGCTGACTGATTATCAATCACAAAGTTAATCAGAAGCCAACTTGGATTGTCGCTTCATTAACTGTTCCCTCTCGATATGAAGTAGGTCTGGCCCATATACTGCTGCCAGATTTGACAAGATTTGAGGGCTGCAAACTTGGGGCCACTCTTGGCTGAGAATGAGCTCCAGTTAGCAGTGCTGGGGCTAGCTCAGGGACTCGAGCGCCCCTATGGACTTGGCCCGAGATTCAGAAGAGGCATGCATATATGTGGACCAAGGTAGAGTCATTCATCATGACTTTGGCATGAGTCTGGGAACTATAGACATGCCAAAGTAAAGCCGTTACTGGGTGGAGCAAATTTAACAACCTGGGTAAACATAGAATGATCATTAGGCGGCGTATGGACAAATACAAATGTGACACACTGTGAGGAGCCCCATATAGTGATGAACATAATGCATTATGGTTTTTGTAGTTCAGTGACTCTGCACTTGAGTCCTGAAAGCATTATAGCTTTGGAAGCTGTTGTCAATAAATCTGGGTCAGCCCAAATTTAATCAATATATTAAAGACAATGCAACCAAAACAAAATAAAGTCTGCTTCCTACTAGCCCCCTACTAGTTACAAATAAATATAATAGAAGAATGTAACCAGACACAGACTCTGCACAGAAACCCATGCAGAGAAAGAGACACACACACACACACACACACCTGTCACTTTGATCTCTGATTGATTCTGTGCCCTTTAAACAAGTCGATCATTAACAAACCAACAAATTAAGTCATTAATTGCAATGACAGATAATGACGCCTCCTTTATTAATCTTTGTCTGCATAATTAATAAACCTTAATTGGAATTAATTGGAATTAATTGCTGTTTGGGATCTGGGGGACAAGGAGAAATCCTGCCATGCATGCACGTAGAAAGGGCAGAGGTTGAATGCCCTCTGTGCTGAATGATGAATGGGTATTTGCTGCTGTCCAACACACACACACACACACATAGAAGGAAACACAAAAACCTGTGCGTGTGTGTGAGGGGGGAACTAACAGCAGTACATCCTGCTTTTAAGTCGTAGGAAGATGAGCTCATCACACACACGATGAACAACCTGGTGACCCATTTTGCGCAAATGGGTCAACAGGTAACTCACGTACATTCGTTCGCACGTTCTTCTTGAACCAGGTTCTGGCACGACTTTCGGTGTTTGCTTGCGCGAAGAAAGAGCCAGGGTGAGACACAGAGAGGAAGAGGTCTACTGACAGACGAGAAGAAACAAACACATGGGGATACACTGACTCAGAGGAGCGAAACTCGTTTGTGGGGCGCTACATCACAGAAATAAACCTCGGAGTGTCTTCGTAATGTGTGTTTGTGTGTGTGTGTGTGAGTGTGTAGCATGAGAGTGGAACTCGCTCATGGGCCTGACTGAATTGTCTCTACTCAACATTCCTCAGTTTTCTAAAACTCTGAAAAAAAACAAAACAGCCAAATCTGACTTGTACTAGCACATCAAAGACTACATTATACCACAACACACATATGCACACGCAAGCGTGCACATGTGTGTATACACAGTTGAAGGCATGCAAACACATACACATACGTAGACACAGCTGGGCGAGCGCACACACACACACACACACACACACACACACACACACACACACACACACTGACACAGACCACAGCTAAAAGCATCAAGCAGCTCAAAGCAATCCGCCCTGCTGAATAACATCACCAAGCAAAGCCACCATACCGCATAATGAAAAACATACACAAACACACACACATACAAACACGCATACACACATATGTCCGCGCTCATATGCTCAGGAGGGCCTCGCGCTTACACACCCAGCAACATATATTCAGGCTTGTGCTAATTATCTATCTATACAAACACGCTGAAATAACAGACATCCATAAAAGCACACAGCATGAACACACACCAAGCAGCGAGCCAAGGAACCTCCCCGAATTTGTCCTTAAAGGGTCAGTTCACCCAAAAAGATGACTTATTTTCCCACTTAGCCCAAGTGGCGTTTAGCCTTAGAGACAGTTTAAGTTTTATTTAAGGAGATTTGGGGAAATTCTCCTCTAAGACTGCTGCTGCCACCACCCCAATATAATTAGAGCAAATGGAATTTTGTTTCTAAGCACAGAAAAATGACATTTGTAAAACTCTTTCCAGAAACAATATCCCAGATATTTTGGATAACACACACCACACACATACATACACACACACATACGTCACTTTGGACATTTTTCACTTCTTTTTCTTTCTTTTATTTAAAACTTCGGCAGAAACTGTTCACAATCAAAACTGTCGAGACAGCAAGAAAAAACAAAAAAAAAAACAAAAAAAAGGGGGAGCATGAGTGTGTGCGAGAAAGAGAAAGGAAACAGACAGAGGAGAGCTTCAGCGTGTGTGGTGACACAGGTGTAGGAGGATAACACAGCAGTTGTATGTGTATGAGTGTGTGAGTGTGTGTGCGTGTGTGTGTACACTTGGTCCAACTTGATGACTGAGGAAAAATGCAGTCCTGAACAAATACTGTGTGTGTGTGTGTGTGTGTGTGTGTGTGTGTGTGTGCGTGTGCGTGTGTGCGCACCTTAAATTCACAGTCCTAATCCATCAATATATGAACAAACAACTGCTTATTTTACTAAAAATTTCACGCTCTCACACACATACAAACACCCACAACCTTGCTTGCTTGTAAACACACACACAGTTTGACACATGTATGATTTCAAGAGAAACAACAGAATAGACGCCCACCCTTTATTATAATGCATCCTACACCACAAACCACTGCAGCTCAAGTGTTCACACTTACATAATCACCTCACAACTGTATGTATTTGCATTTCCTGTAGTACAATAAACCGTGTGTGTGTGTGTGTGTGTGTGTGTGTGTTGCCTGTTCAATCTAAACACCTGAGACGCCTTCATGAAACTGATTTGTAATGAAAGTTCAAATAAAGTTCCACCTCTCCTGTTGTGCGTCACTGTCCTATAATTGCAGGGTCACTATCACCAATCAAGCAGATTCTGGCGTGCTTTTTACACACACACACACACACACACACGCACACACACACACACACACACACACTGCTATTTATCAACATTTCTACCACTGCAGTGGAGTAAAAGTTTGCAGCATTTGCAAAGCAGAATCAACAGTTATGTCAGAGAGGTTCTGTTTACAAGACACGGCTGGGAACAATTACTTACATATTTTGCTCCGGGTACGTATGATCTTACCCGTCAAACAATTGACCATGTTGCTACCTCTAAACTTCACTCAGCGTAAGTAACTAACTAATGAGGTTTACTTAACCGGAGGGGGCAACGAAGTAGCCATGATGGAGGAGCGGGTAATTACTCGTCAATTACTCGTCAATCGCTCTATGATGTCAAAGATCGTGTTCTGAATGCGGATAATAATCATACAAACACTTTTCCGCCCTCACAAGTAAAGCAGTTAAACCTGTAGACCACAGTATATGGGTAGCATTTTGAGGCAACACACACACTCACTTCCTCCAACAGTGATGACTAAGAGCAGTTTGTCATGATACGTTCTCAGAGTAGTTCTGCATAAACGCCATTTTATAAGCAGTCATTCACACTCCTGCACCTCACGTAGCTTAAAGGCAATGACGCTAATTTGCGAAGACCCACGAGGTGGTCGAGTGTTCAGAGGCGGGGACACCGGGGAAACTTTTTTTATTATTATTATTACTTCATCTAAAAGAAATGGTGCATGTAGATTTGTGTTTGTTTGTTTTTAAAGGTTAAACAAAAAAATCTGACTCACTGTGCTAAAAAAAAAAAAAAAAAAAAAACATGCACGCCCACCACGAACAAACACACACTAATTGTCTCAGATAGTGAATAAAATGTTTTTCAATGTGGCTTAATAAGGTCATAATGCATTTTTAATTTTAAACTACATAAATGGGAGCAATGTTTAAAAATGAAGGCTAATTCTACAGGATGAATAAATGCAAAAATTTGACTGACTGAACAGAGATCAGTGAATAAACAATAATTACTTAAGATTTCAGCAATATATAATAATAAATAAGAATAATCAGTTCATAAAATATAATTATCAATAATCAAATATTTTAAATCCTTCCTGTAATTACTAAATGTTACTGAGGCATGTCCTTTAAAACACATATGATAAGAAATTATATGCTACTTTGCACTTTATGGTAAAGGTATAAAAAGTTGTATTTCATTTTAAGTAGTTTTTGTGTCACAGTTATTAACCATAATATTGGGGGATTATTAATAAAATAAACAATGAGTGGATTAAAACATAGGTGTCCTACCTCTGCTGTTCATCAGGTTATAAAAACATCATGGCTGACTCCTGGCCTTGGCATCAGCTCTGTCGAAGCGTCTCGAGGCGACCCAGTGCTGCAACGCTCCGTCCAGCAGCAGCCAACAGTTCGGCTACTGGCCCTCTGTACTCCACACAATATAATGGGAAGCAGAAACCAGCTTGTCAGGCCCACCAAACTAATATCCCACAATTTCTTTATCAGGTCCACGTAACTCCAAACAGGTCCGTGCACATCAGAGGAAAAACTTTTGTCTTAAGGTCTTAAACTCCACGTCCCATCAGCTTCTTTTTGGTCCAGGGGCTGTTGCTCCTCTTATGCGTAACAGCTGGGCAATACAGCTTTGAGTTTGATCAAGTGTGTTGTAGATCCGTGTAAGAAGTATTATGCAGGCTGCCCTCCTTGCTGTCCGGTCTTTTTTTTTTTTGGTTCTGGTTTAGGTCCTCAGTCACGGTTGTCAGAGTCCACCATCACCTTTAACAACCTGCAAAATGGCAGAAGGACAAATAACGTTAGGAGCGAGAACATTCTGCAGCATTTGCTGGAACCTGTATGAGCCAGAGTTCAGACATTTTGTGCATATTTTACGTATGCGGGAAACTATTCTGTCCAGACTTTAGACATCCAAATTGACTGTCTGATCAAAAAGGTGCACAATAAGCAAAAGTATTTAGTTCCCTCAGCGGGTCAAACTCTCTAATTATACCAATTTTGTTTTATCACCAGAGTTGACAGCTGACAACGTCTTCCACATGTCAAGATTGTTTTAAGGCCCCGGGATAAAGTCAAGCCACTGATATTGTGTTCCACACAAATGTCAGAAAATATGTGCCAGAGACAAAGGGAAGCATCAAGCATGAGTATCACTTTTCCTTTGTGCTTTTCTCTTAAATCTGCAGTTCAAACTCTGCACCAGCCGCCTTGTTAAAAAGCTTGTAGAGAAGGCCACACTGACTTTACAGCAAATACTTCTTTTCAACACGCTTGTGTATGTGCGTGGAAGTGGAAGAAGTCGGTGCAGACTAATAACTATCTAATAAAACAAACACGCTCGTGGTAACACACTCAGTCAGCTAAAAATACTTGAAATAAAGTGTTCAGTACAGTGTGCTGCCAATAAACTGGTGACAAAAAAGCCACTAATAATACCACAAGGAATTCATTCAAATTAGAAAACAATTACAGCCTGTGGTAGCAATCAGTGGCAACAGCATATCATTTCTCTCTCGCTTTCGCTGGGTTTCTACAATTATTATTCACTCCATTTCAATATCGATCGCTTCACGAATCAGAACAAGGCGGTCATCAATGAGCAATTTCCAGGGATTAATAAATAAATTCATTGTCGCATATCAAATCTCCAGTGGCTGTGACCGTTGACAATTGTATTTTCTTTATCTGGTAATTCTTGTGTTAAATGTCAGACTCTCCAGTTCTCAGTTCCCCCTTTTGTTGCCCCAACCACAAAAATCACCCCACCCTCTGTCTACCTCTCTCTCTCTCTCTCTCTCTCTCTCTCTCTCTCTCTCTCTCTCTCTCTCTCTCTCTCTCTCTCTCTCTCTCTCTCTCTCTCTCTCTCTCTCTCTCTCTCTCTCTCTCTCTCTCTCTCTCTCTCTCTCTCTCTCTCTCTCTCTCTCTCTCTCTCTCTCTCTCTCTCTCTCTCTCTCTCTCTCTCTCTCTCTCTCTCTCTCTCTCTCTCTCTGTCTCTGTCTCTCTCTCCCTCTCTCTGTGTGCCACCCCTTCTTCTTCTTTCCATCCGTCTTGCCTCTTTCTCCCTCTCACCGCAAATCTAAATCTGAGTCTGTATTTATACAAAGCCAGTTTCCTTAGGTCAGTCTGAGCAGTGTGTGTCTGTGTGCGTGTGCGTTTGTGTGCATCAATGGTGGATAAGAGAAGTCTGAAGTCTTCACACATTCACTTCATTCAGAGCACAGTCTATATTTGGAGCTTGTTTCCTGATTCATGAAGCCATCGTTTTATCTCCTGCACATGTTAAGCCGTCTTTCTTTGGACATAACAGAACTATTAATTTTATATTTTCGCTACAAGTTGCACCACTGCCCTTGAGGTTTAAATGCAAACTAAATAAGCAAGACAGCAAAAGAGTTGGAACGGATCCAAAGGAAGGGCCTTCACATCCCAGTATACCTGTTGAGTGGTTTACCTGGTGCAGTGTGGTCCTGACCACATCCACATGCAGTTCTAACTCTGCGTGGACTATAGATAGAAGATTAACACAGCAGCCATTTGAGAGCTGGAGTGTGTCATTATCTTTAAAAAAAAAAAAAAAAAAAAAGGATCTCTGATGTTTAAAAAGAAAAAACAAAAGGACTGCTGGCATGAAAACATAAAGCACATTATGAGTCATTACTGAAATTATGAGTCATTTTTAAAAAAAAGACCCTCCCATCTTAAAACAGTAATGTTTTTGAGGATACAAACATGTTTTGGAAATGAGTGGTTTGTGTGTTCCAGGTAGACGTTTTCAGAACATCTGATATCTGACTGCTTTGAATGAATGTGAATGGACTCAACGAACACGCACACAAAAACACAAAGATCACAGTCGGCGGGATGTTTTCTCCCTGACTGTGAAATGACACTGAACACGCATATGCTTCCGGTTATTACATGATTGACCACATAATAGTATTAGCTATTAGAGCTGAAAGAAAAGTACGAACGTTTGCTTCAAGAACGAAAGACAGAAAAGGAATAACCGGAGGGCGACTTACTCATTAGTAGTACTCGCAACAGGAAAAGAGAAGACAGAGAGAGGAGTTTGCTTTTTCTTAAAGAGCGAGTGTGACTCTAAAAATTTTCCCTGTGGAACTCTGACTCAGTCGATCTACTGCTTACTCATTTACTCGATCACTGTCTTTCCCTGCCTCTCTGTTTTTCTCCTTATCCTCTTTTTTTTTCTTTATTTCTCCTCCATGACTTATCTCATTCTTTCATTCCCGTCTCTCTCCCGTCCATCAACGTTTAACTCTCCGTCTCACTTTTCCTCCCCTCTCTCCCCTCCATCACTCTGTCTATCCCATCAATCCATCACAGAGCTCTCTGTCATTTTCATATGCTTCTTCTCCTGTCTGTTTTTCCAACTGTCATTGTGGCTGAGATTCGCCCCACCACCCCCCAACCCCAACCCACCCCGCAACTCTCCCCACCCCACCACAGCCGCCGCCGCCGCCGCCTCCTGCGCTCCGACCCCCCTCCGCGAATGTGTGTGGTCCGGTCCGACTATAGACCGTTACATTGTCCCAGACAGGTTGGACTGCGCCACTAGCCAGCAGACGAGGGTGGGGGTGGGGGTGGGAGGGTGGAGGGGGGGTGTAGTGGAAGAGCGGGGGTTCCTAGGGAATGTTTGTTTTTCTGTTTCCAATTTGGTCCAGCCCGAGGAACTCCACACTCCGCTCTGTCTCAAACACACCATTCATGACGGCCTGACGTACATGATTACACACAAATACTAACTCTCCCCCGCTTGCGCGCGCATACACACACACACACACACACACACACACACACACACACACACAGTACGTGCACGCTGACAGCCACGCACGCTCAACTCAAATTCATTTTCAATCATTTTTACCATGAAACACAAGCCCTTTAATTTATCTTTGTTCTCATCTTTTATTGTTTTCTGATTTGTTATTGCTAATGCCGTTTCAAATGACATGGTGGTCAAACTAATTATGCTTGTTTCTTCCTCGTCTTTCAGTGATTTTTTCCCCCCTCTGTCCCTGGAAAATGATCATCTTTGAAAGGCCTTTTTGATGTGTCTCACTGCGTTTTTAGATGTTATGTAGACAGAGTTAAGCTCCATGTTCCACCAATTAGAGCACAGAGAGCACATTGTTTCATATTCGACTCAACTGTTCCATCTGAAATGGATTATTTTAGTCGGTTTTGTTGTTTGGATTCCAAATACACAATTCTGATCTACGCATGTACTAATAAAACTTTATCTTGTATTGATACAAACAAACAGAGCGGCCATCAGACAGAAGGATATTAGGGCTTTCCTTTTGCTGATGCAGATTGTTTGTTTTCAGATGTCATGTAGGCTGAGTTTAGTTCCACATTCCATCAATTACTCATTGGACAGACAGGAAACCACACTGTTTTTGATTCAAACGCTGCATATGAAAATTATAGGTTCGTTCAGTTGTTTTGATTGTTTGTGTTTTAAATTCACAAAGCGTGATGCTCAAAAAGTTCAGAGAAATATTTCAGAAAATCACATAACACAAGCAGATGGATCAGATTGGCAGGCAAATTGTATTTACTGGCTCTTAAAAGTTATATAATTTTGGGTTTACCGTCGACCAATCACTGCTCGGAAATAAAATATTTAACTGTACAGCAAAGCTCCATCTGAAAATAAAACCAGCTAGCTGATCGTCACATCTGAAAGTCGTTGTTGTTTGGTGTGTGCCTACTTTACTCGTCTTCCAAATACATGAAGCATTTTGGATGATTAAAAATAAAAAGTTGCACATATTTATTATTAGAAATTGTCTGAAAGTTCCTAATTGGTTGTAATTGTTGTTCTATGTTTTGGATGCTAAAAACAGGATGACGAAGCTGAAGTTACAGCACAGCTATGTTTGCCCTGAATACACAGACAGGCAGAAAAATAGGTCTGTTTTTTTTTGTTTTTTTTTCAGTTGTTGACTCATCACTACTGCAACATGGATTTAACATCAAAAGCTGTAAAAGAGGCAAAAGAGCAGGAAAACACAACAGGAAAAGGAGATACATCTGTTCTTCATTTTTCCTTTAAACACACTATGAAATTACCAGAAGCTTTTAAAATGTTCCAAAAATGAGCTTGAAATTTACATCATGAGCTAAAAAAAGGGAGAAAAGCATTGTTTTCTATTAAAATTCTAATAAATCAGGTTATCAAAATGAAGTTTGTGACTTCTCTAGCAGTTATAGTCATCATACTAACACCCAAGGGTCAGTTTAAGGCAGTTAGTAAGTCCTCTGTTATGTGGACGGATGGTGGAGGAGGAAAAAAAATTAAACAATACAGTTTTTAGAGCTTGGCTAGAAAACACTAACGTGATATCTCCCAGCGGAGGACATGTCAGAAAACAGACCCCACTATGAGCAGTTGAAGAGCAGTTGACACTAACTGCTGATGTCCGTGTCAAAACGGTGTGCTGATGACTGTCTACAGTTACATGCAGAACATTTCATCGTTCCTAACGAATCCCCCTCGACTGCGGACGGGAATTCAGAGCTTAAATGGAAGTAAAAACCAAAACACAAAGTCAAATAATCAATTCATCTGCAAAGATGTTGATTTTTCAAGCAAAAAGTACAACAAATTCTCAGTTCTAGCCTCTCTGATGTGAGGTTTTATTGCTTTTCTTTCATAGGAAATTGAATATTTTGGGGTTCTTGAACAAAACAAAAAAATCTGTAGACGTCAATCTGGCCTCTGGAAAGTTGTAATTGGCATTTTATAATCGATTAAGCAAGAAAATCATAGATAATAAAAATTATCTTTGAAGGCAGCCCTAAGTTAAAGCTAAAAGTGGTTCACATGCAGCAAAAAAACATAATCACAACACTTATTTTGTATCAAACAGACCTGCATCTCGTGCTGCACTTTGCGCTTGCACTTTCTAAATCTTATCAAACCTTCTCGGCATAGATTTGAAAAAAAAAAAAAAAAACGCAGCCAGCGTCTATCTGTGGATTAGCAGAGGCGAACAAAAGAGCAAAGCAGAAACTCCTTTATCGACTTTGTTACGAGATGAGAAGACGCTGTCAAAACAGGACCACGCCAACGATTCTACATCAGTCGGTAACCTTGATCAACCAGATCTGTTCAGCTGTTGAGGTTAGAGCCGAGGGCGTGGTTTGTCTTTTCGTTACTGTAAGCGACGCCCAGAGCTTTCAAGTTTTGCTCTGACACATACGCACGTGCAAGTTACTGACACACTGCCACTTCCCTGTAACAGATATGTTCCTCTTAGTGGCTCTTAGCTCCAATTCAACCATCAAATGAATGGTATCAGTCCACTTCTTGCTGTGGAGTGTGAAATTTTTAAGCCTATTATTGGATAGAGCCGATATGAAGAGCAAGGTGTCGTTCAAACATGTCAAACAGGAGCCGGTCTAAGACTATTCTTTGAAAAGTTTGCCTTCATTTTGGCAGTGTAGTAGATGTCATGGGCAGAGTAAAGGGGATTGACATGCAATAAGTAGTAGACCGGCAACCAAAGACACCCTAGCAATATGAACTTTTATAATGAAAATGAATCAAATGAAAGACTTAAATAACAGCTCATATAGCCCCCTTTACGTGTTACAAGTTGCCATCTATAACTCTGAAAATACTGGGAATTAAAACTATTCTTGTTCTTGTGTAAAAAATGAGAACATTTAAAATAAGTGCGCCTCTAAAAGCCCTGTCATTTTTCTGTTTATTAATAAAATAAACTACACTGAGTTTGGCCGCGGAGGAAACAAATGACTAAAGGATTTATCAAAGATTTAAAGTTTGTGAACTGGAAAGAAAAAAGGGTTTTTTGGTCTGTCGGCCCAAACTGCCCGTTGGGTTAACTGCTGCTGCTGCTGTGGCTGGTAAGAGACAAACTTACCAACCACAGTTAAGACAGACTCCGCATTTGTCTGGATGAACGGTGTTAATGTCCCGCCTTGATGTACGATAGTAGCAGGAAACCGGGAGCTGCATAAATCAACACAGGACTGTTGATTTTGACCTTGCTCTCCACAGCTAAGACTCTCATACATCAAAAATAATGGAGAACAAACTCGGCTTCAGTGGTAGTTGTAGGCGTAATGGAAGGAACTAGTAGCTGCATAAATCAACATGCTGATTGTTGACGCTTGCCTAGCTGTCTTTTCCCCCAAAATACGGAAAACAAACTGCAGCTCTGCCAGAAACACACACATAACACACATACATCTCACCAGCCCGTGCAAGACTGCCAGGCGTATCTGATGATTTTAAACACACACACACACCCTGTATATGTGTGTGTCATGGTTTGGTTTGTCTCTGTCTGGGTAAGCTCAAACATTACGTCAGTCACACACACACACACATCCACAGACAGAAACACGCCGATACACTGAAGCATGCGCATACTGCTACACACTTGCAACTCGACACAACTCCCTCTGTCATGTACACACACACACACACACACACACACGCACGCACACACACACACACACTTTCCACTCCTGGAGAATCGGACGTTTCCTGCAAGCGGCCAGCCCGACGGGAAAAATGTCTGGACAAACTTAAATCGCGCACACACACGTACACGTACAGACACACAACGGAACATTTTCAACCCACAATGTTGACTTTATATTCCTTTCCAGAGCCCTTCTATCTGCACGCCGGCCAAGTGAAGCAGCGTTTCCCTGTTGAACACCATCGGGAAGCAAGACTGGGAGGTTTCAGGCCCTCAGTGATGTCAATGCAGGGCTGGACTCCATTCAAAAACTGGACTTTAATCAAAACTCTGAGCCAAATATGATCATACTATCACAGTGAGTCATTGTAAGTTCTTTCATGCAGCATTTTTCGCAGCAATGGGAACAATATTTTTCAGTGTCTCAATCAAAATTACTTGTCGTGCCTGAGAGGGAGATTAACTTTAGCTTTGATATGATTATTGTATAAAGCTGCAAAATTGATCTGGTGACTGAACGCCAAAAGCATCTTTCACTTTTCTAGACCGAAGCGAGGAATGTTTCCAATGCTGCGTGGTTGTTCATTTGCAAAGAGATGGAGAAAGTGACTTAAGAGCCTTATATTGTCAAACTTTATAAATCAGGTTCTTTAAAAAAAAAATTAAAAAAAACACCTGCAGGACATTTTTAAAACTGATTAACTCTAACTTTTTTTTTTTTTTGCAATTTCACATAAAAATCAACTCACAGCTGATCATAAATCACTTCATCACACACAAAAGCTGTATCATCTCATACAGTTTGGACTTTTTGTTGCTCAAAGCACAACAAGTAATCACATACAGAGCAGATAAGTGATACACACTCATGGAGACTTTATTAGGCACACCTACACAACCCAATGCAATCAACAGCTCTGACACATTCTGGCTCTATGAAACTTATGACTCAAAACTTCAATTACATGTTAATTACAGAGGTTGTAGTTAGAGGTGGTGTTGGACTGGAGGGAATTATTACAATGCAATCTCATATTCTTCTTCCCTCATGCTTTCAACACCACTGCAAACTCAATAATTAACATAACATTAGCTACATTCATAACTGACAGTGTCAATCAGTGCTAGGCATTGTCGTCTGTGTAAAAGTAAGATTTATAGCAGAGCGGTTGCATTGGATTAGATTTTACAGGTGTGCCTAATAAAGTGGCCTCTGAGTGTATGTGCTGTTTGACAACTATGATCTATAATGATGAGATCTGGACTACACAGAGCTTTTTTACTAATGCGCAGCAAATTATGACTACGTATAATATTAAATAGCTCCAGATTTCATCACTCCACATCCTGTCTAAGCATCCACTGTAGTGCCTTAGACATTTATATTCCACCTGTTACTAACTAATCTCACCACACACACTTTCTTATCACCCTTCCTTCTCTTTCATCTCCTCCTTTTCCTCCTCTAAAAATTGAAGTGTCAAAGCTGCCTCATTCTTAAGTATTATTCAGGAGACACTTTAAGGCACTTTGCTTCATAACCCCATGTGTATAGTCTAAGTGAAGTTGTCTCCCCGTGGTGCAATATTACTGGAATGCAACCTGAAAAACAAAGCGAGAAGCACTTGTTTTATCTTATCCTTCAAGACATGACTTCAGATTTAAAGCTTTTAAATACCAGGCAAGATAAATCCAGAGTATTTCTCTGCTTCCAACCTTGCCGAACTAATCCTGAAGAGATTTTTTATTATTTGAAAAACAAAAACATGGAGGAGCGCTTGTTTTTATCTTATCTCACAACAGACACATCCCTTAAGGTTTTGTTTAAATCTGTTAAAGACGCGTTGAAGTGCGACTCAAGCATTGGAAAACACACGTTTCTTGTGTTTCGTACAGGTATGAAATGAAGATGTGAGCAGAGGGAGTGGCCGACTGAAGTTACAAAAGTTACAGTCGATCTGTCAAGGCACGTCACCGAGCCTCCTCCCAACCAGTGCAGTTCAGACACTACACTGACATTTTTATGGGAGGGGAATTTAATCCAATCACTTAACTCGCTCCCTGACTCGCCTGAAAGAGAAAGAGAGAGAAAAAGAGAAAGAAACAGTGCAAGAGAGAGAGGGAGATTCTCACAGCTAGGTGAAATTGGCCTCTAAAGAAAGGGGAGAGGACAACTTGTGTGTGAAGCACTAAAAAGCCTAAAAGCCATGTTGCAGAACAAACGCCGTGCCCCCCACTGTGCTTTTCCACCCGCCCCAACACACAACCACGCTCACACACAGGCCCAGAGTAAATTTAACTGTCAGCCGTAAAGTTTTCGACTATAGCGAGTGATCTTTTGCCCCCTTTCCTCTCCCCACTCTTCCTCCTCCCACTCCTGTGTCTATGCAAATGAGTTCCTCATCTGTCCATCCATTCTTCTTTCTTTATTTCCTTTCTTCCTCCATTTCCACCTTATTCTTCTAAGCATTTCCTTCTCTACTTAGTTTTACCGCCTTTCCTCGTCCTCCCTGCATCCATTAATCTGATCCATCTATATTTCCTTTCTCTCTCCGCTTCACAGGCCGACACTGACCATAGACCCCCCCCCCTCCTTCTCTGTCCCATTTCCCTTATCTCCTCCCTCCCTCCCCAGAAATGAGAAACTACTTTCCTCTTCCCTCTTTTTCATCCATTCTTCCTTAACCCCACCCCCTGCTAACCACACACACATACACACTTCTGACTGTGGGCCTCTGACACCCACCTTCTCGCCCCCACCCCCCACAAAAGTCTCAAAGACCCCCAGATGTGTGCCCCCTTAATTTCCATTTCAAAAAAGAACCACCTCCCTCCCTCCATCATCCATCTATCCGTGCACCCACTTCTTCACACACACACACACTTCAAAAACACACTGTTACACACTCAACAGCAAGTCGACTTTTTATTTTTCGTGTGAGGCTAAATAAAAAAAATGCTGACCATGACAAATATCACTTATCAGATCCTTTAAAGACTGCTGGACACACTGTATCTTATAGATAGACTTCCCCTTTTAGTGAGATTTTCTTTTTTAAACATGCTGACCATCAAGATTATTATTTATCCGTAAGGAGGAACATGCTGATGGTAACAGATTTCATGAATCTCTGTGGTCGTCAAATGCTGCTTCAGGACCCAAAGGTGAGTCCTGAGGAGATTAGAGCTTGAGGCTACTTGGAGAGTGTTTTTAAAAAGTATTATTACCCTGGACAATAATGTGCAAAAAACAAAGTTCAGGCACAGCCTCATTGTTGTAATAATTAGGAATGTGGAACTGATATAAAAATGACCAAAACCAACATTAACTGACCTGATTTCAGCCAGCTCAGAGAAACAGACCTACAAGTCATGACTTTCTGTTTATTGCTACAGATTTAATATGATAAATGTTTATTTTCATTATCACAGTATCAAAATGTCTCAAGGTGAAGCTTTTAAATGTCTTATTTTTCCTAATCAACAGAAAAAACTAAAGATGTTCAGTTCACAATCACAGAAGACAAAGGAATTCTGAAAATATTCATGTTTTACAGTTTAAATAACTCAAAATGTTTTATTAATAGTTACCAAAGCACATGACCATTAGTCATGACAGTGATCTCAAGAAGATCCTTTGTAATTCCTGTTTTGTCAAACACACCCACAGAACTGATCCAGTGTCTGCTGGATTGAATCTAAATGTGACCAGATCACTATTCATAACTGTTGTTGCGCAGCAGCTGAGATGAACCTATCACTGGTCTTACACTGCAGATAGAGTGCCACATGAGAAAAATGTAAACAATCTACCTGAGCCTGAGCCAACAGGTTGTGGCTTTCTGCCCAAAGTCAACTGTTTCATTTTACATCAAAGAATTTCCTACATTATATATGATACATGCATTTAACTCAAATTTCTGTAGAGGATGACAAGACGCTACACCTTTAAATATGCTGATTAAGCACTCTTAACTGCTGTAAGAGAGGATGAATCCCTGATTCTTTCAAAGTTTATGTGGTTTGAAGCGAAGCCCTGAGGGCATCAGCTCAAACTGTCTGCAGGGCTGTACCCTCTAAAGCCCAAAGCTGCTTCTGCAGGATTACTGAGCAGCGTCAGGAAAAAAAAGCCCAAGCCCTGGCCCCCATCCTGCAGAGACCAGGTGAGGCTGTTAGCTGGATCTAACCACATTTCACTGGTTCTTTCAGAGTTGGGCAGAAATGTCAAGCTGGACTAGAGGGAAGTTGAAAGGGTGTCATATCTCCCTGTGCTTTCTTCCCGCTGTCTCTCAGCTATGGAGTAACCGGCGAGAGTTACATGAATAAAATAACACAACAGGCCAGACTGTCCGTTCCTGAATTACAGTGACTAGATCCACGTTTAATCTTTATTTGAATGTTTTCTCTACAGTCCAAACAGTCCACACAGCCAGAGGCACGCTCCGAAAAAAAAAAAAAAATCTGCAGAGGCTGGTGTGGCTATTCACTTTACTGAAAGAAAAAAAAAACGTAACTTGTTAGTCGTTTAAATCATAGTTTTAATTTGACGGGACGCCATAAAAAGTCTGCCCCTTATTACACAGACACACAAACACGCACACACACACACACACACACACACACATAACACACACTCACACTGAAAGACACACGCACGCATGCACACAGAGTGAGGACAAAGACTACTTTGAAAAGTTACTCAGCCACCAGATGTTTTAGCCAGATCCCAGACTACAATACTAATGGGGCTGCACGTGCATATGTGTGTGTGTGTGTGTGTGTGTGCGCAGTGGAGAGAAAGCCCAATAGTTTTAAAAGCGGCAAAAAAAACTAAAAAAAAGTCCATTCCCTCAGCAGGTATATAGATCTCACAAGGCTCCATGTACAGCTGCATAATTCATAAAAAATATGCAGAAAACACAGATCTACATACAAAAATGGCAACACACGTCATAGGCTAATATTGTGCGCACATATACGCCAACACACCCATGCATGAAATAAAGAGGTAGTAGGTGGTGATAATGCTATTTGACTGCAAGGCATGTGCTGGGAATAAGGAGTATTTCCTACGGAGGAGGCTTCCACATCAAATCATGGAAGAAATATCATTGTGACGGAGAAAGATCACAATAGCAAACAAACGTTGGCGCGTATTTACACTTGAAATGAAAGTCTGAGCGAGTAAATCAAGTATTTGGACAACGGTTAGAGTGTGATCGAGCACACGTGACGGCCTTCTTGTCTTGCAGTACAGTAAGAATAAGAGAAACAGAGATTTCGAGATAAAGAAACTGAGTGAGGGAAAGAGGCACTTACAGAGAAAAAGGAAAAAATGAAACACAGAGAAGAAAGCAACAAATTCGTCAGATAAGAGATTGAAATGCGTGAGTGTGTGTTCTTGGTCTGACTGTCGACAGAGCAGACAGTTAACCTTCAGTACAGAAATAAACAATCAGTTTGTCAGTTCAATCATAGCCAAGCAGTGAACGAGACAGATTTGACCTCAGGAAGAGAAGATAAGTGCAGATAACTGTTACAATAACCGATAGCTATCAGCCGCGCTGCACGGTCTGCAAATAAATGCAATGGAGTTGTGCATTTCTGATTTTAGAAGAAACGCGACAGGAAACGGATGCCATATTAATAATATATACCGACAACAAAAGGAAAGCATGAAATTATTAAAAATAACTAATTTGCTCGATAGCAGCTGAAGGAAATGTGGCGATCGTGTGTCAAACACATTCTTACTTGTTGATCAAATACAGATCTTAAACCTGTGATGGTGTAAAATACTTGATCTTACAGTTACAAAGCAACAGGTGGAGGTGTTGATTCACTGGGTAATTTTCCTTCGTGCCCAAAATCAAATGACTTTCTTTCGTTCGGAATCAATCGACTGTGTCTTCACTTTGGAGGGGAGACACAACTTTTACCCAAGAAGCTTCCTCAATAAAAGAAGAAGAAGAAAAGAAAAAAACTGCCACTTCTACTTGAGAAAAGTCTCGCTGAATTAAGCATACAGTACTTGAGGAAAATGGTTCAGTTCACTCTCTCCATCTGCGTGTTGCGGAGCCTTTTCAGCCTCAACACAAAGACGCTTACGACATAAATCACATTCAAATTCATGCCACTTATGCCACTGTCACATTTTCCGTAGATAATTTTCGCTGTCTGCCTGCTGGTGGCTTGGTTGCTGTGTGAAAACTGGAAGGAATTACAGATGGAGCTCGCTGGAACACTTGTACCGATGTACTCGTAACGCCACAGGTTTGAATGCAGTTTAACAGCTTGTAAATGTATGTGTCACTCTGCTCATTATACTGCACTGTCTGATAGACCACAGAAATACAGTAACTACAGAAATGTGTGTGTCTGCACTGAATATTTGCATTCAGAAAATCATCCAACCTTTAATTCATGTTCTGACCAATAGAATTACTGAGTGATATTGTCCATTCATTCCTTTCTACAGCTACTTTATCGCTATGAAATGCATGCCATCTGCACTCCAGCATGCGTTTTTCTCTTCTTATTTCTTAATACAAACATTGAGGTTAATAAAACACTGTTAACAACAAAGACACAACATTTGTAGGAAGTAGACCTCCATATCTCCCTGTAGTAATTGGCAACAGACAAAGCCTTATAGAATACAGTATATACTCTGATAGGTAAACACTAAACACTGGCACAAAGAAGTAAAACAAAAAATAATCAGACAAAACCAAACTCATGCTGCATGTTTACTGTGACGGATTATCTTGCCCTCGACTCTTTTCAAGTCATTTCAAGTTTTTTACGCTGAAAACAAATAAATAACAGCAAGTGGCTTTTTTTTTCTTTTTTTTTCTCTGAAGGAAGCAGAACATGCTCTGCTATTCTCTTCTGTTAACTGTATACTGACAGCACCAGGAATGCTGGACAAGAGAGCGGAAATCTAAGAAAATAGCACAAAGAAAAAAAATAATCTGGCTACCTGCACATACCTGTGTATGAGTGAAAAATGATATGAAATGATCAGACATAATAAAACGTAGCAATGTGACAGCTGCAAGTATATTTGGTCCACTCCACTAACCACAACCTCTTAAAATACCGTTGCTATGAGAAGTAGCAGTATTGGATCTCATTTAAATTCATTATGCGAGGATTAAAAATTTAAAAAGGGCAATTCCCCAATAATTCATCCAAATACTGAAACTGATTCCCATTTAATGATTTTTGCTGCAGGTTTTGGCTCAATATTTATCGCCGTCACTTACAAGTTATTGCAATTAGACTTTACCTTTTAACGTTCCATTTTCAAACATGAAATCATTTAGAGGAAGCTTTTACTGCCTATTATCACAACAAGAGCCACAGCGCCTGCAGACAATATAAATCAAATGTTACTTTTAACTTGCAATGCACCATCAGAGCATAAATAGGCTGACAGACTATATTTACAAAGTCTTAATAAAAAACTATTTACCATCATCTTTTAACGCAGCGTTAATACAAATAACCCAGAGCCTCCATCCTTTTCTTATTAAGACCTCTGTGACACCAACATTTAAAACACATGTAGGTTTGTTTTATTCACACAAATCTAAAAAGGACCAAACACACTCGGCCTACTTTGTTTCGAGATAGTTACTGACTGTAGTGTTTATAGGAAAGCTACATTTTTCTCCTAATGACATACAGTCATCAACGTTTGAGCTCCGTTTCCCCTCTTTTCTTTCGCGAAAACCTCTGCACACCTGTGGTGTAGCTCGGAGAAAGATAGTCGATGAGGGGAAAATGTGCAACCTGCGACTGTATGATCAAAACATGACGTCACCTTTGTCGCACCTATGTAACATACAGGGAAAAAAACACTTCTCGTGTCATAAATGTGAGCAAATCTTTCCAAACAACAAAACGCCGCATTGGCAGCTGATTTTCTCACGACTGAGCATCGATTCACTTTTCCAATTAGATGTTGATTTATTTGAAAGTTAATTGAACACAGCCTGGGAGCAAATCGCCCACAAGGTCAAAACTCATCTGAACAGTGATTGATAACTGAACGTCACGGTGCACAGGAAGCATGAGTGTGCCAAGTACAACGCTGAGTCAAAGCAGTCAGAGCTCGCAACTCATAACGCATCACATAACAGAACAGCAGGCTTCTCAGACAAGTGAACTCAAGTACATTATCTAAGCTGTGCTGAACACAGGATCAAAAATGAAATATTTCTGGCACCATAAAATACAACACACATTCAGATCATCTACAATGTAGTTCAAAGATTTAACTAAGGAGTAAGCAAGTGTTTGTAGGGTGTGAACATACAACCTTTCGGTCTCTATAACCACAAAGCCATACTGCTGCCTGTGTCATCACCTTCTACTGCCTAAATCCACTCAACCACGACTTGATCAGTCTCCACTGTATCGTGACAGAAGGATCATTTACTCCCCGAGATCAAAAGAAGAAGAAAAATTGTCCCTTATTTGAGATTTGTCTGTCTCAAAAAACTAAGAAAAATATGAGGGGGGAGAATCATTTCACCCTAAACCAAGACCATGTGCTCGTTATCTGAAGCAGGCCGTCTAAAAGACAGACTTAAAAGTCTAAAATAAGACCAAAGACATTAAAGACAAACTCAAGCCTAAACAAGGCTGTGCTAACCACAGACAGAGTGGGGATGACATTTCGGGCATTTAGCAGACACTCTTTCCAGAGTGACTTCCAGTAAACCCAACAGGAGAATAAGCTCAAATCCCTGTATCACAGACGTTACAAGCAGCTAATATAAAGCAATGAAAGAGCCCAAACAATGTGCCCAGACAGTTAAATAAGTTAAAAACAATTGTGTCCTTGGGATATGAGCAAAACAAGAGACTGGGTAATAAAGAAGTGCGAGCTACAGAGCTTTGAGCCAAGAGAGCCAGAAGCCTCGCAAAAAGGTTTTTTTTGTTCCTTTAAATAAACTATCCGTGACAAATGGAGGTTTTCCTTTATCTGAACTGCAGGCAGCGTTGAGATGAATAACGGCTGATTGCTCTAATAGATGCTATCTTTTCCTGCTTATTGGAAACAGTGAGACTTAAGACAGTTCACGTCCATAAATAAATGGGATCAGAAATTAGAAATAAATGAGTTATGTGCGTCCACATGAAGAAAAACACTTAAAAACCTTGAGGGAAAACACACTCTCGCTTCTGATCCAGATCTCCTTAAACAATATGCTATCTGCTCTGTAGCTAAGATTGACTACAGATTAGATTTTATTAACACAGGAGCTTAATGATGAGGTATGGAGATGTTAGCCGTGAGCACTTGTGCTTTATCATCTAAGCAAGGCTTTCCATGCAGAGAAGGAAAAACCTAAATACAGCTGTGAAATCAAACTTTTTAAACGACTGCTCGTGGTGAGACTTCAGTCACTGCAGTAGCAGCTAACAGTTAAATCCTAAACCGTCTCAACAATGCAAAATATTTAGCTCAACTGATTTTAGTGGGCTGCTCTCTCCTCAAATCAGAGAGACAACTGTTTTTCACTTCCACACGCTCCTCTGCAGGGAGCTAAAGGTCTGTGAATGTGGGTTACCTAACTTGCCAACATGTTAATACGCCGTCTATACACCAGAATACAAGTTGACATC
This sequence comes from Argyrosomus regius, assembly GCA_946959425.1. Taxonomy (NCBI): domain Eukaryota; kingdom Metazoa; phylum Chordata; class Actinopteri; family Sciaenidae; genus Argyrosomus; species Argyrosomus regius. Next base: position 20,457,887 of record OX336899.1, read on the forward strand.
AATGTGAAGCCAAGATTATGTGACATACATTATGTGTGTCAGTCACTGTCAGACGCTGGCCTGAGTTATTACGTGCATTATGCTTTGTAATGACATATTTTAGCAGGTAATGTAAGACAAATACAACACCTCGCCACGCCCTGAAGCGTCTGACGAGGCACAACAAAAGTTTAGCACAACTTCTTTCAACCCTGCAAGCTTTTTTTTTTTTTGCTATTGATTCTTATCTGGTGTAGGTGAGGTTATTGATTTTACTGTCAGGTCTTGACCCACTATTTTGTAAAAATGTTCCAGTGTTTATATCAAAACACACTGTGGCTCTTACTTTAAAGACAACACTGTTTTCTTTCTTTGCTTTTATTTTTTTCAAATTGTCTTTTCTTTAAATACACAGATATAACAAAAAAATTTCTACCTTGATATTTATCAATTATGATGACTAGAATTGAAAGAGTTTGAAAAATGGTGCCTAAAAAACTTTTCCCTGTCTATAACAGTATGCCGTCTGGCCTTTTTACACTCCATCTCAAACTTTTTCCCTTGTAACGCAGCGCTGCTTTGAAACGACCAAAGAAAAATGCATGGCAGCCCACAAAATCACTACAGTTGTTCCTCGTGTCTTACAGAACATCAAACCATCAATAAAACACAGGAGATACATTCCAGCTAGTTGAACAGGACATTTCTGACTTCCCTCACTCCATGTGTTCTCTCTCTCTCGCTCTCTCTCTCTCTCTCTCCGGCTCGGTCTTTCTCTCTCTCAAAACTTTCTCTCTTCCCAGTTCCACCGCAGAGACTTCACATATTGCAGCCATATGAGTAAGCCATGGCTGTCTCCTCAAACACACACACACACACACACACACACACACACACACACACACACACACAGAGGAAAAAGTGCTCTCTCCCACTCTGTCTCACACACACATACGGGAAAGAGTTTTACAAGCAGAGGTTCTCTTTAGGAAGTCGTCAACTGTTTTGACGTTTAATAGCAGCTACGAACAAGGCCGTAAGATACAATAATATCCAGTGTCTGGAAAGAGGAACTTTTTAAAAAAGTTATAGATTGATACATTGCTGGATCAAATGTTTCGACACATTTTAAAGAAACTTGTTAAATGTTTGTGTAAAAACAAAAAAAAAAGTTGAACAAAAGCAGGTTATTGTATGTGCATGATGTATGCGGAGAGAAGAAGAAATGATCCGGACATGCAGCTATTCAAAGTTAAGAGCAACTGTGCACGAGGCAGGAGTGTGTTGTATGTTAGTGGGTGGAAAGAAGGGAAAACATTAGCGGGCAGGATGGACATGACAGGACAGCAAAGCGCTGTCTGAAAAATAATCACGACTAAATTCAAACACTTGATTTACTTACTAAATCAATATCATCTGTGTTAGGTAACAAATAAAAAGTCAAAAAGCTTTAGAAAAACTTGTTATAAAAAGTTAAATAAGTCACATAAATTTAGTGGATGCTGACAGAAATATTCAGAGCTTCTATTAGAAAACTTCAGTCTTTTGTTTTCAGAAAAAAAGTAATAAAAACAAACATTTATCACGATCCTAAATCTTACAGAAGATGTGTGGCGTTCACTGCTCTCGGCCCTTCATGTAAAACGTTATGTGCTTAAAAAGTCTAAACAAGTACTCAGCGTTTACAGCTTCAGGATCAGAGTTACGTAGGCATGCTGCTTGTAAAATTGCAAAGCAAACTACAACTTTAAAGTTCCCTAAATCATTTTGATTTTGTATTTTTTCCCCCTCAAGTGATCCTCACAGTTTTAGGAACTGAAGAGACACGCGTGCGTGACTTTCCTCTAACTGCTGTGGCCGAGAGCGCAGGAGCTGGGAAAAGTTTTTGTTGCAGAAAACTTTGAAGGAAATATTGGAGAAGAAGTGTTAAAGATATGAATTTAAAACTTGATCTCACTTTTTTTAAAGCGCTTTTAATAAGTGTTAAATATTTCAGCAGACATCAAAATGCCGTGAAGATGAAGGCATGCTTCACATTTAAAAGCACTGCAGGAAGAGCCAACAAAAAGTTTTGCAACTTCACGAGGCGAATAAATGAATGAATTGAATCGCTTAATAAAACAGCAAACTGTCCACTTTTCAATAACAAGTGCCAACATGTGTGAGGTCAGAGTAAAGTCTCACGGGGGCCTGCTCTACTTTTTTTTTTCTTCCAAAAATGACTGAGGTTATCTGTTGAATAAAAGTCGGGTCCACACATAAGCAGTTCTTTTTGGGGGGGCCAGATTTGGAGAACTGTGAAGGACTATGTAAAAAGCTTCCTTGCAGTGTGTGCCTCATTGTACTGGCTTCACATACTCTGCTCTCCCCACAGAGTTGTCATGCCTACCCGGCTCCCTTATCTCAAAGGAACATCACAGTTTCTTACAACAGAAGAAGAAGAGGAGGAGGAGGAGGAGGAGGAGGTGGTGGAGGGGGGGACAACTTTTTCAAAAGTTGAGTGGAAATGCAACTCAAGGCTTCCCGGCATCACTCGTGAAAAGTTTCAACAACAACAACAAACAAATAAACGCTCGCCATTTGAGCTGAGTACTTGTTGTTCTTTTAAGTTGATAAGACAGGATGTTTTTTTACGACGTTTCACATCCACCATGCGCTCGCGAGCTTCCTAACAATGAAAAGAGGTGCAAAAGGAAAAAAACTGCGCCATATCGGCTGTAAAACCACCAGATAAACACAGTCTCTGTCATCGAAACTTGCACTACTTTGACACTTTTTTAAGCCCCAGAAACTAGCAGCTATCACCCCCCAAAACTGCTGTTCATCTTTTTCGGCACATACAACAACTTCTTTCCCCCGTCTTTCTCCGCGACGTGCGTCACTCGGAGGAGCAAGAAATGTGAACTTGAGTATCAAGTTTGCAGTCAGAATAGTAACGAAAAAAAAAGTTATCAATGAAAATGAGAGAGAGAGAAAAAAAGTTAGCACGTTAGCGGTTCGAGAAAGAGCTACTTTGAAGTGACTAAAAAATCACCCCGAGTCACCACCGGCTTCTAGGAGCTCGAGTCAGGATGCCACTTATCGTAAATAAATGTCAAAAAAAAAACAAGAAACAAAACTCATTAAAAAAAATACACAAACCTACTTGAGGCGACTAAGTCAGTCCACGTCCCCTTGCTGCTGGCTTCAAACTCAGTCTTAAATCAAAGCAGTAGCCGTCCCCCGGTAGCCCCCCAATTTGTATTTGTGTAGCGTTTGGGTGTCCTAACCTAAATGTAAATTGCCATGTGAATTCAAAGCGGTGCTGCTCTCTCCTTTCCTCTCTCTCATTCAGCAGATCCCTCTTTCCTTACCGACGCTGCTCAGGCCGTTAGTTACATAAGACGCAAACCGACTGCTGCCCGTCGTAAAACTACCAACGGCTAACAGAGCATATATTTTGTCTCCCTAAACGCACCATTGATAGTCCGGCTTCCCTTTAAGACGACCAAATCTCATTTTCCCACTTATCCGACAAGCATGCATTTCGCCATCTACACAACTCCAACCCCGTGCACCGCCGATGCGTTTTTTTTCCTTTTTTTTTGCCGTTTACAATGTCACTGCACCAACTCTCAGAGAGGGCTGCGTGCACGGTGTTTGCATTTGTGTTGGTAGTGTTTCTTTTGGTGCGGCTTACCTGTTGATCAAAATAAGCATTAGCCTCTTTTCTCTCAGTGTGTGTCTCTTTCAGCAGCCTGTTAAGATGGTGGCTGGCTGGCTGGCTGGCTGCTTGGCTGGCTGGTTCGTCTCTTTGTGGGGTTTTTGTTTGTTGATGATGTCGGACGGGGTGACTGTGTCTTGGCTGTCTCTTTTTTCTTTGGTCTGAGAGGGAAAGAGAGATAGTTAAGGCTTCGCGGCACCACTTATACCGACTGATTTAGTGAGTTAGGTTGGCTCTGGTGTTGTAATATTCCGATGTTATAGTATGTTATTCAGCCGCCCAGAGCCCGGATTTGCTGGCCACAGCAAACCAAAGCAGAGCAGCTCGTTATCTGTAATTTTTTGTTCAGACTAGTGTTATCGCTTTGCTGTGACAGGACCTCTCTGCCTGTCTCTCTGTAGGCTGTGGGCATTACGTCAGAGGAGGAAGACACAGCAGCTCTATTAATATCAAGAAGCCACCCGAAGACTGACTCTTAAAGCGACACGCACTGTAATCTCGTTTATTTAGACAGTTAATACTAAACCAAATCAACTACTCAGATAAAATAAAGAACATCGACTCTTAAAGGGACACACACGTATTTAAAGAGTTATTAAAGCAAACACTCAGATAAAATCAATTCACTGACTCTTAAAGTGGCTCACGCTGTAATGTCAATATTAACTATTTATATGTTACTAAACCAAATCAACTTCTCAGATGAGATTTAAAGTGACATACTATAATCTCATTGTTTATACAGGTAGGCTAACACTAAATCAAAGAGGACTGACTCTTATAGTGACGCACTGTAATCTCACATAAATCAAATCAATGACACAGTTTAAATGCACAGCAGCAGATTTGAAGTGGCACATTATAATTTCATTTGTTTACACAATTAATAAACTGACTACAGATCCAAAATAAAGGACACATGACACACACTGTAATGTCAATATTATCCATTTATATGGTGGTAAATCAAATCAATTACTCAGATGAAATAAAGACAGATTTAAAGTGGCAGACTATAATCTCATTTGTTTATACAGGTACGCTAAAACTGAACCAAAACAACTACTGATCCAAAAGAAACATTGACTCTTAAAGAGACACACACTCTGGATCACTTATTTCAAAAGTTATTTAAGCAATTACTCAGATAAAATCAAGAACTCTCACAGTGACACATTGTAATCTCACATAAACCAAATCAACGAAATTAAGAGCATTGTAATTTAACCTCTTTTCAAAGTTAATACTGAACTAACTACTAATTCAAAGTAAAGGACATTGACTCTTAAAGTGACACATACTTATTTAAACAGTTATTAAACCAAGAAAAAAAATTAAGAACACTGACTTTTAAAGTGGCTCACTGCAATGTCAATGTTACTTAATTATTTGTTAGAAAACCAAATCAACTACTCAGATGAAATAAAGGACACTGACTCTTTAAGTGACACACACTGTGATGTCATTTATTTACACCAGGGTTGGGCAACTGGATTAATATATTGGCTATATTTTGTTATTTTGCTAATTTAATGGCCTGCCTCCAACAAGTGACACACGTTCATCGACACAATACACACACTGAAGAAGAACAAGTGAGAGGAAAAACAGCATGTCGGGTCAGAATATATTCACATCTAACTCTTTGGATTAAGGGTTTATTTTTGACCCAACGAGAGTTGGTGATTGTTGGAATAGTGAAATGACTAACTAAGAAGGTTTTGCTGAGATTTATTTTGTTTCTGTCTGTCCTTTGCAGTGTGATTTATGATGAGTTAATACAAATAAGTTAGTCTTACTTCAATAAAAGAGAGAAGTTTGAATTCAGTGCGGTTTTAGTTTCTGTTTAATGAGGAAAATATATATAAGAATATTTTCTTTCTTGAAAAAAGTCAAGTGGCACAGTGTATTTATTCACATATGTAATATGAAACCAAAGTAAAATCACAGCATGGCTGTGTAATGTCACAAAATTGTATTAAATGGGTCATCAATGAATTCACTGCATAGTTACTACGGAACTGAAATCAAAAGAGCTAACTCAAGCGACGCTCACTGTACTCTGACTTCATTTTTATTAAATTACAACAAATAATTAATTAAAAAGTATTAAAGGTGCACTGAAGTTGTGATAAACAAAGAAGTGTTTGTTTGAATCACATTTTTATAAAAACATCTTAAAAACATGGAATGCATTTCCGACATTATAAAACATCCACAAAGAATTTTGAAATCTGCATTATTTTCATCATTTTTCTTGCACTCTTTTATTGCTCTACAGCACCTCTAGTGGTAAAAAAAAATAGACAACATAGCTTTAAGTCTCACCTGGAAGGAGTATTTACATCCCTTACCTAAGTAAAGCAGAAATAATGCAATGTTAAAATGTTACATTATGAATCTTGCATTCAAATGGACAGAAGTATTCACAGCAAAATGTGATCAAATATCAGAAATATCACAGGATTCTGCAAAAGCATATGCATTTCTGATATGGTTAATCTTATCATTGCAACACACCGAGTTTGGGGAGAATAGAACAAGTAAGAGTAAAAGAGTTAAAGTAACAAGTAATTTGTTATTTGATAGATGACTACAGTTTTGCACCGTTTACTGTACAGTATATTTGGCACTGCTGGAGTTTAAGAAGACCTTTTAATGAACCCACAAAAAAATTACATATGCAAATATTTTATTATAGTGTTTACAAGAATTTAAAATGTAAATCAATCTTTCACAGCCCCAAAATACATGGAAACTCAAGTTAAGCTCTCATAGCAGGTCCAAACTCATATCTTAAATCAAAACCTCAGGCAATGTGATTTAAAAAAAAAAATGTGTTTAATCTGAACCAAATTTGATGTGGTCTCTCTTCTACTGATCTAAGATCAGAGGTGCATACATATTAATAACTCTCATCTGGTATCACTACCTATTTAACCAGAGGGCAAAGGAAACCAGAGCCTGCACGATCAAAATCTCTATCAGTAAATGGATTTATAAAATGATAATTTACCTAGCGTTAAGCAGCCAGAGCATCTAAGGAAGCCAGATACACTAACGCTAATGTACAGTAACAGCTCTCTCAATGTCAGCTTCTATTGTCTTCTTTTAAATCTGTTATCCTTGTTGAAAAGAGGAGACAGGCTGCAGAACTTCTAGTCAAATATCATTTCATGGATGTTTTCATTCAAGTCATCTTACAGTATCATGAGTGTATGCAGATGTTTAGTGTGGGTTTGTCAGAAGGAAACCAAGCAACATAAAGACAAGATGAATGTTAGTGAAGTACAAATGCTGTTGTGTGATTTAGTATTGTGTATTCACTCAGCCATTCAGATTTTTTTATGGTGGCCATAATGCAAAATTCATCAAAGAATAGTTTACAGGAATGTTGCGGGGGGGACTAAATCACATAAATAATAAATATACCCTTGTTAGCTTGGTATGAAAACCAGGCTGTTGGCTAAGTCTCTCACCCTTTCACAGTCCTTCTCCAATTGCCCCACGGGGAATAAGGGACTGTGAACTTTTAAGTTTCTTTTTCAAACACTGCCCTTCAAAAGCCAAAGGTAAAAAATTTTTGCTAACAAAGGTAATACTGCAGCCTCCAGGCATACACACTGCTGGATCCACCACCCCCTGAGTGGTGCAGGCTTTGGACGGACCACAGAGAAAAAGTCACATTGAAGAAATGATACACCTGCCACCTGCCGCAGTCTTATACATAAACCTCCCATTGATTCCATTGTCCATTTGTCCCTTCCTCCATTATTTTATTCATTTCTTCAACCCTTTCTTCAAGAAACGGAATATGTACCTCTGTCACACAGTTTCCCATTTGTCATTTGATACTTATATTGTCCTGTTGGTAAAGTAATCTATTAAAGCTCTTATTTCCTGCACCCAACAACATGCGATACTATAGTGTAGCGATGTTGGTCTACCCATGACGCGACTGGCTACATTTGTCACAGACACAGTTTGGTTTGTTCTGCTTTAGATACCTTCAAAATGTTCTTTTTGTTTCGTGTTGTCACTATCAGTGTGTTTGACTGTTGCTTGTGCAATGTTGTCACAGCTGTCGTTTTTCTGTGCTTCCTCACTCAGTTATCTGAAATATATGGATTCTTTCAAGGTATATTTGTCACATCGCTCTTCTACAGGAGATCAAGGAGAGAGAGGTGCTCTCTCCTTGATCTCCTGGAGTTGTTGTGATCTTTGTAGTCATAAAGGAAGACTGTTAAGGAAGCAAAACTTGAAAGCAGAATCCACAAAATGTCCTCCCATTCTCTGGCCATACAATGACAGATTTTTCAAATGGCAACAAGGAATTTTGTCACTCATCCTGCTTCATCTTTAATGCCTCTTAATAATGGATGCATCAATCCGGTCCACCAGGACCAGACGCCCATGCACAACCCTGATAAAGATAAGCAGTTATGGAAGACGAATGAATGAATGAACAACACTGATATCGGATCTGAACTTGCTGAAAATGAATCAGTTAATCAGTTAGTTTGTATTCCACCTCACAGATGGCTTTACATTCCCAAACAACCCAAAATAAGATGAATTCAACTTGGAAAATGTTCTTAAATCCTAGAAATAGTGTTTTTTGAAAAGGACTGATCCCATTTGACTAAACTGAAATATTGGTCAAAGTCCAGGCAACATAATCTATCAAATAGTTTCACAGAATCATAATAAAATGATTTATTTTACTGCAGAATGCAAAATCTCCTACAAAAGTATAATAATAAGATCTGCAAACACAGAATATTTCAAATGAAATAACAGTGAATTAAATGAATGACCATGAGCTTTGGAGACATGATGATTCCTTAGTAATTCTGGGGTGTTGAGTGAGGATAGACGTGTTTAAGGTTAATACACAGAGACAAAGGAGTCTGAGTAGGAAAAGTACTAAAATTCTGAATATGGCTGCCGTCGCAGCTACAATGATTTGTAGTAAATGGACTAAAACATGCAAAAACACAAGTATGGCCCCTCAAGGCCACATCTTAGGTGAAAGCATTCACAGCAGCAAAGAAAAAAGACAGTGCATGTATTTTACTAATAACAGGGTCAAGTGAAAAGAAAATCCTTTGACTCCGCTGTCTGAATAACAAATGGAGAAAATCCTCTGCAGCCTTAGATCAATGCAGTTTTCATCTTTATTGCCAAGCTTAGGATGTAGCTGACCTTAATCAGAGAATACAAAGACGATGAATAAGCGGCTATATACACAACAACAAACAATATCCCAGTAATCAGCAATATGCATAATCCCTGTGAGAACAAGAGCTTTTGAGTCAGCATAGAGTATTGCATTTTTTTATTCCGTAAGCATTGAATACTCTTTGTTTCTTGTGTTCGTACACAAACCTCAAAACTGAATAAAGGCTGGAAAAACTGTTTATACAAAAACATACAACACATATGTACAAAGCACGAGAAGTATGTGAAAGTGTCTTTGGTGGAACTTTGTTGATATAAGCAGCATATGGTAGCCGTATTAAAGAGAGGATGAAAAACAAACAGTGCTCGAGAATTAGAGTCTAGTGGAGATTCTCTACCTACCTGCTGCTGTTATCTTAAAAAGGAAGAAAATCTGTGTGGACTCCCTAGTCTAGTTTTATTAAATAAAAAACGTAACAGACCATCAAAAGACACATAGTGTTTTTCTGTTAGATTATGTAAAATTATGATCCTATTCACAGAAGACCAGTATAATACTACAGTGACACTGACAGACTTCAAGTTCGTCCCCTCTGTGTTTAATGGTCTGGTGTGACCGTCCTTTGAAATCTGATACTTAATGCTCCTTTAAATCTTTCCTTTGATACTCCATAATTTAAATGGAGAGAAAGACGTAGGCACACACACAGACTTAACAGACAGACTGATACATTACAGTGTCGGTCAGAGTCAGCTCTCAGGTGTTTAATGACCTGCTATGACCTTCTCTATATTCAATAATAAACACCTCTGAAGCATTTTATATGTTATATACAATGCTTTTTGGTTTTAGTGCCTGACGGTCTTTGTTTCTGTTAACTCTCTCATCTATCCTTGTATTTATCTATCTATCTTAAACCAGTCTGCCATGCTGTGCTCACTTTCTTACATTTGTTAACTTATTTGTTTTTTCTCTTTCCACACCAGTTTTTCTGGAGGCAGCTTGCAGATTTTTTCCAGTTGGTCAGTGTGGCTCACTGGCAGACGCCTGTCTTGTGGACGGGCAATTATTTAGACAAAGAGGTTCCTTCAGCCACTTTTCTTCTGCAATTGCCTGGTGATTTGGAGTGTTTTTCAAAACGTCCTCTTCAATTTTCACTTTTAAATATGTTTTGGGCATTTTGCTTTTATTAGGCATGCTGAGGTACCCAGCAACGGGAAAGACTGTGCATACCAAAGTCGTCAGGTTGGACTCTGCTTTTACTTTTACATAGTTAGTACCTTAGGCCTCTGAGTCACCAAAACACGCCACCCTACTTTTTCCACATTAGATTCATTGTTTGTTGTCAAACATTTAACCTTATAACTCATATTTCTGTCTGCCAAGGTAAATTTGTTTTTGTTTTTTTTCAAACTATTATAACATATTCATGCCCATGACCCTTAGGTTCCCACTCGTATAAAATTCACTGTTTATTCAAGGCACCAGTACCTAACTCTAAAAATGATATTCATCCCTAACCTTGGCAACAGAAAACAGCAAACTAAATAATAATAGAAAAACACCAATAGGATCTTTTTAGGGTTTTATGTGCTGTGTGAATTAAAAGAGTCTGGAGAATAACAAGTCGTTGATTAAAGGAGCAGTGTGCAGGATGTAGTGGTATCTAGAGGTGTAGTTGCAGATTGCAACCCCCTCATTTCACCCTCTCTATCCTAGCTTGGAGGAGAAACCACGCTAACTACAAAACATGCTAAAGGCCATATCTAGAGCCAGTATTTAGTTTGTCCATTCTGGGCAACTGTAGAAACTTTGTGGTTCAACATGGCAGACTCGGTGGAAGTGGATCTGTGGCAAAAATGAAAACATAGTTATGTATATTATGTTGCATTTTTGCCATATTCTGTAGAACCTCTTCAATCTTACACACTGGATGACACAACAGTGACTTATTCTTGTTCCTTATGAATATTCCTACTTTTAAATGAACTTCTTCTGCTACTCTCTGTGTGTATTCAAATATTAAAATCCCGAAATAATAATTTTAATATAAATCAATTAAAAGTGTGTGTCACTATTGTTTCCAGATAGAAAAACTTTATATTTATCACAAATTCCTTAATTGCAGAAAGAAATAGAGGGATTGGAAACTCCAGCTAAACAATCACCAGCCAGACTGCTTCTTCTTCTTTTTTCTTTTTTTTTTACAGTATTCCCAAGACAAGATTCACTTTTAGGTTCAATTCTAGCCAAGTGCTTTATCTTCAAGCTGGGTTGGACACACACAAGCCATAGAGTTTAAGATGAAGAAAAAAGGATGATTGTTTTCTGTGGTGCTCCAGCTTAGACATTATAGCCAGGATCATGACCACAACCATTGCGATAAATGGAAGGAATGAGCCAAAAACCTGTGGTTACAATGTCTATGTAATTGTGCCTTATCACCACGGAAAATAAACGGTTTATGTGTTTAATGTCTTTCTTTTGGTCTTTTTTTTTTATTCCCACAGAGATGAAATAAGAGAAAAAAAAAAAAAAAAACACGTAAAGGAAAACCAAGAGCTTTGACATTGCTGCTCAGTTTGTCATCCAGTCAGCAAGTCAGTAAGATACGGAAGATAACAACTAAGGAGTCTTTCAAAATCAGAGTTGTCATCTCTGATGTGTTTAACCTTCTATGAAAGATTCAAGGCGATCTCTATCTTGACGTCAACTGACCTAAAATGAAGGAGGCTCTTTCTGAGGAGATTATATCATCTGTGAACACAGAGCCCGAGCTACAGTAAAATCAGCCTTTACCAAAAGTGATGAGCTAAAGCTGTTTTTACAGAACATCCGGAGGAGTTCATCCCTCATCCCTGAAGTCATTACATAGTGTCCGTCTTGGCTGGTGAAGCTTAGATAGTCTTTTGGGGAAAACTTGTTGCTATTCTATTGGGAATAGGAAGGATAGGCCAGTGACTAGATGTCTGCACTGCAGTTACACAATATCTTTGGGAGGATGGGAATATTCTCCATGTGAATGAGAAATTCTCTGCCGGAGGGTTAGCTCCAATACCAGCTCCAATACAAAAAACTGCAATACCAGCCCATCAAGTATGGATTTAATTTCTAAGAACTACATTCATACTAGACAATCATCCAAAAAAAGTATATTTTGAACATTTTATGCCTGTCTGAAAATAGAGAGATTGGTCGGATTTGAACCAGGGAGTTTGTACTAGTAAGGATTACTGTAGTAAGGATTATTTTGAGTATTTGTACTCTTCTCGAGGACTGCCATTTTCTGCTGTTTTCTATTTCTACTTGACATTTATTTAACAGCTATAGCTTCTTACTCGGTCACCCCCTCCTTTTCTTTTCTTATTTTCCTTCGTCATCCTCTTTGGTCTAATTGCCACTGCTATTATGTCCATAGAGCTGCAGAGCCTGGTTACAGCTTGCCCAGCTCTGCATCCCCCCACCACGGGTCTGAAAACCTCTTCCAAGTGGTCCAAAACGCCTGTAGTAGAAACACTGACACTCCCCCAGTGCACTGAGCTCACAGTCTCGGGTGCCCGGCTAACAAACTGCGCTTAAATTACCTAACGGCAGCTATAGTTCAGAGAAACTCTGTAAAATACAGAGAGCTGATGCGGAGCAGCCGGAGGACAACAGAGGGAAAACATTTTCTCCAGAAAATATGATCCAGTTTCACCAAATTCAGTGAAATAGTTGGTGCTGTGTGACTTTGTCCTATGACTATGCTGTCTATGCCTTGAGCAGATCCTGTCAAAATCAGTTATTTGAAAAACATCTAAAAAATATTTTTTAGTAGACATCTACTAATAAACTGTGGTGTATGACTACATAACATCATGCTTGATATTTCACAGTGTGATCTAATGTGTTATCGTGTTTAGCCAATGGGCTGAGGCCCTGTAGACAAACTGAGCTTTGTAAGATGGCAAAGTGTGAGGAATATAATTACGGTTGCATCATACTGTAAGTGTTTAGCGGGAGGCGCAACCCTTTAATGAGTTACCTTTTTCATTCTACTAGTCACTGAAGACTGTGGTGTTACTGCTGTTCTTATATAAAGAACAGCTCCTATAATGTTGAATGCCGTCATCCTGATGGGTGTCCGTGCAAATACATGCCAATTTCAGTGCAGAGAGATGCAGAAATGAGTCACAAATCCTTTACAGGACTGTTAAAGGATAACGCCCATGGGTACAACAGTGTATTACTTTGGACCTTAGTATGTGCTTTAAGGCAGATCTGGAGCTGCAGAATATCACCACTTACTGAAAGCCTATCACAGCATCACAGATGAGGCCTCCTCCAGTGGAGATGAGAGGAGAGGAAAAACATTTGGATTATATTCCCGAGGTCAGCATAACACTGGAAATGGAAGTGGCCAAGAGGGCTGATTCGTCTGTGCAGCATGGGGTCCAGCTCCTACAAAATGATTCAGTTGATAGTGAGACCAATCCCCTGATGGAACTGAACGCCTCCCTCCCCTCTCGAGGTTAACATGGTGAGCCTGCCCACACTCAATATGGCCTCTATCAGTAACTGTGCGGTGTGAGAGGTTGTTAAAGATGAAATCACACCCAAGGTAGGAGAAATGTTCGACCCTGTGTGCTTTTAAGGCTTTTTTTCTTTCATGGAGAGTATCATCTGTGGTTGTGCAGCTCCAGGGAAACATACATGTGATGAGAGTATAAGAGTATAACAAATAAAAAAACTTTTCTATCCAACATATTTTCTTCTTTCTATATTTGTAATTTAATTACTGCAGTGTTCACCCAGTATTTAATGCCATTTGTATCAGCTAATGATCTATAAATGCAGTTAGTCAGAACAAACACATAAACAAGTGCATAGTTGCCTAGATACTTAAGAGGTGCAAATAACACTGTGGCTCACATTATGTGCTTTAGAGGATGAGGTGTGTTATCTGTCTCATTATAAATCGCGCCCAAAATAACTACTGATTGTGAGTCATCTTTTGTTTTTCAATAAAATGGACAATTAGAATAAAGAGAGGAGTGGCCCCGTTCCTGCACGGACAAGCCCACGTCATTTAAGTGATACTCCACCCAAAAGGTATCTCTTTAGCTGTCATGAGAGCTTAGATTCACAGTGATTACAATGATGTCTCTTTGGTGATCCAATTTCACAGCAAATAAAAAAGTATTGAAGGTCCAGCGTGTAGGATTTAGTGCCACCTAGCAGTCAAGTTGCAGATTGCAACCAAATGAATACTCTCCCGCGTCTCACCCTCTCCTTCCAAGCATGTGGGGAAAACTCTGGCTCTGACATTCACATAAAAAGCAAAAGGCCATATCTAGATCAGTGTTTGATTTGTCTGTTCTGGGCTACTGTAGAAAAATGGTGATTCAACATGGTTGATCTGCTCTCTCTGTAGATATACAGCTCAATTTAAGACAACAAACACAAAACAATTCTTATATTGGTTATATAGGCGCTTATACACTAATGAAAACATACTAATGAATATTATATTCTATTCCTGCAAAGAAATACTCACTGGACCTTTAAAATGTTCATAGGAACCACAACTGACTTTCCACCAAACACTCACATTTGATCATTTTTACTCTTGTTGTAAAAGACTAAATTGTGTAACCAGAGCTGAGATTGAATATACTTTTTAGAGCAATCGCCCAACTCATGGGGATGATTGGTGAGGTCATATTTCACTTTATCTTGTTGTTCATGAAATGACTGTCTGTGAGGAAGCCTTGTGGTTTAGGAATAAACAAACACATTGAGGGCATAGTCTGGAGCATCTTGTAAAATGCACTTGGTCATTATGACCATACAGAGCACTTGCATTGTCTAATGACTCATCAGATTGTTCCCACACTGTTACAAATCCAACACTATGCCAAACACTGCAGCAGATATTTGATTCCAAGCAACTTTCTTCTACCAAAATGTAAATCAAACTAAATAAATGTGGGGTAGGCAATTCTAGGTAAGGAGATTCTAATCCAATGTACTTTTTTTTTTTTTCATATTCAGCAAATATGTCCTCACTGTTTGCTAGCTTTCTGTTCTGTGTTTGTACACGGCCCTGGCTCTATAAATGGGAAACAAACAAAGCAGATTGGACCGAGCCACACAACACTAACTTGTTATTCCAGCCATTCCTGCCAGGATTTGTTTGTCAGGTGACGTTGAATGACTTGCCCACAGACATTCAGTTTACTCTCAAGTTTGCCAAGATACGCTGTTGCTGTGATGTTAGCTATAGTAACAGGAAAGTTGTGAGTGGATCTGGGAAGCTAGAACTTTAGCGATAGTTTGCAAACCCGCAACCTAGCTGACATTAGTTGCATTAGTTGCTTGCATTAATGATCATATTGAATTTCTCCAGAATCGCAAGGAAAGGCAAGGAATATATCTTTTTCATCACCGTGTTTGGATTTTGTCACAAAGATGCAGATTTTTAGAGTTTTACCATCTGGTTTGTGCGAGTATGACTTTCATTGCAGTACTGCTATTGTTGACTGCTTTGATGAGGAGCTCCCCGAGGAGAAGAGTCATCTTCATGAAAAAAAGATTTTATTTTTTTTTATTAGGGGCATTCTTATTTGTAATGTTAGCTTGATTTTGTTGTTACATCCCAATCATATGTTGCCAGCTCACTGTTTTAAACAAAAAGAGAATTTGAAGACGAGGCTTCAGCGGGAAGACGTAAAAAGCAAACAAGTCTATAGTCTGATTTTCCACAATCTAAAAAAGGAGCACGAGAAAGACGCCAAGGTTTTGTATAAACCTGTGCACAGGCGAAGGCACACCCAAAACCCTCACTGCACACTCAGAACAGTCCAGGTCTGAATTAGAACACTTTACTGTAAGACCATGCAGTTCTTCCAGAAAATATTATTGCTTTAAATATCATTATATTATTATCAGTAATTGTGTTTGCTTCACCAAAGTTTATATTGTATGAATGACTTTTTTATTGTGGTGAACATATTCTGTTGAATGCTATATTAAAAGGGAGTTACAGTAACAGTAAGCTCTGTTTTCCTTGGAGACACGGCACAGTGACAAATAAGAAAATAAATATGAATGAACAGTTGGGCTTAAACTTTGTATTCTAATATTTGTAATTTGGTATTTTATATTAACTTGACAAATTATTGAAGAATTTTAGAAGACAGTTTCATTACTATGTGACTTATATGATCATGAAATATATCATAATAAAATTATAATTTTCAAATTGACCAGCCATGACTAAGCACACCACAAAACCCACAAAGAGTTTCTCATCCAGCATCATAACGTGCATACTTTTCACTTGATGCACATCATTTGACCTCATATTCTCATTCTTATTTCGTGGCCGAAACATGAGGTCATGTGGTTATTTTCCATGTTAAAGTGAAGAGATATGTGCTGTAGTGTAATGTGAAACAGAAGATAAAGAAACTAAAGTATTCTAGAGATTCAGATTAAATCGCCTCACTGGCTGCAAAATAACCAATTAGAGATGATACCGATGTCAAGTTAAAGTGTGATGAAAAAGTTAGATTTTCTGTGTGATGTCAAAAATGTGTTAATTGTGATTTTTGAAAGTTTAAATGTATGCAAGAGAATAATGACAACGTTGTACACATACTCAACTCAAAAGAGCGGGGGTGAAGTAAGAAGCACATTGTTTTCTGCAAACTTACAGTACAGTTCCAGTAGCACACTGGATGGATCATTATGGTCTGTTAACAGTGTAACACTCCAGTAAAACATGTGTCTTCCTTTACACGTAGATTTACAATGAAGTGAGCAGATGAATATATATTTATATATGTGTGTGTGTGTTGGTGCGTGAAAGAGAAACCGCGTCACAGCCAGAGAACTAGAGTGAATAGAAACACATTTTCTGATATTCTCTCCTCTTTCTCCCTCACACACACACACACACACACACACACACACACACACACACGGACACAAACATCCCCATAATAAAACATATATATGTTTTAGTGTAAGTTTTTTGTGAATAAGCAAAAAAAACCTTATATGTTTGAGCGCTACATGATATGATAAAGCTTATGAATAGATGTAAGGGAGATGTATAATTTAGGTCCTTGCTGTAAATAATGCATGAACAGACGTGTATTCAAACAGGTTTTTGTTGTGCTCAAAATGCAGCACATGACATGTTCTGCTGAATGTACAGCATTTGTTCAAATCCAATTAAGAAGATTTATGTTGACAGTTTTTAGAAATATTGTATGAATACTCGTATTTAGTGCAGACCACGGCTTTAGACCGCTCCCTGACCACAAAACCTACGAGAGCAACTCGGGTGGAAAGACAGCAGCTGGGTAGATATTATTTTGTTTTTTTATCCTGTATATAACAAAATATTGTATAACTTTTAATGAGTTGGATTTAACTTATGAAATTAAAAAGAAATAAATCACCCAAACATACATCTTAGATCGTTTGCTTACAAATATTCAAGTCAACTTGAGCTAAATGGCTATGACAGACTTAAATGTTTATTATATTTTGCAATATTCCAATATTTATATTATGTAGATCAGATGAATGTAATATTCTAAATCTGGGGAAATTCATTATTATAATCTCAGCCGGTGTCTGTGTGCGTGCTCTAGCCCTTGGATATATATTACTATAATAGAGCAAGTATTTATTCACACATTATGTGTCTCATGATAAATTTTCTAAAGGCACTTAGCTCTGAGAGGTTTCCATTTCAAACTCATCCATCATAAACACACAGATCAAATAAAAGTCGTCCCACAGAGTGTCATAATATCTGAATATCTACTGTTCACCTGCAGTAAAATCAAGAGTTTTGTAATTATGTCACTGGAATTTCTCTCTGTTTCTTTCCCTCTTGCCCAGAACAATTTCTATAAAATTCATTTATACCGTGAAGTAGCTTCAAGGTTTTTTAGTAGATTTCATATAAAGAGAGAAGCAGGAGAGGGGGAACCAATGTGTGAAACAGAGAGGGAGAATGACGGAGATGCTGTTGAATGGAAAGCGTAACTTGTGAAAAGTAAATCTGGTTTCAGTTTACATGTTGACCGGCTGCTGGTCCGTCCATATGTCAGCGTAACATTTATAGATTTTACATACACACTTCTGCTCACAAATCAACAGCCCGTCTCTGTCTTTTTTTCTCTCCCTCTGTCTGCACTTCCCTCTCCTCTCTGTCTTTCTACTCTCTTCCTTTTTCTCATTGTGTCCCTCGGCTGTTAGACATACGCTGGGCACACACACACACACACACACACACACACACACACATATATATAGAGAGACTCTCTGTCTGGACTTAGATGAGATTTTAAAATGTTGTTTTGAAACTTTGAGGCTTTTAGTAAAAGTCCAGATATAAATCTATCTTGGTCCCACAGTGACATATGGCATTAACCAAAGAGAGACAGAGAGAGAGTTCTGGTTTGGAAGAATCTTTGTCCTTTGTGTCCTTAAAGTTCATTAATTTGAACAAAGAAATAAGAATTTGACAGATACAGATGAAACTGCACGCTTCTTCTCTGTGTCTAAGTTTATCTATATTTGTACAACAGCATCAGATTAACTGATTTGACCTGGTTGAAATACAATCCTTTGTTCAGATAAGACTGTAACACTTTTATTTATGTCACCGGCTGCACGGAGGTACTCTCGGGTTCTTTAACCCAGTTGCTCAAGTGACTCGGTTTGGGTGGTCACATGTAAACATATCATCACTGTGTTAGAAAAACCACGCTAACATTCAACCAGCCCTTCTCACAATGACTGTGTTTATGCACAAGTTGGTATTTTAATGCAGCAAAGCTCCACCTGCACAAAAGTGCACATTCACAGAATTTACACAAAGAAGTATTCGTTTAAATATGGATCCTCATGTTACCTGCCTTTGGACACACGGAGGTAACATAACTCTGTTACTATAATCCAGTTAAGATCTTTGTAAGATTGATGGAAAACCAGTTAGAGTGTCTAACTGTCAATTTGAATCAGGTTACTACTTTGACTTTTTGGTTTTTGCTGTTTGTGCAAACTGAGACTCCCACTACCTGTTTCCAAGGTTTCGTCCATTTTCTTTTCAAACGCGGTGCCCCTGACAAGATTGGACAGGGCAGGTTTGTTAGTTTGTTTTGGCCTCTTGTTGTTATTTCATTTGTTAGGTCTACTTTTTTCTCTGTAAAAGAGAAACTTGCGACTTGTGATGAATGTACTGTATATATATAACTTCCACTTAATGTCAACTGAAACCATGCTGCTGATAAGCACTGACTTCTGCTGCTACCACTGGGATCATCGCTATTTTCCACTGTATTAGGAGTAACCTCCCGCTCAGTCAACCTCAGAGGGGAGCTGGCAGCCTCTTTTTTTTTTTCTGGCAAACTGTTCGCTCTGAGAGCAGGACACCACAGCTGGACTGGAATATTCTGTTTACAGGTTTATTCATGGTGACAGACAGGCTCGATGGTGGGGTATTAAAGGTGCATGAAAACAGCTTATGCCAAATGAAGAGAGTTTTTCCGAAACTCGCTCCGTCCAAATTTTGGTCCAAAAAGGGTATCCATCACATAGAAGTCATGGTTACAGTGAATATTAACACATAAACTATCCAATATTTATTTCATTTTCACGTGTCCGCAGCTGCGTGTCTGCTGAACTTTCCTAAACTTTCTCAGTCTTCACCCCCTGATGAAGATGAACGGACGACGTGAGCTATGATAAAGCAACATGACAGCAACTGATGACGGAGCCTCATTACAGGAACACGTACTGTGCAAAGGGCACTGATAATATGCATCACTTTACAGATGTACTACTCCCGATAACAGACACATCATAACCGATTAATATGTCGCTGTTAATGAAGCATTGACTCCATCAATTACAAACAATCAATGCAAAGATAGAGCTACAGATAAAGTTCAATGGACTCAGTCAGTGTGGGGAAAGTAAGACCTAGAGCCTGATCAATACAGGATTTTTGGAGCTGATGTTGATACAGATATCAGTAAGTAAAAAACGGCAATATCAATAAATTGGCTAATGTTCTATTAACATAGAAACATGGATATAACACTCTTTTGACAAATATATGTAATGGAGGATATTTTACAGTTTAACAATAAAGTTTATTGTCAGAATTGACATTGGTGCACTGAAACTTCACTGTGACTTTAATAAATACAAACAACTACACATTAAAAAACACAAATAGAACAAAATGAATAGATTTAAGCATCTTTTACTGCAACAAAAAACAAGTTTTCAGATTCAGATATAAAGACTGATAACTATAGATCCATTTCAGCCAATGAAATTGCCCTATTGATATATTGGTTGAGCTCTAGTGTTCAGCTAATAGCTGGGTTACTTTGTATTATGTCACCTTGTTTCTGTAACTAAACAAGGCTACAGACGTCAACCTGTTAGCTTAGCACAAAGACTGGAAACAAGTGGAAACAGCTAGCCTGGCTCAGTCTGCAGGTAAAATCTAAGCTCTAACTTCTGTCTGCTGGCTGTCATGAGAGTGGTATTCTAATCTCTGCCAGAGAGCGATAATTGTGGTGTATCATTTGACAGACCCTTTTTGTTCAACTTGGTTTCATAGTTTCATACTGAATGCAGTGAATGTCTAATGCTGACACGTGTGTTTAAACTGGAAGTGAAGAAGAATCACACCTGTAGTGCGTATGCGTCATATCTCTCATGCGCTGTCCATGTGTTAATGACATCAATACAATCGTGATCATCATACTTCCACAGCAGCAACAGTTCAATCTGATTCTATGGTCATGGTTTAGACAAACACAGAAACACACGCTTTAGCATTTACACAGCGTTTGATGACAGTCATGACAACGACACAGCCGTCTGTGTTGTGTGTGTGTGTGTGTGTGTGTGTGTGTGTGTGTGTGTGTGCGCGCCTCCTGTGCTCAGTTTCTGGTCGGAGTCAGACAATAGGACAGTTATACTGGTGAAACCGCCGGCTCGGCCTGGGCCCGCTCCTCACATTTTCCATCTCACCATGTTCACTCGCTTTGCCTCTTTTTCCCCTCGTCTTTTCTTTCTGCTCAGGGGAGATGAGGAGTGAGGGAGCATTCATTTATACAGGACTGAGCTGACTCTCTTTTCATTCCTTCCTTCTTTCGTTTTCTTTTTTCTGTCTTCAAATTCTCCATCTTCATTAGCTCTGTTTGTGTCAGGCTTTTTATTTTCTTGAAATGCCTTACCTCTTAATGTGTTCATTCTTTCTGGAGAGTTGGCAAAGTTTAGAATCCTTCTCAAGATGTGGAGAAAAAAACTCATATTTGTGGAAAAGTATAGACAAGAGCAGACTGACAAAACATTGTGTTTCCGACGTGGTTACAAGTTAACATGCTGTTTTAATTTTTCTGAAATTTGGTTGGTGATAATAAACATCCAAAATCCGGACCCTGATAAACCATCCTGCGTATGTAAAAGTCAACACACGTTCCGTAATTGGCCTTCAGAAATTATTTTTATACTGCGGTGTTCCAGATGTGTTTATTGTTATGGCTAAATATTGGATGTGCTTAAGTTAGAGTCTATTGTGTAACTAATCATTCATGGCTCGTTTGATCATGTTTTATCTGCCCCGCAGCCTCATTTATGAAAGCGTTTCACAAACAAGTTTAATCAAACCAGTATGCTTACTGTACGTCAAAGTAATTCTCTTTTTAACTCTGAAGTTGACGTGGAAAACGTCCCAAAGCGCACGCACTCACCCAGTTCATCATTTGCAATTGAAAGAAGCTGAATGTGTATGAAGGGGGGAACCTAAAACGACTTCACTCCACTGGTAGCTTTGTTATGGAGAGGAAGTAAAATGATCACGCTGACTGAAAGTTTCTCTCTGACAGTCAAAATCTGCCAAGTTAGATTACAGGGAAATTACTCAGAAAAGAAAGAACTTGTTGAAATATGTGAAAATTTCTTGGCCTTTTGGTGTATTTATTTGGTGTTAACAGGAGCGAGGGGTTAATGTCTACTGTGGTTAATCCCCTGTATGCAGGGTGTGATGTGGGAATTTTAAATCAAAGGAAGAACAAGAAGAAATAAATCTGCAAAACCTCTACTAAATGTGTCATCAGACTTCCAGATTAATTGAAAGGAATGCTTTTGTAGCTACAGCTGCACAATCATCTTTTGATACGATGTTACAATGTCGCTTTATCATATTTATCTGATCATAAATACATCAAATGTGCTTACACTGCTTTGTACATTTTGTAGCACTATGTCAATGGTCTCAATCCTCAATATGTCTTCTCTCCTCCTCGTGACTGAAGTGGATTTAAAAAGGTGAAATCGATTAAGAGCCGGAGCGTTAACCTCTGTCCACCGGCGGGTCAGTGCAGCTTTGTGAAAGGAGCAGCAGGTCTTAATATTCCGTCCAACTCAGTGAATGATGTCAAGCAACATTTTGGTAAGTATTGCCTGAATAAACAACCAGAGTTTCCAGGAAGCGAAAAACTAAATCACAAGAGGATTAATAAATCCAGACCTCCGCAAAATCACAACTTTTGTACATACAGAGAATCAAGCTAAATCAAGTGTACTCTAAACAAAGTTGATGAGGGGAACAATGGCCTAATTCATAATTGTTCACACACACACACACACACAGACGTCTCACTACAAGTACTGTCCGAAACCTTCCTGCACACACACACACACACACACACACACACACACACACACACACGTGCAGACTTATCTAAACACAGGCTGATGCAGTCCTGTGCGCTATGGAAAATGTATACGCGGAACAAATTTGATTCATAAATGGGCAGGTTTCAATTTGAATCCTCGCCCACTTTCTTATGGCTGGCTGCTAAAATAGAGCTCAGTCTGTGGAACTGGAGGGAGAGAGGGTGAGAGAGAGAGGGAGAGAGAATCACCATTCAAGGTGATTTGAACGATAGTTTCTGTGTGGAGCTACAAGGTTGGTTGAGTGAATATGAGCAACCAGCCAGCGAAGCCAATTTTATACATGGCTAAGTTTTCTCTTATACTATGTACCTGAGTGCGTTCACACACCTACACACACACACACACACACAACCAAAATCTACATATGTACAAACAGAAACCCACAGGTACACACACATGCACGTATCCTCACTTTGACGGATTTTCTTGATATTTGTATCCTCATCATGACCATCCTAAACACACACACACACTCACACACTCACATGAGACCAGTTCATGTTTTATGACACTAATGGCAGGTGTCCTCACCTAATGAGAAACACAGTGAAAAAAAAAAAAAGGACAATCATACCCATATGTGTCTGCTCTCACTCCACAGTCATGGACATTAACATGCTGCCATACACTCTCAGGCTTCCAGAAGACGGTGGCACCTCGCTGGAGGGTTTTAATCCCATTCAGCCACAGGAGCATTAGTGAGGTCGACCACTGATGTTAGGTGATAAGGCCTGGATCTCAGTGAGTGCTCCAATTCATCCCAGAGGTGCTGGATAGGGTTTCTATATGGAGCTCATTGAGTGCACAGGTGCACGTTGTCACATCAAAGCAGGAAAGAGGCTTCCTTAAACTGCTGCCACAAAGTTGTTTTATCACTGAGATTCACCTTTAATTACAGCTTAGATTGGAAAAACAACCACAGACGGTGTCTTTTGGCCATGACGTGGGGAAAAAGCAGAAATGAGAAATAAAGGATGGACAGAAACATAGAAAGTAAGTGGAAAGTATCTTCTAGTAGACTACGTGTGGAACACGCTATGCGCTCCTCATACTGTCAGCTCTTCAGGTTATTCAATCAGCCGTGTGTGACTTTCTCTTTTAGCACACGACCGCAGTGTCTTATGGCAAAATAAAACAAAACAAACAAAAATGACAAGTTCAGGATGAAGATAAACTGTATTTGCCAAAGTACATGAGTGCCCTGTACTCTTTCACTCAGGGCGTGGTCCGACAGACAGGAAACAGTCCCCTCTGCTTTTAGCTGGGGCCCTGCACAGGGTGTGCGTCTGTGAGAGTGTGTGTGTGTGTCTGTGTGTGTGTGTGTGTCAGGGTGTGGTGTGCCCACTCAAACACGTCAATAAGTAAAGAAATACTTTTCCCCACTCTTTTCGTCAGAACAAACTCCAGCCATCGGTCCGGCTTGTGTTTCCGAGCTTGAGTCATATCTGCACTTAAAACTCAGAGATTTTTGTTCATTCACAAATATCTTCACTGTGTGTACATCTGGACTGCAGAGCAGTCGTAGTAACAGTCGATTCAAGATGATGTTGAGCTGGAAAATGAACCGATCTTCCAGGTAGACCTCCAAAACAACGCTTTAACTGTTCAAATACTGTCTTCCGAAACCTACTTTACCAGACGGCAGTATGAAGTACTGCATGTCATCACAAAGATGAAATGACAGAAATAATCTACTCTATTCTATTCTACTCTGTTTGTGTGTGTTTGTGCGTATGTGTGTGTCCAGACGGACGTCAAAGTGGTCAGTTCATCTTGGCTGTCTTGCCAAGGGCTGGACCATTGTGGTTTTGTTTGAGCTCAATGCCAAAATACTGAGCCTGAGCATGTGTGTGTGTGTGTGTGTGTGTGAGTGTGCGTAGATTTGGGTTGTCCTCGGGCTAAAATGAGCACCAACCACAACAGACAAACAGATCGACTGATAGACAAAAAGAAGAAAATAAATTGAGAGACCAACCACAGAAAAGAGACAGGGCCTCCCTGTGAAATTCAGTTTCCAAACACAACAACTCCCTCACACACAGGACTTCTCAACATGGAGGCC
Organism: Argyrosomus regius; assembly: GCA_946959425.1. Taxonomy (NCBI): domain Eukaryota; kingdom Metazoa; phylum Chordata; class Actinopteri; family Sciaenidae; genus Argyrosomus; species Argyrosomus regius. Next base: position 20,482,577 of record OX336899.1, read on the forward strand.
ACAGACCTCCACTGGTCTTCTAACGGACAAGGACCGGTTCTACACTAGTCCTCCAGCTGTTGTCTGCCGGTGCTCCAGGTCCTTCCAAGGTGCTGATTTTCTAATGCTATGATGATGCCACGCTCAGCAAATATGTTGCATCATTTGCATTTGAAGGAGGATGAATGTGTTATGTGTGTGTGTGTGTGTGTGTGTGTGTGTGTGTGTGAGGAAACCCTATACAGATGGCAGACACAGTACAAAGCCATGCTCAAGGGCACTTTTTAAGGTGGCTGTTGAGGTTTTACATGTGCAGTTTCCCCGCTCACGAGGGATTCAAACCGCTGCGGTAAGAAAAGAGAGTAAAGAAGAGTAAAATTCATATTTATAGCTGTGTGAATGAACAAATAAAGGCCTGTAGCAACAGAACACAGAAGAAGTCAAATAAACAAATAACTTATTTTGGCAGGATTACGAGAAGTGAGTCTAATTTTTGACATTATGAAACATTTTAGGCCCAGCATGTCATTATGAATTACATCAAGCAGACGATTTGCACAGTGAATTATGCCGACATGTTTAACACATTACTGTAGATACAGGTTGTGTATCGTTTCACCATGTGATTAATCACTACAAAATAAATATAAAAATTGCTCCCCATGCAGAACAAACATGTTTTTGTCATTTCATTTTGTAACTCTGGTATGCTCTGATGCAGTGTTACCAAACTGATGTATATGCTGTGGCGAAGTTTTCCATACTGGTATTGCTACTAGTATCTAACATCACCTGCCTATTCTCGAAGTACTAGCAGAAAATATTGCTAAACACAGTTTAAATCATACCACGCCTTATGGAGCAGCCAAAAGAAACTGAGGTTAACCTGTAATTGGGGCCATGTGCGCTTCCTTGTTAAGCGAAATAAAAGCCATGTCCATTATTGTCATTTATGCAGCATATGACTTAGATGATTTGGCTTTTCATGCCTCAGAACCAGCTAGTTACTATCATAGCTTGTGGGTTCAGAGCTTCCCAGCCACAGGACCAAAATCCGAAGAGGCCTCGGCACTGGTAAAGACATTATCGCTTAGAATAACTCTGTTCCGAGTGTGTCGGGCTCTGTATGCATGCATGGATGTGTGTGTGTGTGTGTGTGTGTGTGTGTCTATGTATGTGTAGTTGTTTTGACCAGCAGTTAAAGATCTGAACATGCAATCGGCTTCTCTGTGGTGAAGTTTCCTCTTTTTCTTTTTTAACTTTTTTCTGTTGTTTTCATGCATGGCCATCAACCCGGCCTCCGCCCCTTCTTCCCTCCCTCTGTCTCATTCTTTTCTACTTCTTGTCTTCATAAAACTGTTTTTAAACTTTGTATATCTTTTTTCCCTTTTTGATGAGGTTTTGCCCTCCCCTCTGTCTCCTTGCCCTTCTGTTGTCTGTTTTTCTCTCTTTCCTCTCCGACTCTTTCTCCGTCTGTCTTTCTCGACAATGAACCTTCGTGACCCTGAAGACCGACTGGCCCTCTTTTATGGGGATACAAGTGAACTTAAGAATTGGGACGGCTTCTGTGTCCTGCAGCAAAAGTTGTTTTTTCCAACGTGCCATCATGGTTTGGAACTGTTGTACCAAGGTCATTCAACACTGTTAGCTTGTCAGATTTCTTCCTGAAAACTTTCTGAGTCAAAGTCAGTGTAACAATGTAAATTTTTCCTTCAGGAGTAAATCTTTATTAATCATAACTATTTGATATTCTTGCAAAAAGGAGACAATTCACATGGGATAAACTAAGTCTACATTTCACAGATTTACAAAGCAAATCCTGTGGATTACATCCAGACACAATTGGAAAACACAGCCAGATGAAATGCAGCTTAATTTACACCTAGAATTCTGAGATGCTCAATTATTTCCACTGAAGCCTGAAAATTTTTACCCCCAAAGAGGAAACAACAAAAGCCAAAACCTAGAGCAAAAAAAGTTAGTGAGCTGCAACGCTCGCAGTGGAATTTTTACGAACACAGAACCTCTGCAATCAAACAAACAGAGTGTCATGGCACAGGTTGTACTGCAGAAATGATTTGCTGTTACGTCTAGGGAAATTAATTATCACCAAGGCCTTGTGGCTATATCAGCGTCTTAACTGGCAGTGACATACAGTAATTGCCATTGGTTTCTCACAGCTCTGCATTTGTATTAGTTCATTCAGGTTAACACAAACACTCAGAGAGAAAGTAAACAACAAAACTTCTTTGGGGACAACGACGAATATGTTTCATCTGTCACGGTCTCGTCAAAACAAGTTCACATGAAACTGTAGCGTGACGACCAGCGCTGAGAAAACTGTTGTGATTTGTTGAACCCAAAGGGTTTATATACAATATGATGGCGTGACTTTTTAAGTAATATGAGGACAAAGTTTATCGTGACAGTATTAATCTCCCTGCATAAAAACACAATTTGTAGGCATGACAATAAGGACAATCGCTGGTAAACATGCTGCAAAGGCTGACATTTTACAGGCAGACAATGTTCACAGAAAACTTGTTTTTTTGACGGTGGTGATGAATTTGAATGTATTTCTACATCAAACAAATATAGAACAGATCATCACCACATTTGCAAAGGGAGGAGGCCGGGTCATCGAGTGTAGAGATGGAGAGAGAAAAGAGAAAAACAGTCAGTCTGCTTGCTTTGTAGCATAGTCTCCAATCAGATGTTGTTACTAGGCTACAGGGATGACATGCTGACGGCCAGGTGGTAATCCAACGGTTCAATAGTCATCCACTGTAGAGGGCTTACAGACGGTCGAGTAAGCCTGCGAACCGCTCGGAAAGTGGCACGTGAGACACGAGGAATTCCACATCCAGTGATGAGAAGGAGATGAAGTCATCAAGTGGCTAAACGAAATCGGAAATCAGGATCAAATCACATCACATACACCCAGATGTGGACCCGGGACAAGGTGGAGCGGATACCTGATTACGGATGACAGGGAAGAACATAAAAAAAAAAGAAAAAGATGAGTAGGAGAGAGTGAAATGTAGATGACAGAGGGTGGAGGGATGGAAAAGAGAACAGAATGAGAATATGAGATATGCAGAAGGTGATAAATAAAGCAGAGAGAGTTTCTCTTTCTAATTGGAAACTGAAGAACAAAGACAATTTTCTTGCACAGAAGGAGATGGATGAATGCCAAAACACACACACACACACACACACACACACTAGACACACAGAAGCTGGGAAATGACCCATAGGGAAATCACAGCTCTGACTGACATACACACTGATCAATTAAAACTTTTGCACCATTGTGTGTGTGTGTGTGTTTACGCAGGAGTGTGTGCATCCATGTGTGAGAGCGTGTTTAGTGGGCAGCAGAAAAAGCCAGATAACAGGAAATGGAAAGGAAATTAAAGAAAATGTCCTGAAAATTAGAATTCATGGTTTAACAAAAGGGAGATTTTGTTTTCCTCCTGGTTAAGTGAGGAACCTTTTCTCCCTCTCTCCGTCCTCACCACAACACAGGAGGAGGTATAACAATGAGAGGGTTGTTGCCGCTTGCACAGTATCCCAACTGAGGTTAGAATTCAAGATTTTGTGTTACTAAATATCTGCCACTCACATATAGACAACAGACGGGAGACAGAGGAAAGAATATAAAACTGTCCTCGTTCAAAAATCTGGAAAACAACAAATGAAAGGCAGTGTGCTACATTTCAGCCTGCAGAGCAGTACCATATTAGACTTGGTGTGTATTCAGACTGCCGTTCATTAAGGTCTTGCAGGCGATGTGCCCGTTGTGACTCCAGGTGTGTTTATGCGCCGTCCATGCCAGACGAAGGAACTCGGTAGCAAACCACCTGAGGTAAATGAACACCATGAATGAACAGTGAACAAGACTCAGAGCTCAAAGTGGCTCTTTATTTGACAGCGAACATTTTGTCCACGAGGATCGGGGAAATTCAGAGCTATTTGCAGCACGCTGACAGATTTATCAAATGTATCGGCCGACCATAATGTTGTCATTGGGTGATTCTGCATAATCCCGGATTGTGTTCAGTGACAGCATTTTTGTTTATTAAAGTTTTCACTCTATTATATCTGCACATGTACTGTATGTATGGTAAAGATTGTGTTTGTGGAAAAACAATCTGACAGCGCTACGGCCAACTCTGTGTTCCTTTGTAACTTTGCTTCTCTGGATGTGCTGCCCCATCCACGTCTCCACTCTGGGATTCTTGGACACCCCAGACACCTCCCTTTCTGTTATCAATAAACTGTTAAAATGAGAGTCTCTGGTTGTTGGCAACATAGTAAGTAAAGTAAGGTTTATAGTAACCTGAAATGAATGGTTCAAAATGCTGCAAATGTGGGTCAGGAATACTGCTTTAACACCATTAGCTCTGGTTCCTGAACTGGTTCTGTCCAGGATAGGAATAAACCTACCTCCTGTGTGAATTGCCTATACTTGAACACGGTGTTCTGACGCTGCTGTATTTTAATGTTTGTCTGTGATAATTGGAGAAGCCGATATTTTCTGAGGTGGTACGTGGTACAAAAAGTTAGAGCAACACTGCACTAAACCATTTGTTTAAAGCTAGGTTAGGTAAGCAAAAGGTTACAGTTAATGGAAAATGGAAAATGGAAATATGGCATATGATCCAGAATTCAGCATGAAGTCAGATTTGCTACTTGTCCGTCCATGTGTCCGTCTTTCTGTCCCTTTATCTTTTGTTTTGCATCACATCCTTACACTAAACTGTTAGGGTCAAATATAAAAATGGGTTTCTCCTTTGTATTAGTCTGAGAGTGGAGCTGTGACACAGCTAGCATTGTGTGTGACAAGAAAACTCAAATATTGGAGTTGATATGATGCGATCAGCATGAATCTGTTAGGCCTCCGCTGTAATGTTTTTCCTTGAGTTAACTATGTTTTAGTCTGTGGATCAGGGAGTTGTTCTCACCAATCATTTGTTCAGCCAAGATTTTTATTTGATTGACTTGGAAAATAAGTGAAATAAAGCTCAGTGGCTTTTTGCTCTGCTGCGTAAGGTGTATTTCTCACACAAAATGGAAAACTGCAACCTGACCGAACAGCTCGGAGCAAAGTCTTCCTGTCTATCTCAATGCTTTCACCTCCTTCGCTTTCAGTTTGCATGCACTCATACGGCCTCTTTATCTGTCTGAAAGAGATACAAATAAAGAGATACGGGCATGGAGAGCAAAGAAAGCGAGAAGGACAGGAACACAAAAGAGAAAGAATCAAAACATTTCTCACACAAATATAAAGCATCCTTTTAAAAAAGACAGATTTCTGAGTGAAACATAAAGGAATAAGGAAGACATGAGAGTACATCAGTCCCAGTAAACTATCTGGATAGCTCCTGCTCTGCATCACTCACACTTACACACACACACCGCACATAATGCAGGCAATATGGTCATAAGTGTGTTTATATACCCCACTGCTCCCGTTGGAGCTTTAACCTCCAGCTCCTCCTGTTCACATGTTGAAGTGTCCTTGAGCCAGACACTGAACCCCAAGTTCCTCCCGATGGGCAGACCAGCATCTTGCATAGCAGCTCCTCCACCTCTGGCATATATAAAATGCAGTCCATTTCTCCATCTGTCTGTCTCTACCCCATCATCTCCTTTATTCTCTTCCCTCCTGCCTCGCTCTCTTTCATTCCCATTGCTTTTTATCTTTGACTCCTCTCTTCTTTTGCTTGGTCTCCTCTTCCTTCCCCTCCTTTACCATCTCTCCTAGTATTATATTATGTAACTTACTGTAACTGCTGACAATAAAATCTTGAGGTGAGCTAAACTGTTATCGTATATTATGTGTTTTATCTGCGACAAGGTAGGGATGAGGATTAGGATTAGCATTAGGATGCTAAAATGATTTCTGAAAATGATTTGTGAAAATGTCTAAACTGTTAAAGTTCTTCCTTAATACATCTGTACGTTACAGTGTGTTCTCTGTGCCAGGCTTGACCTAAGACAAAGGTTTTAGAGAAGATCCTCATTTTGAGCACACGCTCTCTCTCACACACCCTTGAGGTGTTCAACTTCTGACCTTTCCTTCCACTGAAAGAATCTTAGCGAGTGCATTTAGTTCAAATGCAGCTAGTTCAGCTCCTTCAGTCAATATCTGAAGAGCCACTAGACTCGGTGTTAGCAAAATTAAATGAGAAAATATCTTCTAATCACCGGTAACGTCAAAGCAAAGCCATAAAATGTCTTATTTTCATACCCACGCGCATGCAGAGAGGCCGGGAATTAGGGTATTTTAAATGATGGCTTTTTCATTTCAGAACACAAAATCTTTCAGTTCAATAGAGTGCAGAAGTCCTCTAAGGCCTAATAATCTCCACAGCTGCCATTACTTTCACATTCACAGATACAAGCTTTCTAAACAGACCTGCCTCTTTAGAAAGTTTGAAAGCCCCTCTGTCACCTCAGTGCCGCGGTGCTGAGCTGCCGGCATTGATCAGCAACACTTGTTCATAAATTACGGTCATTTCGTGCAGAGAGACGGTGAAATATTACTGATTGCACCTTTAACATCAGCTACCAGCGATCATTAGCATGCTGGCAGCATAAATCCCATTAGTACACTATGGCTTCATTTAGCATTTTTACATCAGCTAAACTGAGACAGTGTGCAGCATATCAAGAATGAGTTAGGCGGGGGCAAGGATGAGAAAGTAATGACAGAGATAGGTGTGTGTGCGTGTGTGTGTCCTGTCTACTTACATTAATTTAGTCATTTTAGGGCAGTTTGTTAAGCAAGTATGTATGTGTTTTTTCTGTGTGGGCACGTGTGTTTGTGTGTGTGTGTGTGTGTGTGTGTGTGTGTGTGTGTGCACATAAACCGCTCAAGGAGTGTAATTTATCAGACAGCATCTTGTTGCAGTGTGTGTGTTTTTTTTTAATCTCCTAGAGATTCTGTTATCTTTAGAATTATGATAGCCCACCGCGGGACAAATATCTGATTAACGATTTGAGCGTGTGCGAAGTCTGCGTGTGTGCGTGTTTGCATGTGTGTGTGTCACTATAAATCATATCTGATTATGATGATCAGGCAGGCAGAGGGATGAGTGATGAGAAGGAGGGAGGGAGGGAGACAGAAACAAAGAAGGAGAGAGAGAGACGCGCATGCACACACACACACACACACACACACACACACATATATATAAAGACAGAAAGCTGGATGGAGGGAGGATGGAGGAAAAGCAGAGAGAGAGTGGTAGACGGATGGCGATACAGAGGTCATAATTCATACCAACAAACCTCCAGCACTCAACTGAAAAATGATGACGCTTCACTAACATTAAGTTACTAATCACTCATCCACGTGGAGTGTGTGTGTGTTTGCATGCATTTGCTTTGAGAGACTTCACATACATTAGACTACTAATAAGTCATTTTGTGATGCGTGTGTGTGTGTGTGTGTGTGTGTGTGTGTGTGTGAGAGAGAGAGAGAGAGAGAGAGAGAGGGAGACATTTGTTTCATTGACTTTAGAATGTTTTCAAATCTCTGCCCTCATTTCTCATCTCTCTGTTAAGCAGGCTTGTCGTTTTTCCGTGTGTGTTTGTGCATGTGTGCATGTTCTTTCCTGTGCTTACATACCAAATATATTTCAATCAACATAAATTTTTTACAGTGCTGTAAACATATTGCATATACAGCACAATGCACAATCCATACTGTGCATTTATGTCGATGCAAACGTTTGATCAGTGAGTAAAGAGTGTTACTGTGGTAAAGGTCTAATTCAAGTCAGGAGACTCACACAAAAGTTGCACTTCTGCATTTTCAGATATCTTTCCATCTTCAATAAAAAATAAGTGAGAAGTGACATAGAACTGTTTCATCACCTAAAAACGAAGTAAAACAGAGCTTTTTTTTTAAAGTTAGAGAACCAACTGAAGCAGAGCTCTCTGTCTTTGCAGCCTGGAGGTTACCACTTAATATAGCTGACGTCATTTTAACCCTCTAGATCCCATAGTGCTCCAGGGCAGTACTATAGTACTATAGTGTCTGGGAGTGCCCGACATTTTAAAATCATTCAGTCTATTAAAACACAGAAAATAAAGTCGTAAGCTTTGTATTGTAGATAGTTTAAGTTGTCCAGAACCAAAAATATTTATCATTATGTTCATATCTATGATTTTTTCCCCTTACAGGTTTCCACCAGTTTGCGTTGAATCAAACTCTAAAAAGTTTAAACTAAAACTTTAAAATGCCACATTTGGTATTAGATTAAAGAAGAATTTGTGTTTTTTAAAATGAGATGTAAATTTCTTTCTGTTTTTGAGACAGAGCTGTTTGTTAATTGAGGCGAATAATGAATGAATGTTAAATTGTGTTGACGGTTCACAGTAGAACTCTACTGGGGTCTAGAGGGTTAAAGGTTTGTCTTCCTTTTACCTCTGACATTAGATTTACATGGTTCTCACCGAGCAGCCATATATTTAACATTATTTATTATGTATTTAGTATGCAAATAACCCAAGGTCAACACTCTTTTGTTAAGCCCAACTGCCCAACTGGCTTTTTGCTGCTCCCAAAAAAGAAAGTGTTCTGAAAAGTCAGAATCAGCTTCAAGAGAGCACAGCTGCATGTTAACAAGTCTAACTACACCATGTCCAGTTAGTTATAACAGTTATAACTATATATTTTACACATGTTCATGTCATATGAGAATCAGATTATGTGACTTAAGTTATATATGATAATTAAATATGTTGTTTATGTCATAGCCAGTCATTTTTTTTCTATCCCAGAGTTAAGAATTAAACACTATGCATAAATACGCACCGTTATAAACCATGAATATGATTAATATACAATACTAAAAATGTAAAGTTGAGACTTTGGGTTTAGGTGTGTGTGTTTTATTTCTCTGCTCCAAGTGAAAATGATGTCCTTGAGCAAAATACTGAAGGCCTGCAGCTCCAGGGGAGCAGTTGTGTAGCCGACCCCGCCATTCGACCTTCCTGTTGAGGAGGCAAGTGAAAAGATGAATTTGTCCCTCGGGGATCAATAGAGAAAATAAAAAAGAAAGTGAGCAAGGCCATCTGTGTCCAAAACACAAAACCCAAAGTAGCTGTAAAACATGGTGGGAGGTGTTGCCATTAACAGATGTTGAAACTGGCATCCTTCAATGTGTGCAGCATTTCCTATTTACAAATACTAAACTCCCAGCAGAGAGTGTGGGCAGTGGTGGAAGAAGTAATTACTTAAGTAAAAGTAGCAATACCGCACTGTAAAAACACTGTCCTGCATTCAAATGTTCACCAAAGGCAACATTGTGCAACTTTTCTACCATAAACTAACAGATTTGATGCTACACTGACATGTAATCAGGTGAATCATGTCTCTGTCATTCCATCTCTCCACCAAGTACATCTGTCCTTGCACTATGTAGCTTTGTGCTTTGTGGGTACGATCACCTGAGAAGTATGTAATGCTTTATGGTACAAAATCACACACCAGCAACTATTTTCTGGAGACAATGTTTTCTGCTATCCCTCTAAGGCTCTGCAGCAACTCCTGGTGAATTACTGAATTTCCTGATGGATGGTAATGCAAACTGCATATTAGGTCAATTTTAACATATGGATACTGTGTTATAGGTTAATTCTAATGTATGTTCAATGTATGTTTGCATGCTGCTACTGGATGCTTGAATTTCCTTCGGGATCAATAAAGTATCTGTCTATCTATCTATCTATCTATCTATCTATCTATCTATCTATCTATCTATCTATCTATCTATCTATCTATCTATCTATCTATCTATCTATCTATCTATCTATAGCTGTTGTTGGCTAATGTTAGCTCAGTTTGTTAGCCGGGCTACTTGGAGTGTGAGCTCAGAGTACCGAGGGAGTTAGTGTTTGTACCACAGCACAGGCATAAGAGAGGCAGAAGAGGTTTACAGGGGGCGCAGGGGAATGCTAAATGGGGAGTGAAGCTAGTGTCGTGACAGAACCAGAGCTGGGCTAGCAGGCAGCTAGGCTCTGCAGCTTCTGTGGACATAATGGCAGAGGCAAAGAGGAGACCAAACAAGAAGAAGAGTAAATCTAGGACTGACTTTAAGTCGTTGGTGAGAGCTTGGTGAAATAAAAGGCTGAAAGACAGATGCTGAGCTGGGCTTCTGGCTGTTGGACTAGTCAGTAATATTAGCTGGCTGCTATGTCTTGTGTTACAGAAGTACAGTACTCCAACCACTAAGTTTAGTGTGCGTGCGTATGTGTGTGTGTGTGATGACCAAAACTATCTGCACCAGTACTGACATCATCACCAGCTTAACCCAGACAGTGTGTGTATGCGTGCGTGTCTCTGTGTACTGTATGTGTGTGAGTCCATACGTATGCAGTGTGTGTTGTTGATGACAGTTGCTGATCAGTAACCTGTATGTTGATTGCAGACCAATAGTCTGTGAGAGAGATGTTGAGAGTGTGTATGTGTGTTGATTACAAGGTGTGTGTGTGTGTGTGTTCGTGTGCCTGTGCGTGTGTGTGTCTGCTGATTGCAGAGTAATGCAGATCAGATGAAGCAAGAAATCGGCTTTTTGGCTCCATCAATCATCTCTCGGTCTCTCTCCTCTCCCCCTCTCTCTCTCTCTCTCTCTCTCTCTCTCTCTCTCTCTGTGTCTCTCTCTCTCTCCTCCTCCTCCTCCTCTCTTTCTGGCTCAATCATTCTCTTTGAGTCTCTCTGTCTTTCTTTCTTTTTCCTCTTTCAGCCTCTCATCATCGCCCTTTATCTTTCTCACACACGCTTTACGAATTCACCATTGAACCATTGAATTTCACACACAACACAGTTACGCCTGACAGGTACAGGTGACATTTTCCACTTTTTTGGTTTTTTTCCCCCCAAGAGCAAAATATCAAGGGTATACCAACACAGGTCTGCAATTTATATTCAGTCCAAAAGTCCAAAAACAACGACAGATATGATTCATTAATTTGAAATTTGATTGATTTCCATATTCAACTTTGCCAAAATGTCACTACCTGAAATAGTAAGTTGTACAACAAATCTTTTTTCATTTTATTTGATGCCATTTAAATAGTTGGGCATCAGTTTCACTCTGGATTTGCTCAACTAAAACAGTGATCACTGAACTGTTCTTTCATTATTGTACAAGAAGAACATTATGCTAACGTAACGAACATTGTTGAAAGCGATGAAAAAGCCTGAGAAACATGACTGTGCTGAATGACCAACCCATTTCTCTTAAAGAATTGGGATCATTTTTTTTAATATAACAGGGTTTTGAAACTTAATTAATCATTTGAAGCCTCGCTACACACTCACCAAAGCAAGGTGTCATCTCCAACATCTGTACGAGCCATTTATTGAATTTTCTTTCAGAATGTTTCATGAAAAAAACTTTTTTTGCCTGATTCTGACAGTGGCAAACACAACAGAAGGTTTACATTTTTCATATGTTTGTGATATGGAACAAACTGTGATTGTGTTTGCCTTAAAGTCATGTAGCGCCACAACTTTTCCCTGCAACAGCACTGTTCTGCATGAGGCTGGGAACAGGAATGTATAATAAATGTGCTCATTCATATGAAGAAAGTTTTATTAAAGGTGAGCTGACAACCCAAAAAATCTGCAAAAACTACATTTCTGACCCACATGTGGGCTGAGAAACGATCTAAACCGTATCATTAGAAACACGTCAAACAATTTTTGCCTTTTTGATCCTCCTGCGACTTTAGTTACACTGACTTTTACCTACAATCTGCTAATGCTGCTCGACAAAGCGTGACACATTAGGCATCAGAAGTAAGTCAGCGCTGTCCTGCAGTACTCAGATCTGTCAGCTGGAATCATTAGGTAGTCGGTGCAAGTTAAAGATGGGATTTCCTTCAAGTATTTGCTATAAGCTAACATGGAGACTCATCTGGAAGTCCTTACAAGTAACTTTTTGAATGGTCTTCTCAGTATTCAGTGTGTAGTCAGTAAAGGGATTCTTTTGTATTCATCCAGAGTTATTTAAATGGGATTAGTCATTTGTTGTGGTCTAAATCGATAGAGAGAAAAAGAGAGGGTCAAACTGAGAATCAGAGAGAGACTGAGAAAACAAATGTGTGTGTGTGTATGTGTGTGTGTGTGTGAGAGAGAGAGAGAGGGGATATGTGATGTTGGGGTATCAAACACATAAACATATATGTGCTCTCCTGCAGATGCTCATGCACACATAAACAAACATCCATCTGGAAACACGCTCAGGTTCGACATGAAGAGGAAACAGGTGTGCCTCTCCTTCACTTCATATCAACAGATTGTGTAATCCCATTATCATGGTCTGATGGGATTAAATGATCTGATTTGAATAACTTGTTGATTTTAAATACATTCTCATGTTGGTGTAGCTCTTCTCCTGCTGATTGCCATACGCGCCCTTAAAACACAAAAGATCGTGATGTTCCATGTGCTGGGTTGATGGCTTCATGTCAGAATGCTTCAGCAGATTTGTCAGCTTGGCTGTTGTAAATAAAATGACCACAAGACGATCAAGAGATGAGGCTCCATTGAAGTGGAGTCCTTTTTCCCCCAAAAAATATCTTTTGGTGAAACAAATAAACTTAATGCTCATGTGCTTCACACGCATTTTAGATTGTAAACCAAAGTTCACACGTACAAAACAACAACGGTTTGAAAAGAACAAAGGTTCATAAACCTAAAAAAACAACATAAAAACTGTAGATTAATTTCTATGGACATTTATGAACCATAATAACACAAGGTTAGTCATGTGTAAATTTTAATTTTGGTCCAGAATAAAACATGCACTAAAACGTATATTCCATCTATTAAAATGACAAATGATGAGATTTACACTGCAGTCACTAAGACATAAACTGAGTCCGATATCACTCCTCACTCATTCAATTCTCCTTATTCAGTATGTTGTAACAGATGCTCAGCAGTTTGCTCTATCATGAGCAGTAAATTCAGATTTCAAACACTTATGAATCATCATGAGTTGGTGTCAGTACTGACAGATTACAGATGACAGCTGCAATTTTTTACTCTGAAATATGAACGTTTTACTTTTTGGGTACATTAGGATATCATAGATGGTGAGAAGTGTGGTTTGTTACACCTCTGTTACACTTCCAATAGTGATGTCACTGCAGAAAGGTGATTTCCAGGTGTTAAGTTACTCTTTAACCCTAAAACCAAGTCTCAAAGGTCGAGTGTGTCAGATTTGATAACTGACATATAATATAATATCCATAAGAATGTTTTCATTAGTGTGTAATCACCTGAAAATAAGAATCCTGAGGTTTTTTTTACCCTAGAATGAGCCTTTAATATATACAGTTGCTGTGGGTCCTCTTCCATGGAGCCTGCCATGTTGAACCGCCATGTTTCTACAGTAGCCCAGAGTGGACAAACTAAATAATGGCTCTAGATGGGGCCTTTAGTGTTTCACCCTATTTTCTCCTACAGGGTGGGATGTGAGGGTGAGACAAGGCCACATGCCACTAAATCCTCCAAACTGGTCCTTTAAATGTCAAATTGTAAAGATATAAGAAATGGCCTCACTTTACACAAATGCACCCTCTAATGTCTAAAAGTTGGTCCTCATGAAATTAGAAGTACAAGCACGCGCACACACACACACAGATGAGCACAAACTTTTGGAACACAAAATCTTGCATAAAACGACACAGACACTCAAAGACAGACAGCCACAGAGACTGATAGACACAACCACACACACACACACACTCGTAAATACACATAGAAGGAAGGATTCACACACACATGCACACACACACACACAGACAGGAGAGATAAGGACAGCGTAATGGAAGATAAACAAAGAGGGAGAGCAGAAGGAATAATTAGAACCATGAATCTTTGGTATTTGTGATGACGATATGATGATATATGAGTCTCGCTGCCTGCTGGCCCTTCCAGAAAGTTCTCAGAGGTCATTACGGAACATTCTAGAACATTCCGCTGCGTTCTGATGGGATTCCCAGATCTGCCAGTGTAGCTGTCAATTATATCCAGATTTTCAACTTTACTGGGGCCTCAATGCCACATCAATACTGCAATACCATCCCTTCATCTATCTCTGTCTCGTTCCCTCCGTCCCGTTCCCCTGTCCCTCCTCCCTTCTTTCCACATTGGCACAATAGCGAGAACAATGCCAGGGTGCCACCACATCAAACACGGCGAAAGAGAGAGAGAGTCAGAGGGACAGATGAAGCGGGAGACAGAGAATTACAGTGCGGGTCGAAATGTGATTGTGCATCAAAGCAAAACTGAGGGGAAAAAACTTCCTCTTAAACTGATTATATATCCATGAGAAGAAAAACCACAATGTCTCTCTCTCTCGATGTGTTGCTCTCCCTCTCTGTGTCTTTGTCTGTCTCACGGTGCCAACTGTCTACACGCTACCAGTGTCTACTTTTACACATTGCTATCAAAGCCATTTCTGTGGGATCAAATCCAGCTCTCCATACTGTTTTTCACTTGTAGTTTTCTTTGTTCAGCAGCACTCTTCATTTGACACACTGACAACAAACCGTAAAGCAACGCCGATCCTCAGATTACGCGTCCAAGTGGGGGCGATTAGCAGTTTTAAAGGGTTAATTCACCCTAAACCAGACGTGACATGTTTTCCTCTTGATCTCTGACAGCTTATTCCATATTTGTGGATATCAACAGTGTCAGTTTTGGGGGATAAGGACATATTTTCCTCATTAGAACTGTTGGCACAACAGTGAATTAGAATTCAGTTTCATGGAAAAGCTCAAACAGCCTTTTTTTATTTTTTTTGTTTCATCCACAGAGTTGATCTTCTGTTTATTTCCAATGGAGCAACTGTCACTCGTGATGTTCACAGATAATGCTTGAGCTAATGCTGAAGAATAAGGCACGGGGACTGACCTTCACTTAAAGGGATAATGCAACAATTAGTGCATTGTTTTAATCGTACATTTGGCAGCGTCAAATCTTCTGCATGGTACAAAAGTCATTTTATATGAGAAGGAAAAGAGCTCAGTGAGCAATTTGTCATGACAACATTTCATCTCTGCTGTGCTCTGCTGATTATTGACTTGTGGTATGACACACACACACACACACACACACACACACACACACATGCTTGAACAGCATAATCTGTAACGTGATATACAGCATTAAATATGGCTAATGTGTCCACAGACTACAACAAAAAAGCTTTTAGACAGTGCAATCATATCAGGAAGTTAGTAATCAATATCTTCATAAAGAAGTCAGAACAATGAGCGAAGGTTTAACTGAAACATCGGCTGAAATAACTGTTATAATTTTAAATTATAGGGGAACTCCACAAATTTTACGCAGCCTTCACTTGTTATTAGAAGCACTACTCAAGCTGTGAAAACAGTTGCATAATCCCTTATGCGACTCTGGAGAGGTTTTGTCATGTCTGAGAAAATGATTCGACTGATGTCATCACAGTTATCTCAAAAAGGTCGAACAAAAAGATGCTACTGGGCATAGAATCCATTTTTTTTGGGGCTTGACCCAAAGTAAGAACTGAAAATAATGATACTACTGTCTCTGATACACCCATTTCAACCATTTATCTTTTGAAATATGTCTCTTGTGAGTCAGCCGACATTATACTCTCTGAAAAATTATCGTGGGAAACTGGATTGTTGGCTTTATATGGAGGAGCAGGAGGAGTACGACAAGTTGGACTAGGAATGATATACATTTTTGTGTAAGCAATTGAGAGATACAGTGTAAGGATGTGAATGCTTTGAGGTGTCATTTAAGTGTGTAAAGAAGAAAGTTATTGAGGTTTTTATTTTGAAAAACTTCAGCACTCATGTAGCCTTATTTGGAACATCAAGCCTACTCCAATGCCCCCAGTAAGCTCTTTTCTTGCGCCATGCCCCCCCGTTGAGCACCAGTATATAGAAGCTTTTGCTTTGAAAACATGAAAGCAGCCAACAGTTTCCTGTCTTCATAATGACCACGCCCACTTTTGGGTGACCACATTTAGCACATGAAACAACATGCTGTTTATGATTTTCTTGACTTCCCTAAAAAGTGAAGGACAGTAAAAGAAGAGCTCTGTGGCTTCAGGCCAAAGTGAACTGTGGGACCTGGCTGGTCAATGTGTGTACGTCAGTAGCAAACACTTCATCACGGGTTAGTTAATGATGTTACTGAGTAAATGACACATGTAAATGACAGTGATGGTGTAGCTAAAATGTTTACTGTGAAAGAATATGGCCTCACCATAAAACTTTTAGAATGGAGTTTGGTTTGACGGTGTGTCCACTCGGATGGCACTGTCAGCAGAGAGTATTCAATAGTTGAAAAGCAATAAGGCGCTCTTATTTTATGCTAACAAATTGGTAAAGACCTTGGAATTTGCATTTACTGCCTGCCAGGGGCAGGGGCATGACACAAGGACAGAGTACTGCGATGGGCAGATCTCATCTATAATCCAGAGCCCCCAAGATTTTGTTGTCCTTGTTTAAAGGTTCATTACTTTCTTTGTGTATCTGTGTGTGTGTGTGTGTGTGTGTGTGTGTGTGTGTGTGTGCGTGCGTGCGTGTGTGTGTGTGTGTCACGACAGTTAAAAATCCAATAACTTCAGTTAAGTGTTGAGTGACTCCTTTTTTTAGATCGTGAGAGAGAGGGAACTCTGCTGAACACGTCGCTGTAAAAATGTGTTTGTGGCGTCAAAAATGTGGGAAAAGTCCCTTTTCCTGCTTCCCTCATACAACTTCTGTTCTCAGTTAACATTGTCAGTGGTGCAGTTGGATGGCAAGGAGTAAGACGACGCTTAAGATCACTTTTTAAGAAGGGTTTAACAACTTAACCCCACTTTGTGTGTGATGTCAGTCACTCTAATTCCCAAAAAATGTTAGATATTTTTATAAAGTTTTACACATCGTGGGAGAGAGGGGACTCTGCTGAGCGCTTTGCTGGGGGAAGATGTTTGTGGTGTCAGAATGTGGGAAATGGAGTGAGTTAGAGCAGCCACTTTTCCTGTTTTGCTCCTGAAATTTCTTTGTCTTTGAGGCTTGGTACACAATTTTTGTGTCTGTTAGCTTAGATAGCTATATTGTCTGACAAAGGACCCGTTTTAATGTTTGTTGAAAAAATTGTGGGAGGAAGAAGAAGCTGCTGTTGCCCAAAAAAAATGCACCTATCATCTGAGTGTCCCTTTAAGGAACGCTCTGCATGAAGCCTTTAAAATAAGTCATAAAAAATATTGTTAAATATTTAGCTACATAATAATAGCTACATAATGCAGCTGATACCTAGACTATGTACAACATCAGTACACATAATTGTGTAGACACGTCAAAGCTGCACCCTCAGCCTCAGCGAAGCAGCGTCCATGACTGTCAGGCCTGCTGTAAATTCAAAGTGTTTGCACATGCAGACATTTCAGACGGGACATTAACAAACAACCAATTAGATCTCTCACTGGACGACAGGTTGATATGTGACCAGCATCCCGCAGGACGAGAGGGCTCTGCTGACTTCTGTCCCACGACTGTCCCTGTTGTCATCTGGAGTCAGTGATGAGAATTAGATCAGATGTTGTTCAATTTTTCGACTCAGCTGCAGCTGTGATGTTCAACTAAACTCCCCCCAAAAGGCAATAAATACATCACATAATGCTTTATTTACTGTTGCCTTCGATTCTTTAAAAAACTTGTCTCAGTTGTTTCTCGTAAGTCGTCCATTGATCTAATTCATTGATCTAATCTGGTTTAATAAAATACACATTTGATGACATGATATGTTGATGGTTTGACTCGAGCACAAACCGACACACACATCATGTATATGTGCTGCAGTGTCAAATGACTAAATGACTCAATATTGGTGATTATTGATGTTTTCACACTCTTTCAAATCATTTACCTGCTCTGCTTTGTCGTCTTACACTTGAGAAGTTTCATATTTTGATGATGCACATTGTGGTTCAAAGCATAAAAAGTTGAATAATGTGAGTTTGGAGAAATTCAGCCTCCACTAAATAGTTTTTCAAAAGCATCTGTCACAACAGTAATGTTCAGACAACTGCATTAATGTGGAGAAAATGGATGAATGGATGGGAAAAAAGAGGAGAGAATAGCGCTCATGTCAAAATATATACAACAATAAGTGGGTTTAGTCTATGACATGTGCGCAGGCATGAAAATATAGATTTGCCCAAATCCATAAAAAACAGAAATCATACATATTTGCACGTTCAGAGGCCGGAGACGCAAATTTGTTCAGTCGCTGTCTGGTTTACACAGATACACACAGACACACTCACAAAGACATATTTTTGTCTATAAACCGCGCTCATCCATCATCTTAGCTAATGTCACATGGGTAAACTGTCGTCATGACGACAGATGATGTTAATTTATCATTTCTCCCCAGTGTGTGTGCGTGTGTGTGTGTGTGTGTGTGTGTGTGTGTGTAGTGTACTCTATTCTCTTCTCATTTCTTTTCCATCCCTCTATCTCTCTCTTAGCTCGGCCCGTCTGTTTTTATGACATCATTGTTTTCATGAACGTGTGTGTTAAAGTGAGATAGACTCAGTTTGGCTGCTGTGTGTTTGTCCGTGTCTTCATTTCTTTGCCGATGTCTTGGTCCATGTGTGTGTCTTATAACTGCACATGTACATGTAGCAAAGTTGGGTTTATATAAGCAAATCCAAAACAATTTAATAATGAGAAGATTGTGTCTGTCTGTTACCTGCAGGCTTGTATTGTGGAGCAAAAGAAAAGAAAGAAACTAAAACAAGTCGAAACAAATACATAATTCATGCAAAACAAACAACTGAAGGACATTTGCATGTAATTCTATCTGATCTCTTTTCTTTTTTTTTTCCTTCGTACATCCCTGGCCAAGAGCAGTGACTCTTGTTTACCTTTCTGAAATTTAAAGAGAAAAGAAAAATCAATTTTTGGAGACTAGAAAACAAACGTGTCCTGTTGAAAGTTTCTTTGAGTGTTTTGTTGGAGCCATCTTCATTATATTCTTTTCCTGTGTTATTTTCTTTCATTGTCTTGTCTTTTAGCACTTTAAACATGTCAAAAGGAAAATGTCATGAAAAATTGGGTTGCCTGAGACAGATCAGGCTTTGATCAAATCGAGGTTAATCAAATCTAATATTGCCTGCTAAAATGTATCCATACAATGCTCCGTTTATCCCTTCAGCCGCCGTGATGATTAAGACCTTGGCTGACAACATTTTGACACTTTAACAGGATTTTTCATTGTAATCATAATGAGAATTTTCTTACAATGGAGATACAGAGTTTGGGAAATTACAACCTCGGTTTTTAAAGAGAACAATAAAACATGTTATTTCTCCAACCTTTTTAAGTGTCTTGCAGCGTGTTTTTCTCTCCCTCTCCCTGACTAAACCATATTTTACTCATTTAAAAAGCCTGTTATTCATGTCACTCTCGGCCAAATTCATAATAAATAGGCTCTTTGTTTCTGTCAGTCGTTCTCACTGTGTGCCTTATCTCTCTCGCCCCTTGTGTAATCATAATTATCCTTTATTCAAATCATTTTTAACAACATACAGAGTTTAGATAGAACATCATGGGATTAAAAAGCACTTAAGAATCAGATCAAACAGCTAAAGGCAAGCTCCTATATACATGCAGTGTGTATAGATACTTTATAAAGTGGTGAGTGGATCTCTCTTAACTTTCTCTCTTTTCCTCTCCATCCTTATTTCTCTTCTTTACCAACCCAAACTCCATCATCCTGTATATTGTTCAGAGACAGTGACACTGATATGCAGACTGGATTTGTGCATGTCAATGTGAGTGTATATTCTCTGTGTGTGTGTGTGTGTGTGTGTGTGTGTGCGCGTGAGAGAGAGAAAAGGAGGATGATGATGATAATGATGATGATGATGAATAAGGCTCGGGAGAGGAGGGAGAGAATTACCTCTGAGCACGAGGGAGTGAAATATAGACGGAGAGAAAGGCAGAGAAAAAGAGACATTGAAGTGGGGGAAAGAAGGAGTGATAACATGAATCGAGACGAGTGAGAGGGGAAAAATGAAATAAGAGGGGAGGAAAGAGGGGAGAGGGACGGGGTGAGGCAAACAGAAGACAAGAGAGAAAGAGAGAGAAAGAGAGAGAGAGAGAGAGAGAGAGGGAGAAGGAGAAGTGCTCGAGTCTGAGGTGTGAGCACGTCTCATGATTCCCATGTTGTTTTGGATAGTCATAGAGAAGGATGGAAAGAGAGATGGATAGGCTATAATCGCATTTTCTGTGGTGTGTGCACGTTTCATGAATCCCATGTTGCTTTTTGGCTCTGGGCAACAAATTGAGGGTAAAACTAGCAGCAGAGATGAGGAATGAAAAATTTAAGATAATATTCAGAGCAGTTCCCCATGGAAACCTATTCTGATTCACAGCATATGCAAGTGGAGAGAAGGAGGGTGGGTGAGTGAAACGCTGGCGAGTGAGGAGCGGATAGATGGAGAGAGGAAGACGAGGGACGATGAGGAAGATGTAGAAAGGAGGGTGGATAATGTGTGATGAGGAGAGAAAACAAGAGGGGGAGATGGAGAGAGCACAAAGAAAATAAAAATAATTAATGTAAGAGGTATGAGGAGTGAAGTTTGGAACAGGAAAAACATAGCAGCGCGTATTAGATTTCACCTGTAGCAGAGTCTGGACCATTTTCTTCCAAAAACATTACATAGA
Organism: Argyrosomus regius; assembly: GCA_946959425.1. Lineage (NCBI taxonomy): Eukaryota > Metazoa > Chordata > Actinopteri > Sciaenidae > Argyrosomus > Argyrosomus regius. Next base: position 20,503,301 of record OX336899.1, read on the forward strand.
TGAGTGCTGTAACATAATGAGCGATTACCTGGTAAGTCCACTGGAACGTCTGACCTCTCAAACATACTGCAGCCTAATTAACAGCCACCGCACGCCTGTTGGCGTCCTAATCATGATCCCAGCACATTTCGGCGCGAGCTCATATGGGCTGAATTCTCTCCTGTATCCAAATAAAATGGGTGAAATGTTTGCCAGGAGGGATACAAAATGGCTGACTGGAAAATGGATCCAGATGGAGTTGTGACATCAAACCCAATATGGTGAGGGACAAGATTCCCAACTTGAGGGGCTTGTGGGGACGTTGGCCAGGTCTGCATTAGACCATAAAGAGTCCCAACGGTCTCTACTCTTCTCATAAATTATTCATATGCCAGAGGCAGGTCAGGTTGTGCTGATTTCAAGTTAGCTTTCACACCAAAACTTGGATCACTTATAGAATTCTTTCACATATTTGCGCCCTGGGTGTGCGAGTGAAAGTGAGGTTTGTTTGAGTATCCCATTCACAAGTTTATCCATGTAAACACCTCGTCCTTGTTACAGACACCTGGATAAGCTCGTATCCTGTCTTTGAGGGTAAGTCCAAAACAAACACTCATACTGTGGCATGTAAACACTTAAGCCAGAAGCTACATCAGCTCAATGCACCTTCTGTATGACTGGTGAAATCTGCTTTTTACTGTCATTTTAATGAGAATGAAGTGTAATTTCAGTTGTAACTTCACTTGCCATTGTCACAGGAGACAGATCATGGATGTGTCCATGGGAAAGTCCCTGTAAGTAGTTCCACTTGGAAGGAGAAAAAATAACATCTTGGAGAGACAGATGCATCTGCACCTTTTCAACATCTGTTGATTTGCTTCTTGGATGCACTTACACTGTTGTTTTGATATGTAATAACTATGCGATCTGTCCAAGAAACACAAAGTGACCAACTGTAATGGGATCACAGAAGTACACACAATCTCTCAATTCAGATAAATCATGAGCTTGACACGTATCATGAATTAAGTGCTCTTAAAGGTCCCATATTTTACACTTTTTCTGTGTTTGATTTGAAGTTTTGATATCCATAAAAAGATATATTTGTTGTTGTAAGTATGAATAATGATATAAATTATCTCTTTGGAGCTCTTGCTAGAATAGGACGTTTTGTTGTTGTGTTTTGTGTCATTGATATGAATGAGTGATGCACAGCTAGGCCAACCACAGATAAGAGATTGTAGCCTACCCTGTAGCATGGCTGAGGGCTGTATAGTTGTGACATCACAACCATACGGAAATCCTGACTTGTTTAAAGGTACGGTTTCTGAATACGTTACATTTCTCTGTAACCAACTAGCACCTTGACTTGCTGCTTTGTACTTAAAAAAATGGACTCTCACTTTCTACAATATTGGACCTTTAAAGTAATCTAATTTTAGGGTTATTGAGGTCAAAATAACTAACACAATGGCCAGCTTACACCAACTCTGTATTGAAATGATGATCTCTGAAAAAAAAAAAAACAGACTGTTGGATCCAAACATTAGTATAGAGCCAAACTTGAAAGTTTTCTATGAAATCATACACGACCAGAAGAAAAAGAAAAAGGCTCAGCTTTCAAATTGAATCGAAATAAGAAGAAATGCTTGGTCGCCACCAGATATGCCCCAAAGAGGATAGTGATGTCAGGATAAAACATGGGACACCAACTTGGGATAAACATACTCAATGATCAAGTTCAGATGTCGCCGCACGCCAGATCTCGAGAAGCTTTTCTTCATTCTTGTATAAGATGACAGTGTTTCGGGGCAGATTATGCATTTCACATTGAGCTTCTGGTTTTGCTCATCCTAAAAAGGAAGAGATCTGGTGGCAAGTCGAAATCTGAACAACAATCTATAAAAATGTATTTCTCTTGCACTCTTCCAGCAACCTATTAAAAATTATTTTCGGTCATGCGGGAGTAAATAAATAAACTCAGTGGTAGACTCATAGATCCAGAAAAACGAAACTGCTTCTAAGGGACATTATGCTTCTTCTTGACTCCCACCGTGACTAGATATGATGGTGGTCGTCTGATGTTTTGAAGTCATGTCATGCAAGACACAGCATAATATTTTCCATCAACGTTTCTGAGCTCCAGAAAAAGGCAGAAACACAGAGGCGAGCGTGCGACCTGGACAAACTTTGCTTTTTGAAGTAACTCAGCCATAACCTCAGAGATGGCTCCGCTCTGACCTTTTAGTCCTTTGTGTCTATCCATGAGTGACATGGCCTGCTATCACCAAACTGCTGGCTCATGATGGGATCCAAGAACTGCTGAGTCACCACATTATGTGGATCATTTACTGCTAACAATATTCTTTATAGCCCAATTATGACTTTGCATTTTCTATTCTCCTTTCCCCCTGTCTGTTTCCTTCTCCTTCTCTCTCTCTCTCTCTCTCTCTCTCTCTCTCTCTGTCTCTCTTCTCTCTGGAGCATAATGATTGCTGTTCTGTTCTTTCTACCTTACAGAAGAATCATAATAAAAATCTATGGTGACGATAATAAGGATTTATGTCGGGCGTAGATGGTCACACGTGATATTTTAGTTTATATACTGACACTTTTGGCCTCTCATTGACCTACAGGTGACAGAGACACGCAAAGACACAAGTTGCTGAGCTAATGCAAAGGATATGAAGGATTTGATGGATATATTCAAGCAAAGAACTGGGTTAACGCAGTATTAATTGATTATTCTGGAAAATAAATCTTAAAACAAGCTATAAACATCAACACCGACATATTATCACATCATAAAATTGTTGTGTTGAACTTCACATCTAGCAGATAGACGGAAACATTAACACTGATTTGGAGCAACTCAAATATCACTCTCCTTTTAGCTCTGTTTTGGTCACAACTTATTAGCAAGAATATTTGCTTCTTTAGAGGTTAAATGCTCCACTATGTTCACCTGCTAGTCACTAACTTTGTCTGTCTGTCATTTGGTGCTGGACGGTCATGTACAGCAGGTTGTCAGAGTATTGTTCTGACAAAACAGCTACTGGAAACATTCCTGATGAGAACTGTGAGAGAGAATGAAAAACCGCAAAGGTCGCAGGCCGTATAACCAAAACATTGAGCTGAAAAATTATAAAACGGGAGATGCCTTTAATATATTGACATGGGCAGGGCTAGTTAATATTAGGTAAGTATCACATTAGAAAAAATTAATGCAAATAGCACAATTTGAAAAAACATCCTCTATTTTTCAAAACAGTTTTTCACACGCTAGAGTTAATACAGTTAATGGGAGATGGGAAAACTTTTTTGAATCAGAATAAGACTCACGACTGACTGGTTTCTCCTCATAGCTCTATCATATTTTATACTATACAATATCTTTAATCAGATTAATACATGTAAACAACAGAAATGTCATATTTCCATCATGTTTTCTGCGTTTTTCACCTGCCGCTCTTTTAGTTAAATAACTTTGTTGCACTCACCTCTTTTTCCGACTGGAGAATTGTCGCCACCTACTGTTTATCTCAGGAACCAACTCCTAATAATCACATATTGAAAGCATTCATTCGCATTTTATTTTGCAAATTACTCGACATTTGGTTAAAATTTGTGATACATCCAGACGGACACACACCGATGATTCCTCTTGATTCCTGTGACAGCTGTAGTTATCATATCAGATTTTCTCTATTAAATGAATGTTTGTCTGCCTGCTGGTGTCAGTGTAACACACTGATAATGGATCAGTCCTCTTTATCAGCAGACACAGAAGAGGTCTGTGTAAAAATGACTTTATTCATTCAGTAACATAATGACATTATCTTGTTATTGCCATAATATAGTTACTGAGAGAAAGAGAGACAAAGAGTGGGTATAAAGCTTTGTGGATTGCTGGTTTAGAGATCAAATCATGAGCTTGCGACACTCTAGGGTTGAATTTGCATCAGGACTTTTGTCACATGTCCCCTTGTCTCGTATCTTTCCGGCCTGTCTTCTGTAAACAACAATTATTAACTTCTTTCGTGCAGGAACACTTTAATCCCATTACAACTGCGTCTGGCACAAATCTGCTGCCTCTGTTGACTCAGTTTTGATTTTCTGTGACCACACAAAGTCTGTAGACTATCATGTCTAGACAAAAAAGGACGTTTGTCCTCACCACTGTGTGGCGGGTTGGTAAATATGGCAACATCCCTCAGACCAGAACTGTTTCTGGGTCGAGACTGTTTCAATAAATGAGCTGAATGTCTCCTCACCGACTCGTGACTCAACCTTGTAACCTTGAGATTAACTCTTATGGTTACATTACAAGCCAGCTGAAAAGCTGTGCTCCTAAATTAGCAATCCAACATTTGAATGAAGTGTTTACAAAATATTATTCCACCACTCAGGCTGGAGGGACACAAGTGTTCAGAGGATAGAGCAATAACCTTTTTATAGAGTGGCTGCTGTACATTTTAGCAATAATGAATGATGAACTGTGGGTGATGGATATTTTACAGTTGTGAAATGGATCACTTCAACTGTTGCCAATGCCCACAGTGATTTGCTTAAATACAAGTGACTGTCATTCATACTATTTTCTGGCAGTCGAGCAGGAAATGTAACAAATGAATAGAATTTCTTCAATTTTTTGACAAATTTATAGACACCTACTTGCATGTTCATGTACAAGAGACAATTAGCTTTTCATTAAATATCTGTTTCGAAGAAAGTGTGACTCATGAAGTCAAAATCCTGAAGCTATATTTCCTCTTCTGGGGTCGCAGATTGTACCCCTGATTAAAAAAAAATAATGGAGACATCGGGGGGAAAAAAGGAAATTGAAGACTTCCAGGGGGAGGCACCAATAAAAATGACAAAAAAAGAAGCCATTTTCTGATGGCCCTTTTGAACATGTCCCATTAGCAGCAGAAACCCAATATTTGTCCCCCCCCCCCCGCCCTTCTCTGGGGGGTTAAGAGGTTCACAGAAAAGCATGATTGGAGAATAGAGACATGAGGAGGGAGAATAGAGAGAAAATGAGAAAAAGCAAGGGGAAAAAGGGTGAGGCTTCAAATTTATAAAAGGCCCGGAGGTAAAAACTGCTGAATATTAGCTCACTTGGTCTCATTATATACTAGAGGTGGTTTATTGATTAGTAACAGTGGATAACAAATCCAGATTAAGTCAAATAAACGCAGCAGTTCTAAATGTTCTTGATACCAAAAGCTTATCTCATGAATACACTCTATATGCTGCTAAACGCAAACTTCCCAATTTTATATTAAAACGTCAGTTTCAGGTCAGTTTCTACATTGACTGTTTTGTTTTAATGGTTGGTTTAAAGCCCCAATAAAACCTACACTGCATTGTCTTTTAAGTAGAATTTAAAACTACAAAAACCTCCATTCTTCCATTTTTTTGAGTTGGTAAATTGCATTTACACCAGGGCCGTTTCTAGCTGTTTGGGGACCCTATGCAAGATGCTATTTGGGGGGCCCTATTTTGACTACTGAGGGAGAGATTCCTAACCTTTCCAGATGATCTGTGGTGATGTGTTACATGTTAAAAGGTAAACAGGCTGGAGTACATTAATAAATGCAACAGATGCAGCATTTTCTTGAAAAATGTTCAGGAACATAGTACTGATGTTTCAGGTAATAAGAAACATGTAACACTGCAACCCCTTCAGCACCATTTTGGATCTGTTTCTGTGATTGTAGAAGATGCCATGATGCAATTGTTAACTGTGCCTACCGTTATTCTCCTCACTTCAGAGTATGGCGGGCGGCTGCGGGGCCCAATGCATCTGCATAGTCCACATACTGTATAGCAAGAAACAGCTCTGATTTACACTTTAATATGCTATAAATAGATCCTGGTTCCATTCAGTCTAACAGTTATATTCCTTTACCAGAGAAAAGCCAGCAATTCTGTCCTCTAGACCCCCCAAAATCCATTACATTCCCAGTAGCAGCACCTCCTGAATTACAGTGTAGCAAAATGGAGTGTTAACTTGCTCTTTTTGAATATTAAATCAACTAACATGCATCTAATAATTTAATCTAAGAATGCTGATGGCTTTACAAACACTTTAAGAAGACCTCTTACACCACAGCATTAGCTATAGTTGCTTCTGGTAGTTATGTATTTTGATGTCAAACCGTATTTTCATATATTGTTCAGAACATATGTAGAATAAATAAAAGGATGTTGCATTAACTCAAAATGTGGAATATTTTGTTTTATGAAAACAACTTTTTGTGTATCCGAACACTGCATCTGAGAACATCAGTGAATTTATATTCATAATTAGTCTGAGTGCTTTTAGACTGCTAATGGATTCTCAATGGAAGTTTCTCTAAGTGCAGCAAAGAGCAGAATCCTAATGTTTGTGTTTGTGATGTGTGTGCGTGGTGTGTCTGGCCACACGCACAACTGTAACTGGAGAGCAGAAAGTATTGAACAAGGGGGAGTGGAGACACAGAGAGGGAAAGAGAGACGCCCTAATTGCAGAATGCAGTTGTTCATCCTAAATGACTGGAACATCCTAATCACTTATCACTAATTACACTTCTGTCTGTCTGTCCGACTAGCTGGCTGTTTGTTTTTGGCTGGTGGGATGAATGGGTAATTTACTATTTGGCTTGCTGGCAAACTGTTTGGCTGGTTGTGTCTCTGGCTGACTGACCACTTGGCTGGATGACTGATTGACTGGTTGGCACACTGACCGGATGGATAATTGGATGACTGATTAGCTGGATTACAGCCTAGTTGATTGACTGGGTGACTAACTTATTGACGTGCTAACTAACTGACTCTTTGAATGAAAATGAACTTGCAGTGGCCCCTATTTAATAATACCTGGCTCTCCAGTATGAGGGCGCAAATAACTGGCCAAACATTCTCGCCCTGACAACTGAATGGATGGATGTGAAGAGTGTAATGGCTGTAGCTCTGTAATAATAAGTAGAAATGCAATGGGAAAATGGAAATGGAAGATTTGATTACCTGCTGTGGCAGTGCAAGTGAGAGTGGCATAATGTGCATTATCAATAACGTCAGAGAGCCTAACAGCAACAACAATGAGGTAATGTAGGTTAAGAAGTAGGTTAAAAGATGTAATTAGTGCAAATGGAAAGAACACTAATATATATTAATTGCTGCAGACTGTTGATGTAGACAACAGCTGGAGACAATGACCACATAACCCTCAGTCTACAATCGAATCTAAAGTAGATCTAAAGCAGATTACAGCAAATCATGCCTAAAGTGAGCTTGCACTTTATTGCTTGAGAAAAGTACCGCGCTGCTGTCTGTCTGTCTGTCTGTCTGTGGTCCCAACATGATGAGGTCGGGTTCATTTTCACCACATTCAGACTGGATCACGATTATGTTATTTGATCCTACAGACACTCACAACTGAGCCAAGAAAGCCTAATATTGTTAATTTCAGAGTACCAAATACATTTAAAGGGTCTGTCGTAAGGCATTTATTAGTTTAGAAAAAATCCCCAAAACTAATGTATCACTACCTTTTTTAACCAAATCGCTCTTCTATGTCATTTCTCTGATCTAATAACTAATATGATATTTGTTCCTATGAAACAGTTTAGAACCCCGCTGGCGGGACCTGCCTTACATTTTGAAAGCCTTTGACCTAGACTGATAATTCGAATTTCCATTTGGATCACTGAATCACAGAGATGTGGGTAGCAGTTCAAACGTCTGGAATCAGGCCAGCACCTAGACGATCCACACACTGCGTGAGCAACTCAGTTTGTGGCATAATGTTTGCATAAATATTGATGATGTAAAAGTTTTATACGTATGAGACCAAAATGTGCCATCAGTCTGTTAAAGTTTTCATGTAAGGTTCTGAAGCATTTAGCATTAATTTTACGTTTCAATCACTTTTTATTGCTATTGGGTGAACAGGCTGCAATGTAACTTTGTTGGATGCCCATGGACTGACTTCTATGTAAATGACTTTCCGTAGACGGACTTTATGTGGAAATCCAAAGGATGTAACGTTTATGCACACTCCCAAGTGCTTTCACTCTCCGTTGTTACAACAGTAAGCTGGCTAGCTGGCTAAAGTTTGCTTACTTGCTTATGCGGATGACTATCTCGCAGGCTAACGTAGCAGAACCCTGTCTTGGGTGGATAACTTGGCACTTTGTCAGGACTAGGATGACGCTCGCTCATGCCTACGAGCGCAAGCAATCGGATGCTAATGACAGTTCACTGAACACCTGGTGGTGTCATTACAAAGAAGTTTGTAGCTCATGAGTTAATATGTTGTTGATATGACAAAAAGTCATCATTTGTTTTGGGTCACCTCGAGTTAAGGACTCATTAAGGACTGATTACTGTTTGTAACCAAAATGATAACTCACAGACACAAACACACACACACACACACACGAATGTAAAAAATGTCTTACAACAGTGAATAACAATAAATCGTGTAAATAACCACACGCACAGAAATATGCAGGTGCAGGCAAGTGCACATCCACACGTGTATGCACAAATCCAAGCAAGCAATCTGCTGTAGACATACAGTATGTGTATACCACACACACACACCTACACACACACACACACACACTCACTGACGTTCAGGAACGTAGATTGATGCAGTGTTTGAAGAAGTCCAGATGGTGTGTGTGTTAAACGCTGCTCCCTACAGAGAGGCACACTCACAAATATGCACACGCGAACACACACAGTAAACAAATATTATCATATATCTTTGTTCAACTGACTGCAAATTAGTTCCTCAAGGACTTCATTCAGATGTTTGGCAAAATGATATTTTTCTACACATCTTACAAGGAACTGCAGTATTTTGTTGCTGGTGTCAACACACTGTAACTACAGGAAAAACCTCAACTCCAATGAAACCTACAAATCTGTTCATAGGTCTTGCAAAGCAAATGTTACTACAGTTCAGATTTCCTGAATTTTAAAGTTATGAAAGCAAAAAAGAGGGAGCTGTGAACAGCCACACACATTCACAGATGTATAAAAATCCAGATGCTTTTCCTTTTACAGCTAAATAAATATATTCACCTCTCATTTTTGTATTTTAAATGAAAGTGTTTGTTTTTTGTCAAATTGTAAATTTAAAAGTATCACATGCATTTCAGCACCCAGCTATATCCCAAGTTAAGAATGTATTAATACAACGAATAAATGAATCATTTGATTGAATACATTAGATTTGTGCTTAGCTTACCTGGAGTTTGACAACAGCCACAAAAACACTTGGATATACAAAGAAGATGTGGAGATGTTTGAAAAGACAGAAATTTACAATGTTTAGTAGTCACAGCACCATTGATCGGCTTGTAGAGGGAAAGAAATGATCTGTTTTTGAAGGCTGGCACACTTCACTGGACGCTAACGTTTAGCTTGTTTGCTACATACACTGTCGGCTAATGCCAGCCAGGTGACATGACCCCAATTTCTGTTTGTGACGGTAAATCACTCACCTAGAATGATAAGTAGGTTCCATATGTAAGATTTAATTTCACTTTTTATTGCTTATGGGTGAACAGGCTCTAACGGAAGTTAAAAATGAGCCTTTTCCCAACTTTCTTGGTTGCCGTGGACTGACTTCTATTTAAATGACTCGGGACAGACTGTCTGTGAAAATCCAAATGATTAGTGCACAACATGTACGTTAGAAAACAATGTGGTTCTCTCTCCACAAATAGTAGAGCACCGCTAATATGAGAGATGTTTGTTGGGTTCAATAAACATGAAGTGTGATTAGGACAGTTAATTTGTGTGAAATTTTTCAGGCATTTCTATAGATGATTTTCACATTAGATGATGCAGTGCATATTGGTGATATGGATAATCAGTAACTTTCATTGAAAACTTTGGTCTAGACCTGTCGCTAAGTGCTTGCTCATGGTGGGAATTGTTGGGTCTCTGTATACAAACTTATAAAGGGTATGGTCTAGACCTGCTCTATATGGAAAGTGTCATGAGATAACTTCTGTTATGATTTGATGGTCTTTGCTCTTCCTTTAAATAACAAATCAACCCAGTCAATGTGTTCACATCAACTTTAATTTTCATAGATGGGAGCATGGCATATGATAAGAGCTCTGTTAGTTGGTAAACTGTGTGTGTGTGTGTGTGTGTGTGTGTGTGTTCAATATTATAAAAGGTAAAATCTTCCAACACACAGCACATAATCACATACATCAAGTGATTTATAAGCACCCAGGCTCTCTTTATGATACAAACTGGCTTCTCTATCAAATTGGTGTTTATATTAGGATACTTGATCAGTTGGACTTTCTTGTACCAATTTGCAAACACAAAATCTGAAGCAGGCAGCTTTGGTTGCAGCCCATGGCCCTCCAGCTGTGTGGGTCTCTGAATATGCAGACGGTGTGTTGGACTCCTGCTGAGAAACTCTGTTTGTGTGTGTCTGTACAAGTTATGCTTAACCAGTTCACTCTAATTTGCTACTCATTTTTCTAATTTACGGAGTTTTAAAGTACACACTTGCCAGTCATAAATTATAGAGGCCGAGCGCTTGTTTTCCAAGTTGGGACGTAGAGCAAATTAACAACAAAGATGACCGAGCGGTTCCTCGTAATGTGGTAATTAAATCAGATCTAATGAGAGCACAGAATTTTTATCAACAGGTTGGAAGTTTTTGCCAAGAAACCAGTGGGGAAAAAAACACGTGATTTAAGGTAAGACAGTCACAAACTGCATCTTTATAGCCGATTTAGGTTTGCAGGCTGTATGATCAGTGTTCTACTGATCCATGAGTGGTAGTGAAAGCTGTGTGTGTGTGTGTGTGTGTGTGTGTGTGTGTGTGTGTGTGTGTGTGTGTGTGCGTGCAATTACAGAAATGACCCATGTCATCACCGACCATGGATACAGACAGTAATATGAGAAAGAATGACAGGAAAGAATAAATCAGGAACGAGCTTGTTTCAATTAAAAAAAAAAAAAACAGGAAATACAGAAGTGGACGCATTAAAAGATTAAAAGAAAAAAGTGAAAGCAAAGCGTCAAACAAAATAAGTGAAGCAGGAAATCTTGTTTTACAAAAGGAAAGGAGGAAAGGGGAAGAGATTGTAAGCAAAATTGGCATTTTAAATCAATTCTGTCACTTAGACATGCATCAGTGCAGATTGTGTGTGCTTGCATTTTAGCAGCGTATGTGTGAGTCTCTCCAAGGTGTATGAGTGCAGCAGTTACAGTGTGTTTTTTGGCATGAAAATGAGCCTGAGCAGGACTTTGTTTGCTTAACATTAATATCTTAAAAGTTTGACTGTGAATATTTTTTCTTCCAATAAGAAGTTGAGCAACACAGAAGAGAGAAATTAGTGTGAAAAGACAAGAAGAAGAAGAGAGAGAGAGCGAGATGCAGAGAAAATGACATTCATGTTTTTGTCTTGTTGTTTATGAAAAATGACACGTCATCTTTGAGGCCTGGCTATTGTTAATCTGCTCTCCTGTAGAACAATGAACACAGTCTGAAGTGTGAGAGTGGCACAGTGATGCAAAGAACTAAACCACCTCCACCAAATCACCTCTTTTCTGTATATGTGTGGGGGGAAAGATTGAAAGTGCAAAACGAAGAGGAGGAGAAAAAGTTTAGCAAGAAGAAGAATGAGACAAGAGATACAGACGTGAGAGACAAAGGGGGATTCCTGATCTGTTATTTCTCCGAAATATCTTTAAAGTCTTTATATTTTAGAATACATTTGTCATTGTGCACGCAACATATTGCTGATTTAAATTCAGTGACAAGCCCTGCACCGCCTCACACACACACACACACACACACACACACACACACACATACTGAGTCAATATAGTAAAGTGACAACTGTGATAAATTATTTTTATAAGGAACAGGTGTGTGTATGTGTGTGTGTGTGCTGCATTTGTTAAAATATATAGCTTTGAGCAGTGTAAGCTGAAGCAGTCTGGAGACAATTAAACCGGACTTCAATAAAAAAGATTATCTGGAGCACAAAATCACACAACATAAACAGTGTGATGAAAACAACTACTCAATACCGACTGTGAAGCTACAATTCTTTCAGTTCTCCAAAGATCATAACAAACAAATTAACAAATCATGTAAAGACATGGCAATAAAGTTTAACAACGTGTTGAGGACAGACTGGAATAATTCAGCAAAAACTGAAAAGCAGAAATCACCTGCAGTGTGAAACTTTGAGCTGTTTATGTGGAACAGTGGAAGCTTTCCCACACCTCATCAAGTCTTCATCCATAACATGAGGTCAGATGTCTTTATCGTGCCATGAACTCAATAATTGAAGATGCATTTTGCTCTTTCTATTACCAAACAGTTCATGGAAATACATTATTCATCAACAACATTTGTAATGTGCATACATTTACATCTGTGTCATTGTGTACGTGGCTGCATCGTCTGTGATGGTAAATTCCATTATCATCCCCCGCCCACAGTCTCCTCTAAAAAGGCCTTTACTCTCAATCCACTCATTTCTCACAAACAAACACACACACACACACACACACACACACACACACAGTGAGTTCGGCATCACATGTGATTTCAGCGTGGTAGAAACTCGTTGTAGCCATGAAAAATGACTACTTAACACAAAGAGAGGGGGAAAGAGAGAGAGATTACAGAATAACTTAAACTGTCCATCATGTCGCAGACAACAGGCCAATAACATTTGACGTAACAACATACATATGTGTGGCGGTCTGGAAGAAACCATCAGATGTCATGGCTACTAGTTGGCAAACTGTCTCAGAAGAATGAAAATGAGTGAAGTCTTGTCTTTGGGCTTGTTACACTGCTACAGTTTAATCCCTTCCCCTTCTTTTGATGCCTAAATGGCTTTTGAAAAGGCCTGGGAGATGTTTAAATATCAAGGATTTCAGGGGGTTACAGCCAAGACATACGTTTCTTTTTAAGTACAAGCGGGAGGCAGGGACACACGGCTCCAGCTGCTGCTGCTGCTAAAGCTGCTGTTGTTCTCAGTCCTCTCTGTGCAGCATGTGTTAGATTTTTTTCAGTCTTTTTTGGGTCCTTTAAATCTGCTTTAACTGGTCCTGGTGACAGCGTGGTATGAACTCTGAACCTCTTAGCGCTAAGTTTGACCCGCAGAGCTGCACAGACACCAGAAGGGGCCTTTTTGTTTCTGAGGTCGCCCCGTCCTATAAACAAATCTACTCACCGTCCTGCAAGGTGTACCGTGTGAAACCTTCCACCTCTGTGCTGGTCAAGTCCTGCAGAAGGGGACGTGGGTTGACTGTTTGTGCTGCTGACTAATGGTGGTTAATGGTGTCATGCTGGCTTCAAAACAGGCAGTGTGACACAGGCTTTAAAGTGGAAATTTTAGCTGGATTATTTCACTCCCTTTGGAAATTTGAAGCTTTACAATATGACGTTTTTTATGACTCTTGTAATTGCTTTTAATGATTCTATTTGTTGCTGTCGGTTGTCTGACTTTATATTTGTCATTTCATCTGTGTGGTTGTCTGACTGCAACTGTTTTTTGCTCTCAGGTCTGTCTTGAAAAATAAAGCTTGCTCTCAATGTGAGTACCTGATTAAAGTATTTTTATTTTTCTGTGGCCCAGACAAACTTAAAAACAATGCTCCGTTAAGTGTTTTAAAGATGTGAACTTTATTAATTAACCCCAAAGATATTAAAAATGAAACTATCCAAAATCCTTGAAAAATGAAACAAATAACTTGTTGTGTTTGTGCAATATTTCATTTAAAAAGATGTGATTTCATCTGTGTTTTCTGACTGAAATTGTATTTGAGTTCACATTTGTTGATGACTTAAAGAGATTTCTGTGATGGTGATAAGGTAAAAATGCAAGCAGACACAAATATTAATACAAAATACGGAGATTCATTTCTCAGAGCTCAAGGTGACATATTCAAATTGATGCTTGCAGAGAACAGTATGGACAATTTATGGATTTTTGTTAATGGATACATTTTATATTCTTAGTTTTACTTCCGAATGAAAAATGAATTTTCTCAGAATCTCGCTGGATTCAATTTAGTATTTCTATTTTCTATAGTGTTCCCATTTTGCATTTCTCCATATTGTGATCTCTCTCTCATTTGTCGCTCAATGAATCATACTTTTCATCGGTTATGTCAAGGTGATATATTCAGATTGAAGAGTGTTTCATTCATAAACAGATAAAACAGACAAAAGCATCCAGAGCTCACTTTTGCAATGATGGAGTCGGCATACGTTTCATTTGATTAATTAAATGATAGATTAAAAAATTAACATAAATGGAGAAGGTTAATTTTCTGATTGACTTAAAAACTTGTTTCACTTAAATACTTACATAAGTTCAAGATAAAAATATAAAAAAAGAAGAAATGTTTTATGAGTTGCAAGGGCTTTCAGGTGAAAAATCTACTGTCCATCCGTCTTTTATCCAGCTATCTTTCATTCATCCATTCACCAGAGAGAGAGAGAGAGAGAGAGATTTTTTCCCTCGTTTCACAGTAAAAGCCCTCTGAACAAAAAACTGACTGTACAGGTCATTAAGTTAAACCACGCACACACACACACACACACACACACACACACACACACACAATTTGGGCCAGACCAGTTACCGCTCGTTAGTTGAGGTAATGTTTATATAGCATTATGCCACCACACACACACACACACACACACACACACACACACACACACACACAAATGGTTATACATGGCTCCAACATGGGTACTCAAGAGTAAGAAAGAGAGACAGAGGGAGAGAGGGAAAAAGAGGGAAGATGGAGTAAGACGCAGACAGAAAGAGAGAGAGAGAGAGAGAGAGAGAGAGAGATGTAAAGTTATATTTGAGTCAGATGTAATAGCTGTAATTATATTGGCGATATGGAAGGCCTGAGTCTGGGTCTGCTGCATGTGTTGTGTGTGTGTGTGTGTGTGTGTGTGTGTGTGTGTGTGTGTCTGCAATCGAACAAAGGGCCGCTTGTGTCAGGGGCCTGCTCACTGCAGCTCTTACCGTAATGATATTCCAACGCTTGCCGTGTATGTGTGCGTGTGCCTGTGTGTGTGTGTGTGTGTGTGTGTGTGTGTGTGTGTGTGTGTATCTGTATGATGTTGAGTCTAGAAGGGAAATGACTACCATGCCGTGCCAGATACCCCCCCACCCTCCTCCTCACCTCCGCCCCCACCATACACACAGACACACCCCACACTCAAGTCTCACACACACACTCACGTACACGTAGGGATTAGTTGTACCTGCATAACATAGTTTGATATTTATGTATGAGGGGAAAAGGGATAGGGGTGGTCATATACAGACTGATTAGGTGTGTGTGTGTGTGTGTGTGTGTGTGTGAGTGTATGCAATGGTGAGACTCAGAAGCTTTCCTTCGACTTCTGTCATCTGTCTTTCTTTACGTCTACGTGTTTCTCCTCCTTCTCCTCTTTTATCTTTGTCTTTCCGTCTCATTTTCCCATCTTCCTTCTTTTTTTCTTCCCCCCTCCCTCCCTCGCTTCCTCCCTCCCTCTCGGTTCAGTGAGTTTAGTCTGTGTAACTTTTACTTCCAATTTAGAAACAAAAATAAAACGGTTCTGCACAGAGAGAGAAAGTGTGTGTGTGTGTGTGTGTGTGACGTCATTAGGTGTGTGTATGATCCAGATGGATTTTCCACAGCGCTCTCCTTGATGGGCGGGTCGGCGCAGTAGACAAGGTAGCATGCCAGCTCGCTTTTTTAAATGCACACACACACACACACACACACACACACACTGTCACACACACACACACAGAGTTATTTTATATTCCTAGACACATGATTCCCGTCACTGTGTGTGAAATCCAGGGAAAATATTTCTCCTCCCTGTGCCACCGTCATCTATCTGTGTCTCTGCTTCTTATCGAGCGCTGGCCGTTGTTGCGCTCATGACCTTTGACCTCTGTGACGCTTGCAGAGCAAAAACTAGAGAATTTAAGAATTTTTGTTCATGCATGAGTTTTATATTCTTAGTTTCACTTAAAAAATGAAAAATGAAATATCTGAGAATATCATAACTTACTCACTAGATTCAATTTAATATTTCTCTTCTCTATAGTGTTCTCATTTTGCATTTCTTCATATTGTGATTTATGGCTCTTTTTCATTTGATTCACACTGCTCATATTTCATGTTGTCTCTATACTACCTACTGCCTTTTTATTTTTACAAGCATAGTTGTCTTCTTAATACATTGCGGTGCTAAAATTGTCAGTTGTGTTTATGCAGCCACCCATTTACAACTCACGTTCATCCAGAATGTCACTCCAAACCCTTAAGGATTTTTTTTTTTTCTTAATTTTTTTTTTTGTGCTGAAACAGCCAGAAAAGTTAGCAGGGAAATCTCATCGCCAGCAGAAAATCCATATTCATTAACATAAATGCTGTAAATAAAGTGAGAGGAAAGCGTGATGTAGGTTCAGATAACATCAAATATAAAAGAGAGACGCAGAGATAGAAAAAGATTTAGAGTGGCATCTGAGAAAAAGACAAGAAAAAAAAAGAGATACGAATACAGAGATTTAAGGACAGGATGAAATGCAGGAAAAAAGCTAATTTACAGAATGCAGTGAGGAAAAAGAAGAACAGAGAGCCTAGTGTGGTCGATCCATTTTGACTTTTTTAATGCTCTCCTTTCCCGTAAAAAGATGTTTTCCTCTGTGCGGTTTACATATTGTCAATATTCTGTCTCCAATTTAAATGGTTTCAATTCTCTTTCACTATACAAGATGTAACTCAGAGCTCCAGCAAGCTTCCAGCAAAATACAAACACACAAATGAATAGAGGCTCGAGATGAGAACTCTACTGGCTTCCATTTGATCAGTTTAAAATATAAACAGCACCACAGTTTGTTTCGCTGAAAACAATTAATTTTTGACAGGTCTCAGGTCAGAGGTCATTCTGATGTTTGAATCTGAACAAGTTCCACTTCCCCAATTGAACCACACACAAACTCACTAATGGAAAATACATTTTTGTCTTTGTTTCATGTTGGTAAAGTTTTTAATTATACTTCTTTGTTTAAATGGTGCGTTGGGACTCTTAACAATGAACATTATCAAGACATAATACTCTCTTCAGGCCAAATTGAAGACAAAGACAGTCTCTTGGAAGGTTTCGGTCCTGTCAGAATGCAAGAGTGAAACAGATCAAAGTGACAAAACAGTTTCTATTTTATGAATTAATTCATGGTTCTGCAGGTCCAGAACACGGTTGGGTTTCTATGAAACCACCTGGTTAACTGCGTTCACCTGCCGTCCCACATGTGACTCATTTCTGGATTCATTGAGTCGAATAAAAACCAGCAGGGCCCCCGAGACCTGAAGGAGCAGGAGCAAAAACCACCAAGCGACATTGAGGTCCAGTGAGTAGGATCTTTTTAAAAAAAAATGTGCAGGCTGAAATTTAAGTTTTATGATTTCTGATTCCTGCATTTTAACTCAGTGCCATTTTACACGATGCACAGAACAAAAGCAGCAAGGAGACAAGTAATCGCACCATACTGTACAATTAAATGTGTTGAAGATGATAAATGATAGAAAAGATCTTTTTAAGATTTTTTTAAGTATCAACACCAGGAAATGAGATACAAAATAGACCTCTCATAGGCTAATGGGTGCTGTAAGTTAAAGCCCTTTGACCGCCAAAATGATGACACATTTACAGAGTGGACCCTCTAAATTTAAGACATATTGAATGATGGTCGTAACATTTTATTCCTCCCAAAATGCCTATGAATTGTTCTGAAAATGAACTCTCCAGTCACAGAGGAACAGACCTCAAACTTCAAAGATCATACAAACTTTGAGCTCAGGGTCAGACACATTCTGTATTTCCTGGTGTCGGGTGAGAGCAGCACTGCGACCCACACACTTACTGATCATTACTACCGGCCGTTACCATGGTAATCAATCTTCACTCCACAGCTACCTATTTCCTCTCTCTCTGGTTGGTTTGTTGACAGACAACCATCCCTAAATCAATCCCAGGTTGCACTGCTGCAGCATCCATCACAAGCTAACAGAGAACTCCATTTTTCTTGTTTTTCTGTTCCACCTCCTCGTCTGTCTGTCCGTCTGTCTCCTGCTTTCCTCTTCAACTTTTGTTTGATTCTTTCTCACTTTTAGTTTCGTCTCCTTTTGCTCTCATTTCTTCCTCTCTTTTTATTTCACTAACTCCATCTTGGTTTCCCTCTTGTCTTTTAAATCAATAACTTGTTTTGAATTTACAAAAAACAGCTAACTACTGTTTTCATATTCAAACCATCCTTTTATTTCTGCCTTTGTAACCTTATTTGTCTTATTTTGAGAAAATTAATGTAATTAGCAGCGGGTTTGTTTTATTAATCGCATATGCATCCAGTGATATTAAAAAGCCATGTCTGTGTTTTACATGCTTCTTCTTGGTAAAAAATTAAAGCTGACCTTCTGTTTTAGTGACATCACACCTATACAACATGACATATAACAGACAATTTAACAGACATGTCCTTTAATAAATATACTTTGACCACTGCCTAACACCTTAGGCCCTATTTTCAGCATTTATTAGGGCTCTTTAGGGGTTTTTGTCATGATCCATTAATCTGCTGAATAGAAATAAATAGAAGAAAATTGTGAAAAAAGATGACATCTTCATGTGCTTTCACATGAGACCAAGTAAAAGCAGCAAAACCTCATGTCTGAGAGGCTAAAACTGGACTAATGATATCTTGATTACCAAAATGGATTCCTAATCGACTAATACAACTCAGAAAATGCTGTTATACAACAGGCTTCTATCAACTTAACATCCTGAAAGAAGTGCCTACCAGTTGCACTGCATGCTGGGAGCCCATTACGAGATGAAAATGAACAGAATAAAGTCATGATCGATGGACATTGACTGCCTCCGCAAGAAGCCTCAGCTGGATCTTAATATTGTGTCAGAAACTTCAAGTTAACTGTAACAAGTTTTCTGTTAATATTGGTTGGAAACCTCCCTGATTCTAATCACAGCTGAACGGCTACATGAAAGCAGCGTCGCCCTTTGTTAGTAATTATATCTCAGACGATGTTCGGGAAACTAATCCCATCCGAATAGAGCTTTTGTCTCTTTCTCTGTCTGTCTCTGTCTGCCTCCCTCCCCACTTCAAGAACACCAAATGAAGACCATATTAGCAGTGATGTATAGATGAATGATGTCATCGTTCCTCAAAACCCCCATTGATGTTACTGCGACGATACAGATCATAATCACCGTGATTGATAACTGCAGCCTTCCAGGGTGAACGTGCATGTGTGTGTATGTGTGTGTGAGAGAGAGAGAAGCAGTAAGTGAGGATTGAAAGAAAAAAGGAGGAGAGAGTGGGCAAGAGAGAGACCGATGGAGAGGTATGGAGTGAGTAAGAGAGGGGGACCGCAGAGATTTAGGGTGAATGTACGTGAGGAAGCAAGATAAAGAGACATAGAGGCGGCCAAACAAGAGAATAAAAGAGAAAAAGACGGAGGGAGAACGAGAGAATGAAACAGAGAAAGAGACAGAGTTGTCAAGCACTCGATCACACCAAACAAGAGTAATGTTAAGGCCTTAAGGATCTTTCACACTCTTGATGGATGGTTTTGTGTGTGTTCATGAGAGTGTGTGTGTGTGTCAGAGAGAGAGAGAGAGAGAGAGAGGAGGAGGAGTGTCAGTGTGTGAGCCATTGCTGCCTCCAGTGGCAGAAAGGCGGAAAATGTGATGGCTGTGTACTGCACTGCATATCCTCCAGCTCATTAATATTAAAAACACACACACACACACACACAGATAATCCAAACACACAAGTTAACCATTAATTACACACACATTATTTCTTCTACATATTATTGTCATCCTGTATTTCAGGTTTGTTTGGTAGAATTTGTTTTTCTGTCATTATTCATTACCATGGCAGAGGTAAAACATTTGTCAGACATGAACATGATTTACATTGTTTGTACAAGTTCTACAAATGAAATCTGCCACACAAATAAGCTCCCTCTATACAGTACTACACATTGTCTTAAAGAACAATATGCACAGAGCACAATGGATATCACTGTGACCTTTTTTGAAGTAAAAACTATCTGAATCACACGAATTAAAGATATCACCTCAGTAATGCTGGGACGCTTATGTAAAGTGTCCTTGCTTCCATACTTGCACTTGCTATTTTGAGTATATAAGTGCGTTCACACTGTCAATTATGGTAAAATGCAGTGTATTGTGAGTACCCAGATGGTGCACTCATGATGGTCAAGAAGTTGAGTGTGGAGCGCTGGACACTCGTCGTTATGAGTGGTCGCTATTTTTTGGCTACGTAGTGGAAGGGGATGGACCACCTGCATTGTGGAAACGGCGGCAGAGGAAGCTGCTGAAGCTGAAGCTGTTATATTTAGATTTTGGCAGTCAAAGAAGAAATTGTAAAATGTTGCAATCGTCACCTCCGGTAAGTGCACAACGTCCGTACTCAAATGGAGACAACACTACTCTGCCGAAAATAGTGCATTACGCCAGGTGTACGCCACGTACATGTTTACACAGTGTGCTACATAGAAGTGTAATGATGGAAGTATCCGAATTGAGACACAGCTAATTAAATATCTAGCGTGTTCAGACATGTTTACAAGTTTGTTCCAAAGTTGAATCATTTCATATTTATGTCTGATGTTTGGTTCCCAACCCATTTCATCACAGACGGCCACAGCTGGTGAAAATTTATAGCATGTCATATCGTGTGTAGTTGCAGGTCTGAAAGGAAGAAATGATTTGTGAGGCTGAAAAGTCCTCTCCTGGAGGAAATATGTATAATATATTGAATGAATATGAATATTTTTTACTATATTCAATGATGAATTTAAAATTGCTCTATATTTGAAATCTGGCATGCTGCCTGATAACTTTAAACTGGTTGTATGGTGTCACATTATACAATATTATGCAGTCAGTTTGTTGTATTTTTTCATGCTGTGATTCTAGGAATGGCAATGTTGGTCGGTCAGTCACTGAAAGATCTATAAAAAATATTGGATAGATTACCATGACATCTTGGACAGTCATTTATGGTCCCCAGAGGATGAATCCTACTGATTTTGGTGACTCCCTGACATTTCCTCTTGCCCCACCATTAGGTTTTGCTTTTTAGCAAATATTGAACTCTATTGGATGGATTTTGTTTTATTTATTTCTCAACAACTGAAATTACTTTGTTGATCCCTTAATTTCCTTTACATCAGCAGGTCAAATTGGTACTTAATACTTAAGTAAATAAAATGACATTCCCAGCAGCCACATCTGAACTTTGTTTAGTGCTAACTAGCAAATGATAACATGATAACATGCTAAACTAAAGCTGGTGAACATAATGAACATTGCAGCCTCTTAGCGTTAGCGTGTTTAGCATGATGGGTTGAGAGTTCTGCTCGAGGTTACTGCCACTTAAAAAGAAGTTTTTCTTTGCCACTGTTGCCAAGTGCTTGCTCATGGTGGGAACTGCTGAGTCACTGTAAATAAAATTATAAAGAGTAAACTAATTGAGATAACTTCTGTTATGATTTAGTGCCAAACAAATAAAACTGGATTGAATGTGAGCATTGTTGCTGTAAGCACGTTAGCGTGCTGTAAGCATTTAGCTTCATCACCACTGTGTAACACAGGGCTGCTAGCATGACTATACACTCTTAGTCTTGTTTCCCCCCCCCCTATATTCTGAATTATTAAACTCCTCTTCCATTTTATTGTTATGTTCTTCTCTATTCTCCCCTCTGCTCTTCTGTCCTATTGTATTCTGCTGAATTCAAGGTCTCTCTCTCTCTCTATGTGTGAAGTTGTTTAGAAGTCTATAATTTTCTGGCTTAGTTGTACTGCCACTGGCCCAAAACTCTGCTCATTCATCAAAATGTCTCATTTAAACAATCCCCTCTGTCCTCCCACCCCCCTCTCACTGTCTTTCTTTCTCGCTTTGTCGTCCTCTCCTCCTTGCTTCTCCATCTCTCTCTCTCTCTCTCTCTCTCTCTCTCTCTCTTTCTTGCTGCTCCCGCTGTCTCTCTCTGGCGGTGTCTTAATTTTCACATCAAAAGATGCTTTCTTGGCACCACTGTCAAAAATCAACAATATTTCCTAAGCTGTTTTGAATGCGGTGCGGTTTCGCACAATTGAATCAAAACAGTATAGAAAACTGAGAGAGGAAACAGATTATGTCACACACTAAAAAGAAAAGGTTATACAAATAATTGCTTTTTGGCTCATATTAAGATTGAAAGCACTTAAGAGTTGCTTTAATTGCCAAGCCAGGAGCTTTTGGTACAGTGCAGAAACTTTGACTAAATGGGACTAAATGAAACCATCCTGTCTTGGCATCTTGCAGCACAGAGTTATCTAATATTATTCATATAACAGGAATTTTATGCTTTTCTCTTTGTCTCTATGAAAATATCTTTTGTTTCTTTGTTTCTCTATCATCCCCCGTCTCTTCCATTTCTCTGCGTCTCTATCATCGCTCTGTTTGTTTCTATTGTTTCTGCTCATCTCACGATAAATCTCAGACTATCTGTATCTCTGTCTTTGCCTTTCTCCCTCTCTTTGAGCTGTGGCAGGAATTTGTAATTATTTTTCCTTCGAAACTCATAAAACATGTTCGGCTACAGCCCAATGACACACACACACACATACACAGACGCACACACACACGAAGTACATATCAGTCTTGTCCTGTTTGTAATTATCAATCCATTTGGGGATTTGAGGATTTTCTCTGTAAAACTTAAAGGCTTGTTTTTCTGTTGAACAAAACCACATCAGAAAACACGCACACATACACACACACGATGACACACATATACAAAATGACTTCGTTGTCTGACATGGAAATTATACACACAAGCTCACGCACTTACACACACATACACACACAGGCGCCACAAGAATCTCCAAGGAGTGGAAGCCACAGTGTTTGAAGATAAGGATTTCTTCTTCTTCTTCTTCTTCTTCTTCTTCTTCTTCTTCTTCTTCTTCTGTGTGTGTGTGTGTGTGTGTGCATGTGGCTCTCAGGCCTGCATGAATATTATGAAACGTTTGTCACAAACTGACACAATGCGCTAATTCACTCTGAGTACAAAATCATTCACACACATACAAATATACATTTTAATGCACCCATACATACACATACTAATTCATATGTTACATTCGCAGTATAAAACTGCCAAATATCAGAGATATTTCCAATAATGCACTGCTACAAGGACCTTTCACAGCTGATAGTAATCATGATTCAAATCATCATCAGAAATACCACAATATACATAAATACACACTAACAATAAGTTTGACAAGTTTGACATGCTAGGACTCGTGATATTATTGCAAAAATCCTGGAAATGTATCGCTATTTTTTTGTAGTGTTGAAAAATGGACAAAATCGGCCTAATAATAATTATTAATGCAATTTCCAGAGTGGAAATCACATTGTCATACATAATCAGAAACAGAAACAGGTTTATTGCCAAGTAGGTTGGCAATAAACAACACATTTTTCTTGGTGTTTTGGTGCGTAATAAAGATTAAATAAAAATATAAGATACTGTAAA